>OY740772.1:7711854-8299565 GCA_963513935.1 Aphrophora alni
GTTCTGCAATTTTCTTAACACTGCTTTCACCACATTGAGTGTTATTAGCAATTTAATTTTTTGCATGCAAGACTTCGGCAACCGAAATATCGTCTTAACTACAGAAGGTTTTCCTGATTTTATTAATATTTCACAGAACCAGTGGTTTAAATCTTAATCACAGGTTTTCTATAATAGTTAGTTAATCGACACAATCCAGGTACGGAAATGTCTTAATGTTGCTGTACAGTTTCCACCACATTCAGACTCAATCCGATATGTGTTGTACTATTATCAAACGTGGAATGAGGCTGAACGAAGGGTTGTCTCACTCTAACGCACGCGCCATCACACACAGGCGCGCAGAGTATTAGGACTGTCCGGTACCTGCCGTGGGCCACCCGTATGAGTTACCTACTGTGCTTCACTTCATCAAACTTTCATTTATTTAATTTGATATTTGAAAATAAAAATTGTAATTGTATTTTTATTCTACACTTCATTACAAGAAAAATATACAATTTACTTTAATAGAGACCAAAATCAACAATGTTTGTTACAAAATGAATGACAGTATGATGACTAATAAGTGTGAATCAACAACACTATCGTATATCTTTATTATTTACATTGCAATACAGCTGTGTATGAATAATTATTAAAATGATAATATTGGAATTTATGCAATTTATTTTTTGTAAAGTTCGTCTAACCAACAGAGAATATGTTGAAAACAGCGAAAAATTCCCTACTAATATTGAAACAGTAACAAATATTGAAAAAAAAAATACAAAAACATATAATTCTATTTATAAACATTGTGATAAAGTATGCATTAAATATGCATTTCGTATTATTTAAATATTCTAAATAAAAACATTGTTTACTTTGAACTATAATTCAGTAAATTATTCATAGTTTGGTCTCACTTTTCTTGTAATTACTTGTATTTTCAAATATCAAATAAAATAAAATAAAGTTTTATAAAGTGAAGCCCAGTAAGGTGACTCTAATGAGTTGGTTGGAGGGGTAGGTCACCGGACACTCTAATCCTCTAGTGTGATTAAAGCGACCTTTACCCTTCGTTCAGCCGCAGGTCCAGTATAGTAACGTCACAACAATAATAAAACAAAAACTAGAGCTTTAGTCACACTTTACAGAGTAAAAACAGTAACTTCAAACACCTTGCAATGACAACTATGCAATACGAAATTTAAAAAAAAAAACAGCTGATTAACACGAATTGACGTATGTATTTGTTTTGAGATTGAATCAAAAGTAACTGAGTTATAATCATTTTATTGACAATTTTGAAAGACCTGTTATATTCGTGTATAATTTTGATTTAAAAAATGCTTTTTAAGTGGAAAATTACACGATATAACACGATTTAATAATTTTATTCATTCCCCAATAACAATGATTACGTTTAAACAATCACTTTCCTCAAATATCTTTTGTCAATTTTAGGAAGTTTTAAAATAAAAATGTTTACAATTTACTAAGAAATGGAGGAGGTGGGATAATTTATCGTAGTAAAATGCTCGGGGGGGGGGTGGCGGCGTAGCTCTGAATCCTTTTACCCAAAATTACTCCGTACACGATGATTTTTCTTTTATTTTCAAGATGCAAAAGAGGAAGCCGTCTTTATCAAGTTGAGTGCACTCATCCAAGCTTTGTTTATAATTTTGTTTTCTCTCAAATATTTTTCTTACAGAAGGAATAGTTGTTTATGATTTTGTTTTTTAAGGCGTAGGGTTTCTAAATTTGATTTTGTTTCAAAATATTTCTGTTATCTTAGCATTTTAATATTTGTTTTTTCCCCCTTTGTCTTGTAGAGGGAAGAAACGGCTCGGTTATCAACAAACGCCTTACAAAAAAAGAGCGGCAAGTTATGCGTAAAGGGAAAAAATAATGAATAATTTTGTTTTCAATGGAAATTTATTTTACAAAAAACGAATGGAAAAGAAAATCTATAAAATAGAAACTAGAGGAGCTCTTCAAAGTGGCTGCCTCATTCAAAATACACGCATCTAGGCGACTTCTCATTGACTGCCGGAATCTTTACAATTTTGTGTCAGACGAATCCTTCAGAATTTTAAACGTAGCTCTTACATGGTATCCACCGGAGTGGAGTTACGAGTATCTTTAGTTGGGCACATATAATATTTGACGTTAAAAAGTTTATATAGCCGCTCATTTTTAAATGAATAACGTAAATGGGTTGATTATGTTCCTCAAATTGTGTCATTATAACACTAAGTAGCATGCACAATTTCAACTCTATATAGTTTACCGTTAAAAATATATAATTTTTTTTGGTTAAAAGCACAAAACGGGGGTTAATTAGAAAACTAACCATTTTAGGGAAATACAGTATGTTTATATTAACTTTTTCATTGGTTTTGATAAGAGGAATTAACTCTTTTTGGAAACACTCTGTATATATATTACATAATTTTAAACGATTAAGGAGCCTGAGTTTTGCGTTTTTCCCTTCATATGTCAGTTAACAATCTTAAAGTAAACGGTTTAAACACGTGACCGAAATATGTCCAAATTTCATCAACATATCGCTCCACGTATTTGAAGTGCAAAACTTCAAAACCAATATGGCTTCACACCCATCGCTTAACTTTGTCAACGTAAAAATAACAGTCGCAATAGGCTTCTTTTTGGCGTAAGGACGTGACAAAGATAGTGGAAGTTTGTTTCCTTTGACATAGTAGAACATCTTGTGGTATAACTTTACATTTTAATCCTTTTACCAAGAAGCCATTCCTCGGATTATGCAACCAATGTAGGCGGTGACGATACTGTCACAGAGACTTTTCTTTTCTTATCTTAAAACAGTCCAGTCAGCTTAATAAGAAACAAAAATAATCAAGGTGGGCAGGTGGTGTCTTGGATTGGAGAATAATAATAATAATATCATATTTGTATCACAACAAAAACTGTACTAAAATTGTCCACTTGTGTTTATCAGAGTGAAGTTGTATTGTAAGAGCGTGAAATTGCCTTAAACAAATGTTTTATTCGGGTTCCAAAATTATTTTGTTGGAGCCACAGGAGTAGAAAAAACAGGGACAGATGAAGGAAAATTAGTCGAACGATGTAGCTGCATTACCTATAGCGAAAACGGGCGTTGCAATTCCGAGGTACCTAGCTGGACCTACACAATTTTCCATGTAGTCTTGGATTAGATCCCTCTCTTGATATAATTATTGTTATATTCCGACTCAAGAGCATTTACCGGTTAAGTCTTTATTTTATGTTCGTCTCTTCCTTTTTTATGTTGCGATGATGACCGAGAGAGTTTTCGCCTTTTACTAATTTATATATTCGCAAAACGCGTAGCGATGATTAACGGGGAAAAACCTGATTGTTCTTGATCAACTTTTGATCCCTTCTGACTCTGACGCTATATATTCTCAAGTAGCAAAAGGAGCTGGATGTGGAATTTTGTACACCAGACACAACTACACAAATTTGCCACACAACACAAAAATTTAGTTTGTTGTCTATTCTTTATAATCTCCAAAATTAAATTATGCAATATTTACTTAATCTTATAAAAAAAAAATTCTATCTCAATTTGTAACAAAACATTTTAATCAATAATCAATAATATTAGCAATGACAGTTATCGCTATATTATCAATTAATTGATAACAGAGAATGCAATATTGATTGGCACATCACAATCTCTTGTTGACGTGTATAACAGTGGACAATCATATGATTGTTGTGACTGGTCGGTTGAAATAACCACGTGTAGAACAGTTGTTGTAATACCAGTGGTGAACTTTGTCTGTCCGGACAGACGTGCCCCGTGTAAACGAGGTCACGTGACAAACACAATAGACATGAGATCGAGTCGAGTTAATTGTAACAACGTCCCTATGTCAAATAGGTAGTACAGTATGTTACTGTAATAACCCTGTAATTATAATTAAAACTATTCCGGCATCCACAAAAAATAGTCAGTTTAGATCGAAAAGGGACAAATAAGATTGTAGCTTTTTTTAAAAAATTGTTTGTTCTACCGCAGGGCACTTCATCGTGCTTGCAAAAGGCTGTTTCCTAAATCTTGCGAGATTTGATGAATTATTTAGTCTATATATATATATATATATATATATATATATATATATATATATATTACTTTTTATTATTCCATTTTATTTCATTTAAATCATTTAAATTTGTGTGATTCATTTTATTTTTCAGGAATAAAGGTCTATTTCTTTTTTAAATTTATATTTACTCACTTCTTGGTTTAGTATATTAGTTTATTGTACCAGGTAGCTTGAGACTCTTTGTGATTTGCCGGTTAAGAGCGGTAGATGGCGCTAATTGGTACTTAGCTCTAGGTTTATGTTTAGTTTGAAACACGAAATGCAATATCTATAATTTTTCCTAGCGTCGTAACTGCAGAAGAATCACAGTGCCAAGCGCTGTTACAGCAGGTAAACCCGCACGGTCCCTATTGGTTTCTTCAAGGTCAGGCTGTCTTCTAAACGACTTGACTCCTGGCGGCTGGTATAAATTAGATACACATTTGAATATTTCAATTCTGCATGTAGTATGTTCATAGTTCTGCTATGAAAAATAACGAAGTTATTGCAAAAATATTTGAAATTTGACTTCCCAAAAGAATGTGACATAGTTACGAGATCCGAGTTGGCCACTGACGCGAGCGAAGCGAGTGCAGACACTTATATATATAAAACTGTCAAACAACTGCTTTAGACAAACTTACCCTACTAGGTAAGACCCATTGCTCTACCAATATAATATATCATTTTCAACAAAAGCCAAGAGACCAACTTCTATGATCTGTTTGTATTAAATTTATAATGAGGCTAGGTAAGTATCATGATGATGAAGTCCATGAACTTGTTTTATAACACAATGACCGAGAGATCTTTCGCAATAAAACAACAAGAAAAAATATATAGTTATTCAAAACGAATACGCGATACAAGCTCTCGTTTCCTATAACAATACGGTACTCATGTCCGCCATAATTTACTAAAATAGGTTCATTAAAGCAACGTGATAAGAGCTTATCAGAAGAATAATACTGACCACTGCATAAGTCAGCTAATAATACACAGATAACCTTTACAATGTTTGCTCTTTACTGAATACAAGGCGGCGGAGAGAAACACTCATTTAGTAGTAGAAATAAGTAGGCCTACAGTGAAATTAAAGGAATTAAACTATGCCAACATATTGGACTAAATTTCTCAAACACCCTAACTGCAAACCAAATACTAATACTTTAAAAGTGGAAGTCTTTTAAGCAGCAGTTTAAATTGTACGCGTGAAATAATAAGGGTCCTTGGATTTACCTACGGACCGTAATAAAGAAAAATCAATGAACATGCAATCCATCTTTTAATAGGCAAAGCATTGAATTATCTCAGAATTTGTTTCAGATCTCACAAAAACCTTTTCAAAACTTATACGCTACGCATTTCTCACTGAGTGGTTAAATTAAGTTGTATTCGTCATACAGGAAACTAGAATATATGATTAAGTACTGCAATTTAAATTCAAATCCAAATAATGTTTTTTCAGATTTGTAGGAAATGCCGTGTTCAAGTTAGAGGGCATGGTATCTGACACTTTAAATTTGCCCTAGTGTTAACAAATTATTTTCGTCAAATAAACATACAAATTCGCAAATTATAAGGGTTCTTGGTTTTACATAAGACCCTAGAACTTACGATGAATGTTGTCGATAATTTTTTTCCTCGTTTTTAAGACGTCCAACTTCAACTGAGCCGGAAGTCCTTCCTCTATATCACTGATGACCAAACACTCATTTCCGTCTCACTTTTGGCAAACTAAATCTAATCTTCCTCTGGATAATTTATTTAGGGTTAGTTACAGGCACTGCCATATGAGAAAACATATGTACAAAATAGAGATTCATAGGAGAGCCTCTGAGCAGGCCCTCAGTGGCGTGTAAGAGGAAACTGTAGAGGATGTGACCTTCTCATATGAAAGCCTTGAACCGGAAAAGACTGATACCCTTGGATGTTTGACAAAGTTACAGGCAAACCCTTAAAAGACAACCTTGTCAGGAAGATTCTTAAGTTCATGAAACTGGCGTGTCTTTTTGGAGATGTTCAGTGTCATTAAAAACAATGTGTTTACATTTGGGGACGCAATAAGCCTCTGCGGGTGCCGTGCAAAAGGGATAGACTGCACAACCGCAAAAGAAGGATAAGATGAAGAATACGAAGGAGGAAGGGGAGAAAATAAGAAGGAATGTGAGAAAAATAAGGAAGAGGAAGAGGAGAAGAAGAAGGAAGGGGGAAAGAAGAAGGAATGGGAGAAGAAAAAGAAGGAAGAGGTGGAGAAAGAGGAGGAGGAAGGGGAGAAGAAGTAAGGAGAGAAGAAAATAAGGAAGAGGAGGAGAAGAAGGAAGGGAAAAAGAAGAAGGAATGGGAAAAGAAAAGAAGGAGGAGCAGGATAAGAAGGAGGAAGGAGAGAAAAGAACGAAGAAGAGAAGATTAAGGAAGGGGAAAAGAAGAAGGAAGAGAAAAAGTAGGAAGGGAAAGATGAAGAAAACGAAGGTAAGGAGGAGGAGAAGAAAAAAGGAGGGGAAAAGAAGGAGAAGAAAGAGGGGAAGGGGAAGAAGAGGAAGCATCTACAACTAGATCGGATCGTTACGTTACAAAATCTCGGAGAGATCCCCACCTAAAACTGAGGGGGGTCCTAGCAAATTTAGGAATCAAAAAATTAAAGTACGACAAATGAAGGAATAGAACACAAATTATTAATAAATACAAAAGAAAATAAATAAAACAGAAAGAAGGTGGTATGACATTATAGACAATATTAGTAGCTAGTTTTGAGGGAATCAATAGTGTTACAGTAAATGTTGATAATTTTATCTTCCATTTGTCGCCAATTTTTATTTAATGGTTAAATCGAAAATGCGTTTCTAGCTAAGTTTTTGTAGTACACTTTTCAAAGGAATTATCACTCTTTTATAATTATAAACATTGTAATATTAATTCCAATACAGCAAAATGTATACGGTGACCAAACTAATTATTACTTGAAAAATAATTATTTTGTCCTTAAAAAAAGTACTACATTACGTGTAACAAAAATTTGTATGTGAACTTGAATGCTACCCGTTATATCTGAGCTTGATCAAATTTGTCCAAGTGGGTATCTAAGGAGGTAGGTTCCAAATTAATCGCTAAATATTTGGACAGATACGCCACTGGCAATGTCTTGTGTGACATGAATGCTTGCAACAGTAGGCCACATGTTAAAGTCTTTAGGTGTAATGACCGATTAAGACGGACATCACAATATGACCGGCACAAGTCTACATGGTTATTTCCCTCGAGGAATTCACTTCCTGCTTTCTCCTCACTAAACTATTTGTAACTAATTCTTCATTATTGCAAGGGTTTTTATGTAATACAATGTACGATAATTAGTCACATTCCATGGAAAGAAACATTTAGTTCTAGACTATGTATGTGGAAAAAAAATAGGAGAATAATAGAAATAAAAATACTGCATAAAAGTTCCAAAAACAATTTTTTGGCCTATTGATGAGTGACAAATAACCCAACGTGTTAAATGATCTTTCTACCTGCACTGCCAAAACACTCAAAATTCGTAATGAAATATTTGGAAACAAACTGGAAGCGTTTTTGCTGAGTAAAGGAATAAAAACAAACAGTAAACATTTTCAGGTGGCAAAATCGGAATTAATAAAAAGAAACCATAAAAACCCTAGCCCTAGAATACTCTAATCGTGTTAGGGTAGCAAGAGAACAAAAGTTGGAGAAGCGAGACCTACCTGATAGGAAAGATGAAAGAGAATGATCTAACTAAGACTAAAAGAAAAATGTGTAGATCCCTAGAGATTCCTACACCTATACTCAGTATAGTGAGCTCCTGAGGGTTTGTTTACAAAGAGGTACTTAGAAAAAAATGTTCCCTATTGTGTCTTCTCTCATTTTCTCTTCTCTTCTCTCCTACTGCAATATGTAAAAGGGGGGGGGGAAGAAAAGGAAAAACAAATTATATTTCACCATCCCGAACTTCTTTTTCCCCTTTTATTGTTTATAGAAACAAAAACAATACAGTGTGGTCGAAGTGGGTGGGTTACCGATAAGCACGCAACCGATTTTGATGCTGCCAGTTTTTTTTTTTTTTTAAATTAATTAATTAACAAAATTTCCCCATAATACAATTTTGATATAAATAAAAATGAAGGTAAACTAAATATCCCAACTGAAGTAATAATTATGCTATAACCAGTAAAACAAAAAAATACATTTTAAAGGGTGTTTCTGTAATGCACGGAGATAATTCAGGGGGTGGTACCGATAAGCACGCAAAGCCCGATTTTAATGCGGTCAGAGATAGTATTTTTTTTTTTTTAATTAACAAAATTTCCCATAAACAATTTTGATATAAATAAAAATGAAGGTAAACTAAATATCCCAACTGAAGTAATTATTAATTATGCTATAACCAGTAGTAATTAATTAATTATTAGTTAGGCTATACCCAGTAAAACAAAAAATACATTATAAAGGGCGTTTCTGTAATGCAAGGAGATAATTCAGGGGATGGTTATACAGGTCAAAATAAAGAAAAAAGTTCCTATAAACATATGTCTGCAAACGCTTCTTTTACCAGTTATCTGACATTTTGTTTTTTAACTTAATAATTTGTATCTCTAGAACGGCTCAACCGATTGAATTGAAATTTTGAACCTAGTCTGAAAAAATATCAACTTGTTCCAATAAACCATTAAAAAAATGTTATCTTTAAAATTCTATCTTATCCTTGTTTTAATAATTATTCATACCTACAGCGAGTAAAAAATGATGGTATATTAATCTTGTATGTAAGATCAGTGCACAATTCATACTCTCTGGTATTGTGTTTCCAAAAGGAAGATCTCGATAGCTGAAAATGTTATCCTCACGATACAACAGACATAGATATATCCAGTATGATATAGCCTACTTGTTATACTGAAATGTAGAGAGTGGAGTAGTGGAACCAAGACACTATAATAAGACTGAATGTTTCCTTGATATGTCGTTGTAAAGAGTACAATAGCCTGCAGTAATTGTAGCAACGAGACGATATATTTAGGTTAGAGTAATTGGTTCTTTGATTGAGTAATAACAGTAGTGTGACCTCTTCATGTAGGTAGTCTATACTAGAAGTTAAGTCGGTGTAGGTTGGAAAACAATAAGCTCTAGGTGGCAGTTTATTTTAAATTGTGTAAGATTTGTATTAAAATCAAACCAGTGATAAAGCAAAGAAAAATATATATATATATCACATTACTGTTTATATTTTAATCTGATTTACACTGATACGTTTTAGAAGAATTTTCAGGCAACAAAATAATGTTCCCATTTGCTGTCAATGAATTAATCTTTTGCTTTAAATAATCTACTTTTGTAAGAGTCTAGCTGTAGACAAGTCCAATAGTGGCTTTTACAGTTTTAGTTATGCATGCATATTAATTTTAGTAAAATTGAGTTTCAATAAATAAATTATAAAAGGGTCACGCGTGTGCTTTTACGAGTAACTGTGGGGGGGGGAGAGAACATTGATATGCTTACCTTAAAAAAATGGGGGGGGAAATAAGTTTTATATTCTTTCGGTATTCCCTGTATACGTAACCTGAGTTTTGGCACACCCTGTAGATAGTACCCAATTAATATCGACGTGTTTATCACCTTCCAATACCAACTAGAAGCTGAGATATTACAATATATGCGGGACTTTTACCCAACCTGTATAATAGGGGGATATTTAATATTGGGCGTTAATTATGCAAAATTACAACTTGTGTGTTGTGCGGGTTTGCATCTTGGTACGCCTAATGTAGAGGGTTGTTGGAATCAAATTACCTGCAATAGTTATTTAGAAAATTCTGAATAAATACCTACTCCCGACGTACTGGCATTTTTAAGAGACCAATCCTTTTGTGTAGCTCATAATTAAATTCGTTGGAACCGATATTGAGAAAAATAAAAATTTTGAATTTTAGTTTTACAGCGATTTTCCTCGTAAACTTTGTGTAATGCGTGTGGCAATGTTTATTTGAATAGTCTTTGGTCTTAGAAAGATCTCAAACGAAAAAAGTTATTTTCTCTAAATTCAATTTAATAATGAGCATTTATCGTTTAATATACTTAAGCGTTATTTTTGTTTCAAAATTGTGAATCATATATTGAATCTACAAAAATGTGGGACTTGAAAACATATACATTTTTTCAGTAAGGTGAGTTGAAAAATGTATGTACAATTGATAAAATTTTAACAACTTTAATGTAATAGCAGATATTTCTTGTTGAAACTCCATATTCAAGGATAAAATAAAGCAAAAGCTTAAAGTTTCAAATATTTAATAGTATAAATGAGCTACAATAATTGTAGCCCGTCGATGCCGCAAGGCGAAACAATTGTAGCTCATTTATATTATTAAATATTTGAAACTTTAAGCTTTTGCTTTATTTTATCCTTGAATTGATAAAATGTTCAACAAATTTCCATTAAAAATACAAGAAGATAAAATGCAAATATTAATAACTAAAGTGTTACCATGGTGATGGTATAAAAAACTAACAGCTGACTAATTTATTTTTTTTAAATACAAAGTTAGGTTAGGATAACTAAGTAACAGACAAAATGGTTTTTGATTGTTGTATAAACAAAGCAATATTTTTTTCTGATTACAATGTTGCACAAACTTTCTCTCAATGATACAAATTATTTATACAGGGTGTTTCTGTAATCCACAGATACAATTCAGAGGGTGGTTATATTGGTCAAAATAAAAATAAAGTTCATATAAATACATGTCCGGAAATGCTTCTTTTTTTTTTTACCAGCTACCAGTTAAATCTCTAGAACGGCACAACCGATTAGGTTGAAATTTTGCACGATACCAATGTAAAGTTAGGAAAAAATAATCAACTTGTTCCAATAATTCGTTTTAAAATGGCAGTTATTTTTAGTCCTATCATAAATAAATCATATAAATACAAAACCAAAATCATTCATCACTAGTTTCAAATTATTGTTACCAAAACCAACTAAAATTTTTCCATAAAATATGTATATTTCCGCTTGTTAATAGCAAGTATATTTTTTGCCTTATATATAATTCAGTATGTATAATACAGGATGTCCCACGAAGAAACTTTCCATAAAATATGTATATTTCCGCTTGTTAATAGCAAGTATATTGCCTTATATATATAATACAGTATGTATAATACAGGATGTCCCACGAAGAAACTGTCAGGGAGGGGGGTATTCTGGTGAAAATAAAAGAAAAAAGTTCGTATGAACATGTGCTTTAACATCGATGGTTGTCTATCCGCCATTTTGTATTCTGAACGGCAAATGATTCAGAGTTGAAATTTCGTATGATACTTGGTACCATAAAAACCCAATTTTCAATTTAAATTTGTATTTAATTTTTATAGACTTTATTTACATCCATATATTCAGTATTAAATAAAAAATTGCAGAACTCACAGACAATTTGTTTCCAGGCTAATCTTCAGTATTGTAGACAACTACCAAGAAATTATGTTTTCAGTTTTTTATGATAACTAAGTTATCCTTTGACATACAGAACAAATTTAAAAAAAATATATATTTGTCGTTAAAAAAGGAAAAGTTTTTTCTCTTGTACAATTTTCGAGATATTCAATGTTAAACATTTTAAATAAACGCCATTTTGAAATGGGAGTAGAGGGAATCGGTTGATAATTTTTGTCAAATTGGTTATTTATCCCACTATGTAGCATGTAGAATTTCAACTCTGTACCTAACCTAACCTAACCTAACCATGCTAGGACATATGTTCATATGAACTTTTTTCTTTATTTTCACCAATAGTATACGTCCTGAAAGATTTGCGTTTCTTCGTGGGACACCCTGTATAATAACCTAACCTAACCTATTTGTGCTGATTCTTGCTACCACTATCTAAAATTTATTTAAGGAGTTTTACTCCTTAAACTACCTTGAATATGGAGTTTCAACAAGAAATATCTGCTATTACATTAAAGTTAAAATTTATTTTACCAAAAACTCCGTGAATAGGTCAGGTTATGTATATTCAGACTCATGAATTTATTCAGTTTAAAACCAACATGAGTTTAAAAAAAGTCAATACATCTTTATAAAATGGATAATTTTAACTAGTTCCTGTTCGATCTACAACAAAAAGGAAGGGGTGCATATAATATCTATCTTTTAAATGTGAAAATCTATACAGGGTAAAAATAGGACAATGAATTTAATATCTAAAGAAGTTTAGGTTAATTTGAAGAGATGAATTCAACTTAAGTTCCTCAATACGAATTTCTGAGCAGTGTCAGCTATCATTTCGAATGTTTGGTTTTATCAAGGCGTGAATGACTTTATTAAAGCTGTCATTGCACTCTTTTCGTCCACACAATAATTGCTACCACACAGGATGTTGTCAAATTGACACAAGCAATCCTAGGTCAGTGTGTTTCTGTAGTTACTACAGCTGCGATCTTTCTCATGACAACACCGACACACATCACGAAATGGGCACCGATCGTAGCCGTAACAGTAGTTACTAATCTTGTGCCTGAAGAGAATCGTCAAAAAGAGAGTGTTCAAAAATTTAACTACTGTAATCAATTAAAATATAGACTACTTGATTGAAAAATTTTAAAAAAAATATTAACAAATTTTTCATATCACCAGCCATTTTTACAATCGGGAACTCTTATTTTTTTATGACAATTTTAAGACTTTTTTTTCCAACAGATACAGGTAATTGTTAAAAAAATTCGCTAATTCCAGGAGACGATTTATCTTATTTTTCAAAGTTAATGCAGGTGAAATTTAAACTAAAGCTAGGATGAAAGGTGTAATAACACTAGTGTTCGTTTGTTCAGTAGGCTAAGCAATAACAGGGTTAACGGTTGAAAACAAAAAATTATAATTTTCTGGTAATTGTCTAGAACATCCAGTGGCTAGATTACATTAGAATCAATTCATTACACCAGATTTATTCTCTGTTTGAAATTATTTGTTAAAGATGGAAGTTCAATTTTATTATTATGCATTTTTCGGACATTGGCTCCCATTATTAAAAAAAAAAAAGAACTAAAATTTGATTATAATACCCCCTACAACTAAAAAACAAGCTGAAATTTTACCTGTTAAATCGCCAGAAGGGGTTGTAACCCGCTCTCGGGCTAGGAAGCTTAATACAACTAACAATAGGCCACTCCCCCTAATAGTTTGTCACGCCTTCTGGACCACGTCGCTTGTTGCTGTATGTTTGATACAACAACACGTATTTGACGTTAGTTGTGTGTTACCGTGATTGTGTGTTTTTTTGACTTCTCAGTTGTAGCTCTGGGATGCATGCTTAGATATTAAGGTTGGTGGTATTCATATTTAATTTTACATCTTACATAGGCTTAGTTTTTAGTTTCATGTTTCTTTAGTTTTTAGTCACTTGATAACGGGAATTGATTCTTATTCCCGAAACGTCGTGTTTTGATTTTTAACACACAAATGATGGCAAATGTCCGAAAAATGCACAATAATAAAAAAAATAAAACCAGACTTATATTTAATTCCTTTATATATGTGTTTGGTATAGTTTCAGAATTCATCCAACTTTAATGTAATTTCAAATTTGTATTGGGTTTTAAAATTGAAAGCTAAAAATATCACCGAATCGTACTATATTGGTGTGATACAATAGTTTTCAACGAAGTTATTCAGAGCACGAGGACAAACCACACCACCGACCTAGCAAGGTAGGAAAGACCAGCCTTTTAGGCCGAAACTCTGGAGTTGAACTCCGTAGACTCCAGAAGGCGGAGCCCCCTAGTATGACTAAAAAACTACATAAATTTATAATCACTAATATAAAGTTTAGCTAAGTGTGTAAAATACATATTAATTTCATCATAATATATTCAAGTAAATTTAATCCTATTTAAAATTGAAACAATGATATTTTAGCTAAATTTTACCTATAGTAATCAGTAAAACTAATAATTCCCCCGATAATGAGTAACTCAATTAAAGAACCTAATAAAATTAGATTAATATTTAATTGAAACTAAAAAAGTCTGTCCTTAGGGGAAAACATGTGCGCATGTGCATATAGTTTTCTTTCGACAACGGAAAATATCAGTTAATAACATTTATGATATCAGGGGATGAACAGGGCCTGGACGAATTCAACTACAAGTAGACGTGCAAAGAGGCTACTTAGACCAAGCAAGAAACATGCTGAACAACTCATCTCTCTTAGAAGGGATAACATGAGGTGGGTGGTTGGGCTCTTAACGAGCCACTGTCACCTCAGAAAACACCTACACAGGATAGGGATTGCTGCAGAAAATATTTGCAGGAAATGTGGTTTGGCTGAAGAGTCCGCAGAAAACATTCTCTTAGAGTGTGAGGCGTTAGGACTAGCCAGGCCCTCCGGGGAAGGAGGTGGAAACCATCCTAGACAACCCTATAGGTAGCATCTGTTCCTTCATAAGGACGACAGGTATTACTGAGTGGGTGTAGGAAGGAACTTGGGGCGGCAAAAGACCTTTAGGTCGACGCCGGTGAGGCCTTTGACGGAGGCTATCACAGCCCAGAACAAAAAAAAAACAATAATAATAAAAAAAAAAATAAAAAAAAATGTCATTATAAAGAGGTCAAAAGAAGATTTGAACTGGACACAAAAAGTCTGCTTTAGTTTCTTGAAAATATGTGCCAATTTTTCTATTCCAGTGTGGTTAAACAACATCATACAACAAATCTCAACCTGACACTAATTTGTCAGTTGATCCTACAGTTTTCCAATTCAGCATTGAAAATATCTGTCAAACTAAGCTACAAACACTAGCACACAACACGCACAGAAAATGTTAACCGACACAAATTTGTCACTCTACCTGCTTAAACTTTAAGTCCCACCCTGAGCAGTGTAAAATAATAAGCCACGCCCTTTTCAGTTTGTATAAATATGGGGTTCGGCGCAACGTTAGATTCAGTTATAGTTTGATTGGTGTAGCTCGTGTATCACTGAAGAGGACGACCTTGTCGTTGAAACGCGTCTGATACTTAGGCGTATTTTTTTGTGAGAATTGTGTTCTGTGTGTTTGTTATACTGTGTAAACCTCAAGTGTTCAAAATTAAATAAGTAATAGAAGCGATTGCTACTCGGTGCAGATCGGTGCTTTAGGTTTTCAGTACCTGCTGGAAGTGTTTGTGGGAAAACAGTAAGAGAGAGGATAGACGTTGGGGTACTCACCCTGTTCTCAACAACAGATTGTCAACTGGTACTTTTCATGCGATGTTTGAGAAAAGTTTATTGGCATAGTCTTTCGACTTAACATCAAACACTGCTGGTCTCTTCTCCACTTCAACAATACGTTTCTCAATGTCATACATTGCTTAAGTCTAAATCAAACAACCACACACTCAGATACGCTTTAAACACCGTTTCACTCGAAAAAGTCGAAAACCACGTGACGACAACACTGGCGCTAAAAGCGTTCGTATAGATGCTACCCGTGTCGCGCAGCGTTGTTTGTGCCGCGTTGCTAGCTCTGCCAGCAAGGCAGGCGGCGTTAATAGCGTCAACGCCGAGTGAACAGGGTGACGCTGGGCGTAGAATGCGCTCGTATAGATGTTACAACTTGACTTGTATTGACTTCGAAAACGAAAAATAACGCGACGCATTCAACGCTCGTATAGAATGGGCCTAACCTAACCTAAACTTACTGATATCTCGAAAACGGTAAAATCTGTTTCAGTTTTGATTTAACCACTGTTTTTATGGTGAAAAGACAGTGTTAAACGATATATCGCATGACCATCTTTAGCATTAAGATTTTTGAAGTCGACTCTTACATCTTGGTCACTTCTAGAAAAAAAAACCAGTATTTTCACGACCACACGGTGTAGAAATAAAAATTTTAAAGTTCGAGAATGAACTTTCAGGAAATTAAAATAAATCCATCGATAAAAAAAGTATTAAGAATGCTTGCATGGTTTCATCCTAAATATTACATATGATGGAAGGTAAAAAACAGCTGAGGATGACGTAATAGTTTGTCTGGAATTAATATTAGAACGTTTAACGAAACGAAGGCTAGTTAGTGTTTGGTTGTGGCAATTGTCGAGTACGATGCAAGGTCATCGTAACGGCTCGCTGAGCGTTGAAGGTCAAAACATAGATTAAATATCATTATACAATACTATAAAAATAGAGTGCAGTAAATATTGATCTATTTAATATTGTCCTAGTCTGTGTCCTATCGTATCTCTTTTATAGACGAAAATATTAGGCAAGAGCCGGTTGATGTAAGTAGTGTGAGAGGAAGGAGGGAAAATATAAACTACTACACTTTCAAAAAATGTAGGGTTGATATGATAATTTACAAACGACTAATGTTTTTATGTAAGTTGGTATTAATTTCCGAGTGACACTGTAGAGCTATCATCTCGCCGCGCATGTGTACAAATGGATTTGCACTTTGCGCACGCCTTGGAAAGCTTCACGTCTAATATTTTCATCTCTATACTCTGTTTCGTATTTAGTTGGCAGTTACTACAGACGTTAAAAAAAAAATCTTTTGCGTTATTTCCGATAAACTGTGAATTTTTTTAACATGTTCTTTAAACGTGTAGAAATACATACTGATTATCCAGTTGTTTTAATTTGTAGGGTGTCATCTTTGAAAACTGTTAATAGAGGAAAGTTGTTAGTTATAAAATGTCTTCCCTTAGGACAAAACCGAGGTCCTAACAGGATCTACTCATGTAGTCTTGGGTTAGATCCATCTCTTTCATCTTTCCTATCAGGTCTCTCTTGTTCAACTTTTGTCCTTTTCTAACCCTTACGTTATTGAGGGCTTAGGGTTTTTTCTTCTTTTTTTATAAAGCGATGATGATGGAAAGCAACAAGGAAATATTATAATTTCATACAAACTCCCCAGCCTGGTCTATTAGAGTGGTTAGCACTCGGCCTTCACAAGGGAGAAGTTCTGGGATCAATCCCCCGTCAAAGCTCAAACTTTACAGAGTTGACCCAGCTTCGTGAGGAATAATTGGGAGGCTATAATTAGTAGCGAACTCTAGTTGAGAAAGCTAGAACAACGTAGACGAGAAATTCGATGTGCTAACCATACAGTATTACTATCTAGCAGACCCACTCTCTTCACGGGTTGTTGCGCCATGGAGTTTAGTTTTTAATGTCCTACAAAATGAGCGGTGACTGAATCATATTTTCGTCTCTTTGTAATTTCTTTTGTCCAGTTAAAAAAAAGTCTTTTCAAAATAAATGTAAATTAAAGCCCAGTCCTAATTAATTTTCAGTTTTTTTTTTTTTTGGAAAAAAGTCCCAATTATTTAAACTTATTATCAATAGCGGAGTTCTTGAGTTCGGCACCAACCGTTAAATGTTATAAAAAAAACACTCGAGTTCGGCACCGGACCCTTCAGCGGCCGCCATGAGATACTCAAGTTCGGCACCAACCACTCCTTTTACACATTCCACTTACACCCCTCCTCCTCTCACTAATCACTCTCTCGACTCCTGCCCTTCCGTTAGCTCGCTCTCTCATCTACGAGGGAACCTTCACAAGCCCTCGGACGCTACCAGAGACAAACTCAACAGAAGTTCGCGTTAACCATACTTACATAAATATGATGTATTTTATACGTCCTGATGTTTTTCTCTAAACGTTTATTACTTCAGAACTCCTAACAAATGCAATTATGAAACTTTGCACGCACTCTAGTTATTAAAAATTAATTGACGTGTAGCAGAAATAACCTACTAGAATACAACATTCCTAAGTACCGATGGTTAGGTTAGGTTAGGGGGAACCTCCCGCTCTCCATGTAAACTGCCCTGGTGCCGAACTCGAGTGTGGAATAACGCCTGAACAAATTTTGCCGATGGTCAGATTTGGTGCCGAACTAGAGTGCCACCATCAATAGAGGGCCAATAATGTGCTAAAACCATCCGAATTAGGGTCACCAGACACATAGAGATAGTTATTTTAAGCAGCCCAGCGCCAAAAAAAAATTCTTTTCCCGCCAAATATTCTGAATCAGAGAATAAATTCTAGTTTTATTTGACACCTACGGGAAATATTTCAAAAAATAAAAATTTTCAACTCAACAGTTTTTTACTAGTAATTTCCCTAAGGTTATTTTCTTCTTTTTTAAAGTTACCACTATATTTTTCCTAAAATACAAAAAATAGAAATACAAAGTTTGAAATATGTAGAATTTATCGTCTTGTTTGTGTATACGGGTTGCAATTTACAGACTGAGAGACACTTGTGTGAAATTATCCGTTCTTTGACTAATCTTCATGTTTCATGATAGAGGATTATAGTGAGCTCATATAAGAACCCTATTGAAATTCAGGATAATCAAATTAAAAATGTCAAAATAAAGACCATTTTAAACAGTTTTTTGTTCGTATCTTGTATGCTATTCAACTTATAGCACTCAAAATTATATACAAATTTGGTGATTTCAATTCTGCATATATCGGTAACAACCTCAACTCTCTGCGATAACAAACAGCGAAGTTATTTAGAAAAATATATAATATCGACCCCTGAGGTTCCAGGGAAATGTGATAGTTGAGCGCTTCGATAGTGCCTAGATATTGACACTAGATAGACGAAAATGTTTAATATATATAATTCTACGAGACCTTATAGGAACTGGCCGAGGTCAAAACAGTAGTGATATACACAATTACGAGCTTCAGACAACCTGTTAAAGAACGGAACAAGGACCGGGAACCCAAAGTAGAGACGTTTAAAATGGTTTCCTGTATTTCTATGAGCCTACAATAGCTCATAACTTTCTGAGGAGACAGATTACGCCACTTAAACATGTGCCTATTTATAAAGACTTTAAAACCACATGTATCGTAGGTCAGCACTTTTACCAAGACATTATTTAAGTGGCTTCTCCAAAGAAAGGATGCATCATTTTGTCAAAGTTATCGACCCGACTTGAGGTTATATTCTGAGGTTATTACACTTTATTAATCGCATTCAAGACATTAAGAGAGCAGTCAAACGTGGAAGATACCCGTTTATTGTATAATTATAATATTTTATATACAGGGTGTTACAAATGTATGGATAAGGTTAATAACTTTTGAATGAATAAAAGCGTAAATATAAGAATTTAGCAATAACTTAACTAACTTTGTGTAGTTTATTTAGTGTAAACCCTCTCGATCATAATCGTTTTAAAGGATAAGGAAGAAAATAACATAAAATAAAGACACCTCGTTCTCGAATAATGTAATGACGTCAGATTCGTAAGAGAACAATAGTTGGTCAAGAGAAACTTAATAGAAAGAGATGTAATTCAATACTACATTGAGAAAGGTAAGATCCAACTAGGGTTCCTCAGAATCTATCAAGAATAACTCAAAATCTGTCCATATATTTCCGATCACAATTTGATACTATTTAATCCAAATCAATGTATCAACTTGCAAATAAAAAAATTCAATTAATTTGCAAAAGGAAACAGTCGAGGAACTGACACGAGGCTCCTTCACATATGTACAGTTTCGGGCCCGCCAGGGTTGTGACACTGCCACGAGCGAAGCGATTTAGAGGATCGGCGTATGGTAGGGCTGGGCGAGTACCATGATGGAGCCATGACTAAAACTTCCCGAGTCTGAACTGAAGTACTCGTGCTTAAAGCATGACCTTCCTTCATCCTCTCATCCATAAATACTACAAGCCATTACGTAACTCCATGAAGCTGTCTGTCAGCTTTAACCAAAATTTCAATATAAACTATTTAAGCTATTGTAATCTTCCCTGTAGTAAATAACTTTCTAGTAATATGTTGAACACAATTTATGGTTTCCTGAGTAATAAATTATAAAGGGTAATTTTTTTTTTTATAGGAGGGACTATTGGTATATCGTAAACAATTATTCTGATGAAAAACTTTGTTATAAAAGGCCGTTGTTACTTTTGCGTACAATTTAAAAATCTGTTTTTTAAAATTCTGAATAATTGCCGCCATTTTCCAACATGACTGCTAGCTTTTAAATGTCTTAAAGTGACCTCAAATTTCGTTGTGCAGAATCCGAAAACATCATAAAAAAAATGGGATCCCTATAATAAATTAGAAAATGGCTGTAATTTTAGAATGTGCAGAACAGATTTTTAAATTCTATGAAGAAGAAACAACGGTCCCCTATTTAAAGTTTTTGATGAAATTAATCAATACTGCCCTCTATAAAAGAATCACCCTGGAATATACAATTGTTTGTCAGCCGTAAAATGAAATAAATAAATTTTATACAAGCCTATAAGAGTTCATTGTGTGAACCTAAATATATGTTCGTCTTTGTTCGACGTGTTTCGGCACGACCACATCTTCAGAAATGAGAAGTTTTCAGTAGTTAATGTTACAAGTTAAAATGAATAATAGGAAAGTTAAATACAGTTAAACATCTCAATAAGAACTACACTATGTGTGCATACATATATGGAAATAAACTGAGCAAAATCAATGCACAAACTTTCTCAAAAACCAAATCAGAACTATTCATTGAAAAAACTTGAAGAAAATTGATCAAAATCGTTAGAATCGATTTTTAGAATATCTTTTTTTTCCCTTTTTTTCTTTTTTTTTTCTTTCATGGTAGCTAAACTCAAATTTCGGTAAAACGGAAAATTAAAAAAAAAAAACTTTGTAGGCCTACATTAATAGTCCGGCATAGATGAACAAAATTGATTCTTAAATTTGTATAACGATTAGTAGTACACTGCAAGACAACTACTCACAAAATGTCAAATTAAAAACAGAACGTTCCTTCACTTTATCAACCAAGTCAACGATAGGGGGAAAAAAAATCATAATTAAAGTTTCCAATGTTTGTTATTTCGATAGGACTGTTCCTGTGCGATAAATCGATTTCACAATTGCAAATTTAGTCACGATTGTATTTGCATGATATATCGATTAATACCTATCCGCGTAACGCCAACGACCTATGAATCACACTGAGGCGATTGCAACGCGGGTTTTTAATAAATCAAACTTCGCGTTGTTTAAATCTATTTCTGTACATTACAATGTATGCGTGTTATAAATGCAGGATCCATTCATCGGCGCAGAACACTACCGCGCATCTTTGCAATATGGAAACATAACCTCAACTCACACAATTTATACCCCTGCTGTTACTTTTTATAGAAAATTATGTGATGATTTAAAATTGTTGATTTTTATTTGGGAGAATATCGTTTTTGATACATCTCTCCTAAATGTAAAAAAAGTCGTTTGTCCCTCTGTCTACACCCCCTAACGAGTAGAAGATATAGAGATGAAATTCAGGATGACAAGTGATATCAATGACCTACCTATCAGGGAGAGCTGATAATGTATGCTGATGTTATAGTCTACAAGTGTTTGTAAATTTCAGCTTGAAAGAGACGATTGAAGAGGTTAGTTTCATTGTTATATATTTTTCTAATTATAGGTATTCCCGATCGCTGGCCACCCATAATTTGGTATGTGGGCATGTTTTGGTCGTATATTGTAGGAACTCTGTCTATTGTTCTAATAACTCAAAGTTTTGGGTAAGCAGTTATAATGGTGTCTTTACGAACGTCTAGAGCAGTGGTTCTCAAACTTATTTAAACTCTGTACCCCTTTTTACCCACAAAACATTTTAGGTACCCCTTCTCAGTTACCAGTACTAAGTAAACTATAACTAAAATATGAAACAAATCTTAAAGCCTTCTATGTAGCATAGTGTTAGCCTTTGAAACTCAATTATGCATCATGTTTAAATAAAAACAAAGAGATAGGTCTATTGTTACTTAAGATTTCAGAATTTTTTCATTTATTTAAAAGGTTGTTTTATTTTTTTGTTGGCCGGCCGCGTACCCCCTAAAAAATTTCGCGTACCCCCAAGGGGTACGCGTACCACAGTTTGAGAACCACTGGTCTAGAGTATCTTAATTTTACAGTTGCCTGTTGTCTCGTTAGAAGGACATAACGGGAAAGGCTCTGGATTTACGAGAGAGAGAGAGAGAGAGAGAGAGAGAGAGAGAGAGAGAGAGAGAGAGAGAGAGAGAGAGAGAGAGAGATGATGAAGAAGACCATCTAACAAGGAAAATTATGATACAATCGGATTTGCTTTAAGTTACTTAGATTAACGTCCGAACTCGAGTAACATTCATTTAAACAACTTTGAGTACACGAACGATGGGAGCACGCCTAAGATGGCCGCATCGCTTCGTAATTTTACAATTAATTTTCAAATCTCCTGCAACCTCTCCAATTAACTGTTCAGCGAGGCGACGGACTTAGGGCGAGGGGAGGTTGGAGTTGCAGGTATAAAATACTTTCGGAATACATTGATCAGAAAATTACAGTTGTACAGAAACGAAACCGAGGAAACTTAAAATATAGGCTATTAGGAAAGGTAACTTAATTTTTTATTTTTTGTACGATTATATGATATTTATATATATTTCAAATGCTTTAAGTAACTACATGATAATAAAAGTTATCAAAATAAACTAGCTAAACCATATAAACTTTTTAAACCGTAACAATTAAATTAAAGAAATCAATTACAGGAGTATGCGTGTACACTTCAGCCACAGTTCTCACCACGCGGAAACGGTTGTTGACAGTAGCTGATGTTTTCAGAAAGACGAATACAGGTTTTCTACCTAGCAGTCAAGAGACAGCTTACGTTTGGCCGACTACTTTTTCTTGATGCTCTCGGTCAACTTCATCTTATAAAAAAAAGAAAGAGAAGAACATAAAATGAAGACTTCTAACAGTGAAATACTCTAATAGCATCAGGGTGAGAACAGAACAAGAGTTAGTCAACAGAGACCTGATAGGGAAGTTGAAAGAGAGAGATCTAACCCAATACTACAAGTAATAAAAGTGTAAATCCAGTTAAGAATCCTCGGGATTGCCACGTTTGTATTCACTACGAGACCCTGAATTAATATATAAAAAACAAAAGTATAATACATTTGAGGAAGCAGAATGGAAAAACTGGAGTTTGAAGAGGAATTTTGTTACTAGGGGAGCAAGTGTAGGACCGGATGAATAAATATTGACAGATCTAAAAATCCTTCGGCCTTTACTCAGATTATCCCAAAATGAAGGTCGACACAGTTGGTAATGTTGTTGTTTTTTTCAATTTTATACACCTAGTTTATCACTTTAAAACTAGAGTTGATTTATACTCCTAAAAGTGCGTTTAAACTTTTTTTAAATGAAATATCAGATTAAACTATATTAATAATAATAAAGAAAATTACATATTTATTTTCATTGACACGTATAAATCGTACGAAGGCCTCTTTATAAAAGGCAAACTATTCTAATCTAAAACCAAACTTTTACATTAGCTCACTAAGACTTACATAGATATTGTCCTGATTATAAGATATCCTTGCGTTACCTGAAACAAAAGTAAACTAGGTTAGATTTAAAACAAAACAAAAACATCGTGTGTTGCGTTCAAGTTACGTAGCTGGTACGGATTAACCATGGGAACTGGGTCATATTATATAGTACCTGGTGCCTAGACATGTAACGTTAATACTCGTAGAAACGTTCCTTACGCACTAAATCTATTTTATTTCAACATCGATTTTCCCCTGTTACAATAATTTCCCAAATTATATCAGTCTGTGTAACTTCAAGGTACTATATTTTGTTTACTATTACAGAGTTGTTTTGTGAACACGGTAAGATGACATTTCTCTTTCGTGCGAAGTGACGCGACAATATTCATAGACCGAAACGTAACAATAAATAATACCTCAGCTACTGTAAACAGGGACACCACTCACATGAAGAAATAAAAAGTTTCCCTCAGGAGCTCACTTTACTGAGTACGAGATAGGCAATACTGAGGAAGCCTAGCTGGATCTAGATCTTCTTATTGTTCTCTGGGGTAGATTCATATCAGGTCTCTCTTGATCAACTCTTGTTCATTTCCCACTCTGACGTTAGATTACAGGGCTAGATTTTATGTTCCTTTCTTCAGATGATGGGGGGCCGGGAAGTTTCTAGCCTTTAAACAACAATAGGGGGGGGGGAGAGAATTTAAATTGCTTTATGAGTGGCTTGTTCCTTGGATTGTGATTTATCATTCATTGGAAACCACAATATACCACAATGTGGTAGCTATCAATATACAAGATTGGACAAAAATCCTGCATATTGCAACATCTCAGCTTCCAATAGTCGTATGTGATGATAGACACATCAATGTAAAGCTCTTGATTGAGGCTATCTACAGGATGTGACGAAACTCATGTTCCATATACAGTGTTCCGAAAAAATATATATAACGTTTTCCCCTCCTCTTTTAAATGTAATGCCCCTCCCTCTCGAGTTGATCCTAAAAAGTCCCTTTATTTTGTTATTATACAATAGCCAATCTGCAGTTTTTTTCTCTTAGACTCTTGTATTGTACACAAAATTATCTTTTTAAAGAGTATTTTTTGAATACCCTGTGCAGAAATATATTATTTAGTTTCATCATTAGATAGCAAATGTAAACAGCTTGTCAAATAGTTGGCACATACATGTTTTTTGTGTTACAGCCGAGTAATAATGAAATACACCAGTGAAATTTGATTCCTCATAACTTAGTATCTAAGTAAAATAAAAAGATTCTGTTTTCACCAAAATAAAGTAATTTTTAGGAATGGGGTGGGGGGATTGATAGGCTTACGTTTAAAAAGAGAGGAAAAACAATTTTTATATTTTTCGGAACACTCTATATACGGAACCTGAGTTTTGGAATACACCCTGAATCTATCAAGAGCTTTCTATTGATATGTCTATCATCTTCCTACACCTACAAGAAGTGGAGATAATGCAATGTATGTTAGACTATTGCTCACCCCGTATATAAACCACAGAATGATGACCCCTTGACTAAAAACAACCCTTTACCCCCCGCCCCACCATTTATGATCTTCGGGCATCTTTTAAGTTGATCGACCTGTACTATAAATGTGATCGAAATTGCATGGACAGATTTTCAGATCATCTTTCTTATCAAGTTTCTCTTGACCAACTCTTGTTCTCTTGCGAACCTGGAGTTATAACAGTATTTGAGAACAAGGTGTCTTTATTAAATGTTATTTTCTTATTTTTTTTAAAGGTGATTATAACCAAGAGGGTTTACACTAAATAAACTGCACAAAGTTAGTTAAGTTATTGCTAAATTCTTATATTTACGCTTTTATTCATTCAAAAATTATTAACCTTATATATACATTTCTAACACCCTGTATATAAAACATTATAATAATTATACATTAAACGGGTATCTTCCACGTTTGACTGCTCTCTTAATGTCTTGAATGCGATTAATAAAGTGTAATAACCTCAGAATATAACCTCAAGTCGGGTCGATAACTTTGACAAAATGATGCATCCTTTCTTTGGAGAAGCCACTTAAATAATGTCTTGGTAAAAGTGCTGACCTACGATACATGTGGTTTTAAAGTCTTTATAAATAGACACATGTTTAAGTGGCGTAATCTGTCTCCTCAGAAAGTTATGAGCTATTGTAGGCTCATAGGAATACAGAAAACCATTTTAAACTTCCCTACTTTGGGTTCCCGGTACTTGTTCCGTTCTTTAACAGGTTGTCTGAAGCTCGTAATTGTGTATATCACTACTGTTTTGACCTCGGCCAGTTCCTATAAGGTCTCGTAGATTTATATATATTAAACATTTTGGACTATCTAGTGTCAATATCTAGGCAATGTCGGAACGCTCAACTATCACATTTCCCTGGAACCTCGGGGTCGATATTATTATATTTTTTCTCAATAACTTTGTTATTTGTTATCGTAGAGAGATGAGGTTGGTACCAATACATGCAGAATTGAAATCTGCAAACTTTTATCTAATTTTGAGTAATATAAGTTGAATAACATACAAGATATGAACAAAAAACTGTTTAAAATGGCCGTAATTTTGACATTTCACAATTCGATTAACCTGAATTTCAATAGGATTCTATATGATCGCACTCTAGTCCACTATACCAAATTTCATATTCCTATTTTCATTTTTGTGGCCGCTATTGCGCTTACGTATAGACGTCAACGAACGGACGTTTGAAGATCAGTTCAAAAAACGGAGGTGATGCGATTATCAAACTTACCCTATAGCCCTACTACGTAAAACAACAGCTTACAAAGTTAGATACTGGAAAAGCCTGTTGTGGGGTGTCATCGAAAACAAAATGTAAAAAAAAAGTCATTTGAACCAACTACGCTTTAAAAAAAGTAACAATACGATTTTAAGTTGTACAATAAACGTTTGGGCATAAACAGGTTAAACGGACAACCACATAAGACGTACAAAACTGTGCAGAGAAGATTCGGAATAAAATAGCCATCGACATTTAATTAGTAATAATTACATCTCCAGAATACAAAGTATAGTGGAAGGTTGCTAATAGAAAAAAAATTACGTTGTTCGACTACACGTTTCGTGACCTCAGGACATCGAAAAAGTAATTTTAGACATGCCGTCAAACGTTTGTCGTTGTTGTAGTAAGCAGTGCTCACTAATAGTCACAGGTATAGGCTCTAGCGTGATACAAAATATCCTTAGTTTGGCTACTGGACAACAGAAAGCGCTAGTTAGCCAACAGGGCTTGTGATACAGTAGCCAAGCCTTTTTGTCCCGATGCTACTAGCGCTTTCTGTTGTCCAGTAACCAAACTAAGGATATTTTGTATAACGCTGTTTAACACAGGCTGTGACTTTCTTATTCTAATTCCTTCTTCTATGATAATAACGAGTTCAGTCGTGGGAGTCCTGAGAAATCCTAGCTGGATCGGTGTCTTCTGCTGAGCGGCCAGTGGTCTGAGCGCCGTATCTTTACAAGGGTCAGAAGTGTTTAACAGGTATAGGACTTTCCACTTAGTGGCACATTTTTCTGCTAAATGAGTATCTAAAATAACCCATGATACGTCAGATTAGGTTAGATACGAAATTGAAATGTTTTAGTCACCTTACTTTAGTTCCTATAATTTACTTCGAAAAAAAAAAAACATTAATTCAAAGTTTAAAAACAGATATTGTTTTCACGCTTTTTTCGAAAAAAATTACCAGCATAAATCTAAGAATGTTGGCCTATGGAACATTGACAAACGTAATAAACCTTTAGGCAGAGTGTCAGTTAGCAACATGTATAAGAGTGGAGGGAGCTACAGAATGTAACAGGAAAATGTGCCACTCAGCGGATCACCTCTAGACCTCTCAAACCCTTCTGACCCTTGACAACTGGAGATGCGACGCTCAGAGTACTGACCGCTCTGCGTACACAACCAGCTGGATCTACACCTTCATATAGTCTAGTCTTGAGTTAGATCTCTCTATTTCATCTTTCCTATAAAGTCCTTCTTAACAAAGTGTTGTTCTCTTTCCACCTTGAAGATATTAGAGAAGCATGGGGTATTTATATTCTTTTCTTATATAAGACGATGATGACCGAAAGGTTTTTCCCTTTAAGCAACAAGGAAAAAAGATAGCGATCACAAAAATTAAGAGTAGGCTCCACTAGCCGGCCGGTGCCGTCTGCCGCCCATAAGACTAATGCAATAGAATAGTGCGAGACACTTTTTCGAGCGTAGCGTTGTAATAACACCTACGAAGTCGGTTAAGACCTCGCTGACGTCAAGAGAGTATGATATACAAATTACTAGGTTCAGGAAACCAGTGTAACAAATGTTTTAAACAAACTTACCTCACTTTGATCTACCAACGTTTGGACTTTACATTTAGAGGATCTGTTTTGACTACATTCTATGATGGGTAAGTACTATTTACTTCTCTCTCAGTTTGAGAGATTTCCATTATACAATATTTGGCATACGATCTAAAGGTCATGTCATTAGTGTTCAAGACAAATTCTGTATTGCACACATTATATTCTTTAAAACCTAGCTTGAAGGCTGTATTGTGTTTGTTTGTTTTTATATTGTTCGTATGCTATATTTTTTCTCAATATAAAACATTTTAATGTCTAATTACCATTACAAAACTCTAAAATTGCAATCCCGATGCCCTATCTGAATCTACACTTTTTCCATGTACTGTAGTTGCGTTAGGTTAGGTTATATATACAATTTTCTATGACCACTGTATTGATCAAGCTGATAGGTCGATACATCTGTGTTGGTGGATTGTACAACACTCTGATAAATGATAAATACTTTATTGAAATGCATATCAGCGGTATAAAATATATTATAATTTTCGCAATATTCTTATTATGGGGGGGAGGAGGATAACCAATAATATTAAAAAAAAAAAAAAGTTAAAAATAAAACGAAACAAATGAATATTTCCAGGAAGAAAAGTACACTTGAGTTGGTTTGCTAAGCAAGAAGAAAGGCATGCACAGATGTCTGGAGCATAGATGTTTTTCGAAGATTAATGTGCATCTATTTTAGTTGGCATCTGTGATGGCCTCCTTCCACGAACCCTCAAGCTGGACTTTTACCTGTGTTTGTTCTCTAAGCATGCTGATGCTATTATTAAAAATAGAAATATATAATAATAGCTATGTAACAATGATGTAATTGTTTGTTGTTACCGACCAATCAAAAACAATTTTAAATGGTTAATTCAAACGATTATCTGCTATTTATACACGTAAACAAGTAAATATTATCAACAAGTAATTGTGTATTCATGCTATAACAAAAGTTTCTGAATATCTCGTAAACTACAAACAATAGTACAAAAATATTGTACCAACTATCACTCATTTATCCACAACACCAAATAAGCTGATAGGCGGTATCACGGTAATTACCCGGCCTCGTAATATCTCAAGGTTTCTTTGGTCTTGTAGGATACGTGAAATTGTATTATCAGATCAAGGAATCTTATTCAGTAGAGTAGGTATAAAGTACAGATGGTACTCAGGTTTTATGAATTGTCTCACTACTTTGCAATTTCTTTGACGTAGGGTCAGGTTAGGGGGAAAGGAAGAGAGGTGCAGGGATCGTGGAGTTGACCCTGAAGTAGGTCGAGGGAGGCGACTGGTAGATTATGGAAGAGGAAGGATTTGTTACTCGGGAAAGATTCGAGAGCTTGGTGCGAGTAATGTTGAAAAGAATAACGGAACCTAGGAGTGTTGCTGGCCCTGAAAAGGGCCAGTTGAACTTAGGTTAGGTGAGGAGAGATAGGCTGTTATCTGGCCTCTATGATGGATGTTCACCCACCATCGCCGGCGCCAAAGCACCTACAATTTCCTTTTCAGGAGGTGACTAGATTGAAGCAAGTGCTGCCGTTGCCCGGATTTCTCCGTTTAATTTCCCTTACGGGAGGCCACGGAGCGAGTCTTGAAGAAGGCGTTGTTCTGTGGAGTGAGAGCAGGAGTCAGGTGTTGCAAGAAATGATCCAAAACTTGTATTGGTTGACAGTTGTTGGAATGTGGCAGGTGGCAGCAAAAGTGTGTGGTGGAGCTTGAGAGTTGTCTTCTTGGTGTGTGGTGTGAGATTGTTGAGGGGTCTCTCGGTCTTGCGTAAGAAGACCGTGGGAGAGATGGTCCCGGTGAAGTGTGTGAGTGAGGGGTCTCTTGGCCTTGCGTAAGAAGGCCGTGGGAGAGATGGTCCCTGTAGTGTGTGAGTGAGGGGTCTCTTGGCCTTGTGTAAGAAGACCGTGGGAGAGATGGTCCCTGTAGTGTGTGAGTGAGGGGTCTCTTGGCCTTGTGTAAGAAGGCCGTGGGAGAGATGGTCCTGTAGTGTGTGAGTGAGGGGTCTCTTGGCCTTGTATAAGAAGACCGTGGGAGAGATGGTAGCTGTAGTGTGTGAGTGAGGGGTCTCTTGGCCTTGTGTAAGAAGACCGTGGGAGAGATGGTCCCTGTAGTGTGTGAGTGAGGGGTCTCTTGGCCTTGCGTAAGAAGGCCGTGGGAGAGATGGTCCCTGTAGTGTGTGAGTGAGGGGTCTCTTGGCCTTGCGTAAGAAGACCGTGGGAGAGATGGTCCCTGTAGTGTGTGAGTGAGGGGTCTCTTGGCCTTGCGTAAGAAGGCCGTGGGAGAGATTGTCCCTGTAGTGTGTGAGTGAGGGGTCTCTTGGCCTTGCGTAAGAAGGCCGTGGGAGAGATGGTCCCTGTAGTCTCGCGTCAGGAGAAGTGCGTGTAAGTGTTGAGAAGTGATGTGTTCTTGATAGTTGCTTGAGATGTGTCTTGTAGGTGTACAGGTGGACAAGTGTCCTGTTGCTGCTGGGTCTCCCGGAGGAGGTGTGGTTGTAGTTGGTCTCCTGGTTGACAAGTGTTCATTTTGTCATTGAGAAATGGGTACTTACAATTTTGGCTCTGCTAGCTTGTAGCTTAGCTTGCCTAGGATTGGTTTGCTCCTAGACAATGAGCTGTTAATTTTCCCTAGAAGCGAACCAATCTCGACGTGCGACGTGTGTGAGATTGGTTCGGAGTTTTGTCGTGGATTGCCATTGTTGTGGCCGCGGATTTTTAGATGCTCGACGTGAGCTTTCGGCCAATCAGAGACAAGTAGCGTGTGCGGGGCTTGTAATGTGAGATTGGCCGATTTAGAGCCGTTTAACGCCGGGGAATTGATGCCTTGTAGAGTGTGGGAAACTTGATGGTGATGTTAACATCTTAAGGTTTCCACACGCTTCGCTTATGTCAGTGTCTCGGCTCAATTCACGCGGGTGGCCCAAGGCAGGTACCGCCAGTGCTAATACTCTGCGTGCCTGTGTGTGATGGCGCGTGCGTTAGAGTGAAGCGACCCTTTGTTAAGCCGCATTCGCCGTTTGATAATTTGATATAACTATATGAAAAAAGGTGTAGACACAGCTAGGTCCATTCGGGATAGCCAATCCTTTACTCATTAAAGTAAGCTCCTGATTTTTTGTATTTTGGGTAACCTAATTTATGCACTGTATTATATAGAAAACCATAACTTTTAGAATCTTTACTAGATTTTAACTTGGACATACAGTATTAGCAAAATGTGACACTTCTGACACTGTATAGATAAACAGCCCACATAATAGGGTCGCCTCTATTTAAAATGTTAGTAGATAGAAATGTTTGTCTCCCTCAACGGAGACATAAAAATTCTCTTTATAGTTGTATTTAGCGGCTCTCTTAAAATCCAACAAACTTCAAGGAAACCACAACTTTGCTTGTAAATATATAAACAGCAAACAACAGTCTGTTAGTTGCTAGCAGAGAGCATTGTGTTAGTAAACTATGCTTAGTTCTAGGAATAGCAACTGCATGTGTTTAGTTTAAGTCAATGTACGGGGGAGAAGAAGTGATATTCTAGTTGTGCAGTTTGGGTAGGTTAGGTTAGGTTGATTCTGGACATTGAAAAAAATACACTTCCTTCAACGTGTCTAAAAATCCTTCGTTTAATAATATATTATTCCAGAACAAATCGATATACAATTTTGATAAATTCTAATGGTTTGCAGTGTAATAAAAAAATCTGATTTTTAACTAATCCGTTTCAAAATGGCGATCATTTGTAAAACCGTTAATTTTACAAAATATTTACCCCCTTTTGATTCTAAACAAAATATTTTTATCTTTGTCGTAGGTTAAAATATAACCGATATATCGGTAAAATAAACTGTGAAAACATTGCACAAACTTTCTCACTCAAAATTAAACGAAAACTAATTGTCACTAAAAAGTCAGTTCGACAGTTAATCACAGAGATGCAGTCTTTAAAGAAATACTTATTAAATAGGGCCTAAACTTGCTTCGCTTCGTCGTAAATACAAAAAAAATATTTTGATTAAAATCGAATTTTTAATAAGTCAAGGTTAATTTTTGTTTTTTGGAATTTAAGTCTAAACTGCAATTTTAATTTGCGATTTTTCACATGAGTTTGGGTCATTAAAATTGGACGAAATCGTTGGAGCTGTTTTTTAAATATTTCAACCCGATAATTCATGAATCGCAACATCGGAGAGATGACGACCAATAGGTTTCGTTCGCTTCTTAGAGGCTACACCTGAGAAAAATTTGATCAAGGCTATATTTGAACAAATCATAATTTTGTGTTTTTAACCCACAAATTTTGAGTAGTCGAAAAAAGGAAAGAAAAACTCCCAATATAAGGTAAACATGCCCACATACCAAATAAGATTAAAATAGATACGCGCCTTTTAAACACTGCATCTCAAAACAGATAAAACCGCCAAAAAACTCGTCACATAACTTTATACACGTGTTTTCCGTCTTAAAATTACATCCCGGCTCCACTAGAGCGATACGATACATATCTTAAAAGGTCGTAAGCGATAGGCGATAATTATCTTATAATAACGCTAGTGTGAATTCATATCGTGTTAAAGTCACTAAACAGGTGTACACCAGTAAAATAACGAAACGTTCTGCCTATCTCTTTGCTCAGTATCTTAAGATAATTCGACGTCTAGAGGTACAAGTAATGCTGATACATAAGTTGCTTAATGTCTTTTAGTGTTGGGAAATACTGCTGTTTCGGGATTATAAACTGAAAGACTACGATAAAAGGTTTGGCGTGGAAGACCTTTGCAACCGGATTAAAAGGGAAGTAATCGCAAAGTGCAATAAAGAAATGGAAACTTTCGGAGTCAATTTTATTAAAAAAACTCTCGGTTATCATCGGCTTATATAAAAAAAAAGAAAAGAAAAGAGTACAAAAATAAAGAATACTAAATCTCTAATACTCTAATAGCGACAACGCTGGGAAAGAATAAGAGAGATGTAATAGGAAAGATGAAAGAGAGGGATCTAACCCAAGACTACGTGAAATAAGGTGTAAATCCAGCTAGGTTCCCTCGGGATTGCCAAACCCGTACTCACTATAGTGAACTCTCAGAGTATTAAATTATACGACTGTGCCTAACCTCTTTCTCTCATTTATCGCGGTTTTTACAAATATTATTACATCACGAAAACTTCATTTACACTGGAAGAGCAAATGATTACAAACTGGTAAACTGACATCGAAAAATGTATCCTCCAAACAGATCGTATCGCTTTGCTGTGAAGAAAAATTATCTTAAGATAAATGTCGCGCATCTCAATGAAGGTCCGATAAATATCCAGTGTGCAGCCTAAAATGGTTTTCAAAAAATGGAATAATAGAAGCAAATTTCAACACTTCACAGAGTAAAAACAATATACAAAGTGAAAAATCAAATAATATAAATTTACGGAATACAAAGTCGGAAAGTAAAATAATCAATCACCCTTAGTCAGTTGAAGAAGTCAAGAACGAGTAGTGGATTGGGGATGAAAGAGGAAAAAGAACAGCTGTTGAGATTTAATCAATACACAACTCCCCACAACCCTTCTTTCCCCCTTGTATATACTCGGCTGAATTATCTTCAGCGGCAGAACAATGAAAAATAGATTTTGTTAGAAACGATTACTAGCTGTTCGATGATCAGTGAAAACCTCACTACTTGGAAGTTTTAAGACAATCAATAATGTCCTTCTAAAGCCAATCTGTTAAGAATTTACTGTATATCTAAGAAAAAGTAACATAACATACGATAATATGAGGCTAAATATGTGGGTTGTAGTTGTAATTGTGTGGGTTTATGTTCAGAATGCGCCAGTGTGGAATGAGCCGGATCATGCAATATGCCATGCTGTTACCAACAGTGCATCGTTAGATAGCAGCACTAGAGCCACTAATTTCCAAGCTTCAAATCATACCACCATGGACAATCTATAGCGGTACCGCTTAGAAAAGAACCTCGCTCTGGTTTTGTCTCGCACAGGAAGAGAGGGAGAGCCCGAGTTAGGCCAGACAACCGCTCGCTGCTTCATTGCGTAGGGCTTAATATTTTCCAGCGACTAATCCCCACCACCATGCGCGCGCGTTCACTCTCGAGATGACGGTTCTGCGCAGGTTTCTTTCTGCCTGGTAGACCTATAATTAGTATTTAAATCAATGCGTGAGGCGTGACACCAACAATATTCGCAGATCGAGAAGTAACTGTAAATAATATAACAGCTACTGTACACGTGAATAAAACACCATTAACAGAGAGAATTAATCAAAGTTGAATACTTTATGGGTGGCATTCTCATTTGTCATTCATTGCAATTAGAGCAGTATATATTGCTCCTCGTTCTCACCATTAAAATTAATTCTCCGGAATGGGCGCTGTATTTCCAGTTGAAATAACCATTTACACGCCTTTGTACAGTGTACCAACTGTTTTGCGTGATTTCCATTTAAACACGGGAAATACAATTTTAAAATCCTTGTAAATGTATGGTGTTTCGCTTAGTTTGATTATTCCTCTCAAGGGTTCACTTATAGCGAGTACAATTATAACAATCCCGAGTTACCTAGCTGGATCTACACTTCCTTTCATGTAATCTTGGGTTAGAATCCTCTATTTCATCAGGTCTCTCTTTTTTCAATTCTGGTTCTCTTCCAACCCTGACTGGGAGTTTTCGCCTTTAAACAACAAGGGGATGCGTATTTGTTACACACTTACGTCTAAGAACTATTAAATATATTGTGTGAGCGAGGCATAACGAGCAATCCTAGAAATTTGAAGTTTTTAAAACTTTCCCGCCGGTAGAATTTCCCCAACAAACATTTTTTTAAACTTGCGTGTTTGATTTTATCATTTATACGAATTAACAAATATTATAGTTACAAAAATATTAAATTACTCTGCATGCGATTTCCTCTAAAACTAGTCCAACAATGAATTACAGTACAATATGAACAATAGTCGGATTGTTTACGCTACCACCGGCTGGCGAGCTTTACTATTTACAAAATCACTAGTGATAAATAAATATAAAAGTTAATTTTTTTTTTTTTAAAGCGAAAAACCTCTCGGTTATCATCACCTTATAAAAAAGACAGCCCTCGAATACTCTTTTAGTTTCATAATTGGAAGAAAACAAAAGTTGGTGGTCAAGATAAACCTGATGGGAATGATGAGAAATCCCTATCTAACACAAGACTATAAGTACCTTCGGGGTTGCCACGCAGGCTGAAGATTTTGACTTGCACCTTCTGGTGACCAAACTATTGGGACAATGCTGCACCCTTCGAGTCCACCTCATCATATCTGTAGCTTAACAATCTTAATAACGATTTATTTCCGTCAATCACGAAGACGGCAGTAACAATAGCATTGACATACCTACATGGAAAATATTAATTAACATCCTGCTGAGAAGTGGAATCTGATATGAGGATTTATAGATATCTATAATAGAGCACAGCTGTCTAGTGACAGCTCTGGTTACTTTCATTCTATATCCTCAAAGAAGGAAATAACCATCACGGTACTTACCCGACCCGAATAAATTTGATTGGAAATCAGTCTAACAATGGTTTAAAACTAATTTATCTGCTAGATAAGACCTCTTGATATACCAATACAAGTTAGCATTTCCTTCAAGGTCCAAGCGTTTGGTGATTACATTTAGGAGGATCTGCTTGTATTACACTGAAATGATGGGGCGTTAAATCAACTTACGACAGGTCTTTTTAGGTTAGTATCACGTACTAATTTTGTTTATGATCTGGATTTGTGTACGGGTATTTAAGCTAATCCATGCTATGTTTGAACTTAAATGATACGAAGTGTAACAAATGTTGTTTTCAGACACAATGATGCAGTACTGCACCCGTGCTTACAAGTTACCCCTGTGTTTATAGGAGGGGAAACGGTTTGATTTATATCTCAGTTTAACATGACGTCACTGCTCTGGTTTTTATGTGTGGGATGATGAGACCCAACTACAGAACTCGGATTAGGTTAAGCTAGTCAAAGAGAAACCAAGTTTCCAAAATGTTAGAATCTTATGTTCAAAGTTTGTAGACGACATTTAACCCTATAAACGGTCAAGCTTCTCAATCTCGCCACTAGGGAATATTTCTTTTAAAAATCAATATTTACACACGAAATATTAGGCCGTTAGCAAACAACTTACAACCAGGGGTCTATCTAGTTTTGTTGTAGGCCTACGTTCGTATGACCTTTTTATTTAAAAAATTGTTTTTACAAAACTACTCTTCACAATTAGGCCTACATTAAATTTGGGTACATTGACGATATTGTTAGTTTCATTAATGTAACCCAACTCGTTTCAAAATGGCGGTCATTCAAAGTTTATAAATTGAAATAATTCTAAAACTAGTAATTTTACTAAAATATTACAAGAACTCATTTTTTTAGTAAATTTTATGACAAATCTATAATTGTTTTCGTTTTTAAAATTGGGTGAAAAATATCCGAAATTAAAAAATTCATCAGGATAATAAACAAACGTGAACACAATTCTCACAAAAACTACGCCTAAGTATCAGACGCGTTTCAACGACAAGATTGTCCTCTTCAGTGATACAAGCTACACTAATCAAACTATAACTGAACTTTTAGTTTTAGAACTTTAGATTTCAGTTATAGTTGGATTAGTGTAGCTAATGTATCACTGAAGAGGCCGACCTTGTCGATGAAACGCGTCTGATATTTAGGCGTATTAATGTGAGAATTGTGTTCACGTTTGTTTATTATCCTGTATAATTTTTCTTATAAGTCAAGCTCAACATTTAATTAAAAAATTCTTGACTTCTTCAAAATAGGCTAATGTAATAACAATGAAATGAATAAATGAAGTTGTTTTTTTAGGTATAAATATTAACCGGAGTTTTATTCACATTTACCTATTAACAGTAACTGTTTATCAACTGAAATTCTAGTAGTTGGAAAAAAATGTCTTTTATAAAAGTAAATAAGTACGAAAATTGACGTAGTTACTTATTGATAATGAAAATTCAACAAATCAGCTGTTATAATTACAATAAATCAACTAACCGATTTGCTGTTAATGTATCAGCAATGAAAACAGCTGTTTTTGCAGTAAAACAATTAAGAGTTTAAAATAAACACTTTGCAGGACAAGAAATTCCAAATTTTGTTTAATTTCTACCCAGTTTTAAAAACAAAAGCAACTCATTTGTCGTAAAATTTTCATTTTCGATAGATTAACTGCAGATGGGTCAGCTGTTCTATTATTTTTAATAATAACAGCTGATTTGTTGAAATCGTACTATCATTACATTTATTTACTTTCATAAAAAGACATTTTTGTACAAATACTAAAATTTCAGTTAATAAACCGATACTGTTATAAATAAATGTGAATAAAATTCCAATTAAATTTATATCTAAAAACCAACTTCATTTATTCATTCCATTGTTTTTCTATTAGCCTATTCTAAAGAGGTCAAAAACATTCCCATACAAGGCCGGACAAGGAATTCCAAATTTCGTTTATTTTTCACCAAATTAAAAAAAAAAATTATGGATTTGTCATACAATATACAAAAAAGTTGTTCTTGTACTTTGTTGTTGTAAAATGGCTAGTTGTAGAGTTATTTCAATTTAAAAAATTTCTACACCCTATCTGAATATGCATTATTCTTACAAAAATCAAACTATTGTTAATTTCAGGTCTGATTAATGCTATCAGGTATAAATAGATACACCTGTTTTAAAGAATGACCTACAAATGAAATAATTCAATAATTTAAACAGTCTGTATGCCTTACATTCTGTAGGATAAAATTGAAGATACAAAATAATTAAAAGCAAATTAATATAAATTCCCAATCTTTCATCCGTAAATTCTAAACGGATGGGTTTATAAAAAAGTCTTATAACTATAGGTTATCTCACAAAATACCAAAAAAATATGGTCTTATTATATTAAAAACATTTTTTGACAATTTTTTACCCCATAAAAAAGTAAGGAAGGTTCTCTATTTAAAATCTGTTTTGTATCTATCTCTTACATTTTTGGATACTTTAATGGTAGCATCTTCAGCAACGGGTCATATCATTTTTTCATTCTTGACGAACTCCAAAAATATTGCTCTTTTAATTTGACTCAATTCATAAATTGATAATAAACTTCTCAGTTTAGACTTTATTTTTAAGATGGTCTAAAAAAATATGAACTATCCATTCATTTTTGAATTATATACATTAAAACGAACAAAAAATGTCAAATAACATATAGTCGAATTCCGCTTTATTATCCGTCCATCCGACATTTTGTTCTTTTACAAAATAGCATTATAACTCCAGAAATAGATAAGATATCGAGTTCAGATTTGGTATAAGCATTTTGTATGCTACATTTTACAAGTGTACCAAACACAAAAATTTTATTTTTATAATTTAAAATGGCGATCTTTTAAAAATTTTAAGTCCAATATCTCCAAAACAGTTAACTTTGAAAAAATTAAACGACAGCCATTTTGAAAATTACAAATAAAGTCTTTGGATATGGTAGACTTGTAAAACGTAACTTAAAAAATATACCTGAACATATACATATAGACCTGATCTCAATATCTTATTATTTATGAAGTTATTATTTATTTATTTTTTGTAAAAGAAAAAAAAAAAAATGTCGAACAAACAAATAATAAAGCAGAATTCGACTATATGTTATTTGACATATTTTGTTCGTTTTGATGTATATAATCTGAAAAGGAATAGCCAGTTCACCTTTTTCGGGACACCCTCTATACAGGGTGTTAAAAAGTCTGAAATAAACTATTAATTCTAGGGTTATGGTCTTTACTCTAGCTAACAACACTTTGATAAAGTTAACTGTCATATTTCACTACAAGTCGATGTCCCGTAGAAGAAGTCTGGGAAATCTTCAACGTAAGCACAGGTCGAGTAGTACCTTATTTTAAAGGTCTTTGTTAGTAGAACACATTGCCGTAAACTCGAATACAAAAGGACGATCCAATCTGAAATAGCAGCCCCTCAAATTTTGTTGAGATGACTGATTAAGTCCCAATAAGGGAGCAAAATGAGGAAGATGACCATAGTCAGAGCGTAACTTTTTCCACACCGTTGATGTTCTTGATATTGTGCCAATGTACTGAGCCCATTTTTCCTTCCTACTCTCTGCGTGCTTTGGTTCGTAGAATTTTATCTCTGTCAAGATTTTCACATGAGGTCTTCGGTTAAACTTCCTTCAAGCTTTACAATGTAAACAGAGAGCGTCATTACATTCGACATTCCACCATGGAACCGGTAGACGTGGTGGTCTCGTCGATGTTTTTGGAACATCATCATTAATATTTGGTGGTAAAAAACCTTCGGCATAATCTTACCCGCAAAATCCACTTGGAAAGACGATCATTACAACTAGAGTATTATCTATTGTTAATGCTTACCACTTGCCACTATGATCAGACTCTAAACTGCAGACTTACCTATAAAGAAAGAAAAATCATAAAATTAATACCAGCGCAAAGTTTGTACAAAGAGAAACAACATTTTCCAATAATAGTATAAAAACTATAACATAACTAATTTTTGAAATACACTTGTAACTTGCAAACTAGGGTTATTTATTATCCCTAGGGATAACTTCAACTAGGGTTCTCAGTTATCCAAAACAATAAATTACAACATTGAGAACCACAATGTTGTAACGCTTAAACCGACTGTGCGGTTGTCCTCATTGTCAACAATAGTAGCGTAGCCTAGAGCGAAGTAAACAGCTTTAAAATGACCTTGAACTGAACCTTGCTGACTCCACAAATAAACGATCAAACAAATTATGTTTACCGGTAAGTTTGGCAATCGTTAATTTTGGCTTCAGGAAATAGAAAATGATTTTCTATTTGCCGTCCGTCCAATGTTGTCTTTAGATAACGGCAACAAAAGGAAAATGAAATTCGATATAGGGGACTATTGAAATTCAGAAATGCCAAAATATCGGCAATTTAAAAAAAAAAAAAAAATTCCTATATGTCGTGTATTATTCAACTTATAACACGGTAAATTCGATAGAAAATTCCAGATATCAATTCTGTACGTAATGGTACCAACCCTCTACGAACTTATTGTCAAATATGTAATTTCGAACCACAACCTCCAAAGAAAACATTCGTACACCGATCTTAAAATTATTTGGTAATAATGGATTGTTTATATTATTAATACGATTTAATAGGACATTCTTCTAGATTTAACAATTGATAACGAGAGTTGATTTATATTCTCGAAACGTCGTCAAATATACAAATGATGGGAAACTTCCGATTAAACCATATTAATAATATTCGTATAGTTACGAGATTCACGGCTCGCTTCGCTCGTGTCAGTACCTCGGCCCCGACTGGCTTTGAAGCTGTACAAAGGAGCCTCCTCCCGCTACGTTCGATCCTGCTGGATCTGGTAGCAAAGTACGAAATTACATTTTTAACAAATTTCATATTCCTATCTTAATTTTTATGGCCACTATTATGCTTACGCACAAACAACTACTAAGGATGGACAGCATGTCGAAACTCACTTTTTCAGTTTTCCGAGACCAAGAACGTAAACCATACTGGGCAAGTAAAAGTAACATACAGATCGTATAGCAAAACACAATAAATTCTAGGAATTGAGCTAAGAACATAGAGTTGTTTGTTAGTCAACTACTAACCTCAACGTTACTCCTACATTACGTTTTAACTGGATGCAATCAAAGACCAACAAACACTCAGTGCCTGTCTGTATACAGTTGAAATAAAAACACGCGTACTCTCATTACAACTATCCCTATACATTAAAATTTAATTAGATGTTTTAACAACTATTCATCAAATTGTTACAAACATTATGCATATTTAACAATATTTAAACAAATTTGTCCACAACAACTTTTATTTTGTGTAGTGCTTAAAACGAGAGTCGAATTTTTGACGTTTATCAAATTTTCCTTGAAACAACACATGTGCAACTGCAAAACATCATATACCAAATAAATACAAAAAAAAACGTAGTACTGTAATTAAAAAAACCAGTGCTTCATAGCCCCTCTGTACAATCTAGGGCTAAGGGACACTATTAGTCATTTTTGATTAGTGAAACTAAAAACAAAACAAACAACTCCCATCCCTAAAGTGTTGGAAGAAGAGAAGAGGTAATTTTATTGGTTTAATGCAAACTTTACGATGTCGGAAATAAACACAAATGTTTTGTACAATGTGGGGAAATGAGCAAATTTGTAATGAACAATTTAAGTTTTAGAATGGTACATTTATCTTTTTATTTAAGGGAGAAACACATTTGGGTAACCATCACCCTTTAAAAAAGTAAAAAAGAATAAAGACCAACTATCCCTTGTAATAAGGTCAGGATCGGAAAAGAACAAGATTTGGTCAAGAGACCAGATAGGAAAGATGACGGAGAGTGATCTAACCCAAGAAGATGTAGATTTAGCCAGGTATCTGGGACTATAATTGAACTCAGAAATATCTCTGTATTTTATTACAGCTTTAGCAAAATAATCGTAAATACAAAATTTATTCGATATGAAATCTAAATCAATTCGGAACTCGATTAAGTTGCTGAATTTTAACCTCAAATTACGTAATTACTGAGAGTTAGAGAAACTCATAATTGATTATGTTGAATTTAAAAAAAGAAGAATTTTGACAATTAATTAAACCATCAGTTGGAATGTGACGGAAAAACTCATAGAAATCGGTCCTGCGGTTCCCCAGATAAAAGAAAAAACTTTTTTTTACATCGAACAAAAAAATAATAAAGATCGAGTGCTGTAAGTCTTAACAAGATAAGTTTTATCTAAAAATCGATTATGCAGTGGGGGTAACAGCTGGCCCGATAAAGCCATATGTTTCTCGTCAACAGATGTTTTGTAACACAGTACTGACTCGATATGCAACCAAAATGTGTAGAGCACCTCGTCATAGAAAAGGGCAAACACGTTTTATGGGGGCTTCGAAGTTAGAAAAAAACTTTTAACTAGATTCATGTGCATATTTTTATAAGGTCATTAGAAATATAATGTAAAAGATTCGAATGTTTTTTCCCGACTATATTAACAGTCAATAAAATTGCAAAACAATAAGCCTCCCCCCCCACAGATATCTCAAAAACTATTAGTTCTGCGGTAAACAATTTGATTTGCACCGTCATGGTCCTTACCCAGCCCTATCATACAATGTACGTAATTCAAATAGACCTTCCAAAGGTAATTGCAAAAAGTTGGTCACTTTGGGCCTGTGGGAAATACAGATTTCCAGCGCTTTGTAATTATTGGAACATCTCTTTCTTGAAAACGCTAGGCTCTAAGTGGTTTCATAGATGTGTATGTATTAAAAAATTTCTTACTCGCTTCGTTTGTTTCAGTATGTCGGCCCTACGAGCCTCGAAGCTGTACATATGTGACGGAGTCTGCAGTCGCTACGCTCGTGGTGGATACGAAGTTGTGAATTCAAGGCTCGTCGTAGAAAGCTGAAGTTGGTAAATACCATTACATGCAGAAGTGAAATCTACAATTGTTTATCAAACTAAATGTGTTAAAAGTTGAATAACAATCGAAATATTTTAGACAGTTTAAGTGACCGCCATTTTAAAATTTCAATATGGTTCTTCCATGAGTACGTCACAGTCTTCTATACCAAATTTCATGATCTTATCTCAATTTTTGTGGTCGTACTTATTATCGTACCGCACCTTAGATAACGCGAAAACCATTAGTTCTACGATTAATAAAGGCCAACTAAATTGAAAGTAATAAAATTATCTGTATAAAAAGTAACAATTTTTTAAAAATTATTAAACCGCTGAGAACGCCAAGGATATGTAGCAATAGGTTTAGTGTACGCTTTTTATCCCATGGCGCTGCAGCTTCACTTGCGGCTTGGTCTCCACAACAACCGATATCCACTGCCGTCTGTTGGCAGCTCTCCATTCCCATCTTTTTCCTCAACATTATCTAATCTCCTCTTCCTTGGTCGTCTCCTCAGATTTCTACCTCCTTAGTGGCCATCAAGTAGTTTCTTGGGACCTCTCCCATCAACCATTCTATGCGCCGAGTAATACCTTCAAGCTCAGTTTACAGTTTATATATTTTCTATGATACATAAGTAGTCTATATAATAAACACACACATTTAATTTATGGATCTTCTATAGATTGAAAACAATACTTGTTTAAAAAACATAAAACTGCCATTTATATGATTTGGTCTTTTGGTATCCCGCAATTTTTAGTTATCTAAGATTTTTTTAATTTAGAGATAATGCGAAAATTTGCTCACAGAATTAGGTAAAACTCAGTAACGTAGACTACAACACGGACTATAAACATCATTATATAAAAAAAAACTTTTTGGGTATATTTCCGCAAAAATTAAACGTCAATTTTTGACTCAATGTATGTGAAAAAGTAAAACACGTCCTTTGGGCGATTACATATAGGATCAAAAAATAGATGTATTTTTTGAAAATATTCTTTGACATCCCATGTCTCCTTTTTGAAATGATGGTCTCTAGTTGGTGCAGTGCTCTAGAAGCCAAACGATTTCGATTACATTATGAATTTTCCATGAATCAAAATTTGGTCTAGCATTAATAAAATCAAAATCTAAACCAATTTTTATCATTTTTTGATCTATGAACCCTAAAGAAAGTATCGGTCGTCAATTATCCAAAAATATCCGGGGAAAAAAAAATCAAAAAGGACATGGATCTGTTATAAAAAAGTAATTACTAAAAAAATCTGACTTTTTCGATTTCATTAAAATATTGGTGAAACGAGAAAATGTATGACCTAAACCAATACACAAATTCTCCAGAAAATAACAGTTAATGAATAAACCTTGACCATCGTTATTAAAATCTCTATTTCCATCAAATATCCATTTAATTAGGATGAATTTATTGCAAAAATAAGCTTAGTGAGAAAGTTAGTGCAATATTTTTACAAAGTTTACAAATACACTTTAAACTAAATGGCTAGATTAATAGAAACAGATTTGATATCTGCTAGGTTTTATCTCACTCACAACGTTTCTATTTTAAAATTGCAAATGTACAACTAAGTACAGGACATAGTAATTGATGTCCTGATGTCCTTGAAATGAAGGTTATGTCAAAGCCTCCTAAGGTTTGTCTCAAGTCACGCACAATTATCTTTATTCGTGTGTACTGTATGTCGGATGCCGAATCGTGGATCCTAAAAACGCTTAGGATATAGGCTATTGTGTATACACAACTAAAATACCAAATTATGAATTTATTTTCTCTTTCATTTGACAATAACATATACATTTATACAAGAGCGTTATATAAATATACAGTGACAACTCCTCCATATACATCATCATATAATTCGCAAGAAGAAGTATATTCTAAGCCTAAAAGCTGGAGTGCCTCAAGGCAGTGTTTTGGGTCCCTTACTTTATCTAATATACAACCCCTTGTGGGACTCACTTATTCACTCTATATAAATTCTAACGTACTTCCAGATGAACTAGAAACATGAAATTTGTTAAACTTTTAGCTTTTACCCTGTAACCGACGGAAAAATTGAAAAAAGTTTAAAAAAATATTTTAACCCTCGAAAAAAAAAATATAATGGAGGACGCAACTGGAGGTCTATTGTGATTAAACGCTAAGGTCTATAAAAAAACAGAATTTTCCAATGTTATTTGGTTAAAAAAATAATAAATAAAAAAAAATAGATTGTACCAATAGTCACGGATTAGACGAGATCTACAAGTTTGTTTCTATGACTTTTTCGTATCTCCATCGGTTATATCTGAAATAGAGCTAGATTTTTGGGATTTTAGGTTATACATTTTCCATAAATTATTTAATGTTTGGACACACTTATAGGACAGCTAGAATCAACAAATTTGGCACGCTTATGGCAGTTAGTTTAGGTATATTTGCCAAATTTGATCATTCTAGATGTCCTATAAATGTGTCAAAAAATTTAATAACGTTTGAAAATGATGAAGTTTTGATGTACAACTTTTATCCAATAACTGTGTCAAAACTCACTGGGGGTTTGGGCGCAGCCCCGGTGGGTTTTGGGGCGTAGCTCCCAACGACGAGTCTCTCATATATAAGTGATATCCCAACAACACCTAACAATATTATTGCTACATTTACGATGCTAATCAGTGAGACACACAATAGAGCAGTCAACTAAAACGTACCAGAAATCAGTGAATATTATAGTTTTCTGGACCAAGATAAACGAATCAAAATCTATTGATGTTAATTTTACCAATAAAAAGACTCAAGTGGTTTGGTAGTTCTTCATTCAAAATACAAAATACATGGGTACGACTCTAAGACGTAAAACTACCTTGGAAGGAGCAAATAAAGCAGGAAAAGGACGAACTTAATATTTAACGTAACTTTTAGGCAGGGAACCTAAAACTAACTTTACACAACAAATTGGTACTATAAGAACAGTTTATAAACTCATTTGGGTCTACGGAATACAGCTTTGGGCCTGTGCTAAGGATACGTTAAATAATTTAACGATTTGAAAATTGCTACTAAAGCTCCATGGTACATAAATCTCCACCAGGATCTAAAAATATCCACAGTTGAAGAAGAAATTAGTCGATTTGCTCAAAGTCATAAACGGCGGCTTCAACACCATGTTAATGACGAGACTTTACCAGCTGCTCGATAATCATAGATTATTATGAAGACTCAAATGGACATAACCTTTTGAACTCTCAATCAAGAAATAACTAGAGGCGCTAATGAGATATCCAGGATTGTTATAAACTGATTGTTAGTTAGATTTCTAACTAGTTTTAGTAATATATATATATATATATATATATATATATATATATATACAAGGTGTTTCTGTAATGCGCGTAGATAATCCAAATGGTGGGTCAAAATAAAGTAAAATGTTCATATAAATATAGCTTCTTTTACCAGCTATTCACTTTTCTTTTTACTAAATAATTTATATCTCTAAAACGGCTTAAGCGATTGCGATGAAATTTTACACGGTACTCATAAATATAAACATCTAGTTTGAAATCAATAATCAACTTGTTTCCAATAATACGTTTCAAAATGGCGGCCATTTAATATTTCAGTCGAAAATAACTTATTTCAAGTTATTTTTATTAATAATTTTCAAATGGCCGCCATTTTGAAACGGATCGTTGGAACAAGTTGAATATTTTTTTTCAAAATAGGTCTGTATATTGATGACTACCTTGCAAAATTCCAACTCAATCGGTTAAGCCGTTTTCGATATATAAATTATTTAGTAAAAGTAAGAAATAGGCGTGATGGCTGTTGACATGTTTTTTTTGTTTTTTGTAGATGTTCAATCTATGCTGATAGCATCTAAACTCCCTTTTTCCCCTAGTTATAAGAATGAATTCCTATTATGAGTTGTATTGCAATAAATAAACAACAATATTACTTCTAGGATATTGTTTGCGAATGTTAGTTAGGCTTTTAAAAATATCCCTCCAAGAAGCTGTATGTTTTATTTTTGAAATTATTCTTACTGTATTTTTTTTTTTTTTTTTTTTTTTTTTTTTTTTTTTTTTTTTAAACCAAATAACATTTAAAAATTCTGTTTTTTAGAATTACCCCATAAAATTATCCCATAATTTAAATGGGGATTTATAATAATATGCTAATTTCATTCAACACAAGGGTTAAACATTTCAATTAAAAACAATCCTAGAGTTTTCAAGATACACATCTAAATAATGAAGACTATCTATAATTAGACCCAAAAAGCTTGGGTTTCTCAAAAAACATACAATTGATCTTAGTGGAATTTATTTTAAGATTTATTTTTGCCAATATTAACTTGGTTTTAGCCTATTTCTGTTCAATTTCAGGCAAGGTTTGTGTCACTCCAAACTGAATAACAGTATCAATATTTACACAAGATAAAAAAGTTATTTATATAATAAAACAATACAGATCCCTGTGGGAATCCAAATTTTAAAATCATACCACGTGACAAAATTCCAACCACGTCATCATACTCAACCCCTATTTATCAATTATGATATATTCCACTTGAAGGGGTTAAACCTTATACTGAAATCATCCAATTTATTAAAAAGTATTTGAAAATCAAAACAGTCAACGCGTTACCTAGATCAAGAAAGACCCCTGTTTTAACATTTTAAACGACGCAAATGACGGGAAGGGGAAGGGGGTTGTTCTCTATGTTGTGAATAATAATGAATCAGTCAGTGAGTCATTGTTGCATGTCAAGTGGAGAGGGAAGGGGGGAAGGTTCTCAATGTGATGTGAAAGGATAATTTATGCATACAACTGCACTTGCTGTGACACTTATACAAAGTACTATATCTGACATCGAGCATTTTAAACATAACCTCAAAAAACTTACAGTTCAGTCAGCTACGATAAAAAAAATTCGCAAAAATGGACAAGTTAGTATAAGTTCGTTTTTTGTCGTGGTATATTAATATTATATTTAGTTCTAAAATCAAACTTGTGTGAAAAGTGTTTAGAAGCGAAAAATTGTAAAAAAAATTACCATATTTAGGTTCTTGTTTAGTAATTTTTTATTTCTGAACGTTTTCGAGGAAAATTTTATTAGCTAGAAAGTTGTAAGAATAGATGTACCAGTTACAAAATCTTCATCCCTGAAACTATGGAGGAATGTGGAGAGGAGTGGAGGAGGAACTTTCGCAGAAACGAGTAATTTTTTAAGGTCCGTATGTAAAACTAGGGATTCTACAATTTCAAGCTCGTGTCTGTTTTTAAGTCGCAACCAGTCTACACGGAAAGACAATAAATCCTATATATTTTAAACTTTGCATTTATATTATTGGTATTGGTCTACATTTAGAAAAAAATACAGCTGTAATAAAAAAAAAACATTGGGGTAGTTAAGAGACAAAAACTATAGTTGAAATATTGTTTTTTGAAATATTATGCGTGGTGTCAAATAAAACTAGAAATAATTCTAAATTGTGTTATTAGGACAAGTTATTAGGTGACTTGTATTAGATGGAATAAAACTTGAACACAAATGTATCACTGAGGATGGCGAATTTGCCGTTGAAACGCGTTTAATTAAGTAAACATAAATTTTGTGAGAATGTGTGTTCGAGATTTACTCTAGCTTTTAATTCAGTAACTTATTCGTAGTTTGGTCTCATTTTCTTGTAATTATGTATAGAATGAAAATATTTTATAAATTTTATTTTCAAATATCAAATAAAATAAGTTAAAGTTTTATAAAGTGAAGCCCAGGTGACTCGTACGGGTGGCTTGGAGGTTGGTGACTGTACACCCTAACCCTCTGCGCTTGTGTGAGTGAAGCGACCTTTCGGCAGTTTGATGCTAGAACACATTATAAAATTTTGTCTCGAAAAATTTTTACCTCTAAATTTTTACATAAATGAATTCTATGCACATTTCTATAAAGGTATATTACATGTTGTGTTTTAGATAAAATAACTATTTCTAGTGATTTTTTTTCTCCATAAAAGATACCAAAAATGGCCAACCAACCACTCACGGAAATCTTACAGGCCTATAATTCTAGAGATATGTCGCTACATTGTGTCCTTGACGTAATCACAACTTCACGTTTCCACATTGTGTATAAGGAAATGTGCGAATACTTATTTGTTTATTTGTCTTGCAGCCGAAGTTAAAATGCACTCACTCCAGTTTATTATTGAAACCAGTGTTTACAGAATCATGCTGAAGCTGTCTTTGATGTAAAGTGGGAGAAGTAGACCTATAAATAAGTATATGCAACTGCATAACTGGAATTACTGAGATTCTTGTACTTAAATAACTGTCAAGGAATATCTACTTTATGTCAGTCTGTCCCACACGTGTTGATAATCTTGTATTTTTATACTGCCACGTTGAAGGAGCGGGAATATTTCTAAATCTAGGAACGCGGTAGCGTTCCGCTTAGGCAAATTAAAAGAGAGGAGCATTCCTAATATACAGGATGAGTCATTATTGGGGTGATATATTTCAGATGTTTCAGGGCACTATAATAAAGAAAAAACGCTTCGTTCCGTTTGTGTTTTTAAAAAAAACTAATTTATAATTTTGGAAATTGATGACATAGTGGCCGATTTGATATACGCATTTTGTATGTAATTTCTTACCGTTATACTAAAAACAAGACTATATTTTGTATATTATCAGCAAAACGGCCCTAAAAACTTTCCAATATTGAATATCCCGAAAACTGTTCGTTTTATAAAAACAAATTACAAGATACAATATTAAATTCCATTTTTAATTATGAAAATGACGATATTTTATAATATTTCAAAGGATAAACAGGTTATTGATGAAAGAAATACTTCTTGCTGATTGTTTACAATACTCGGAAGTTCATGAATCAAGGAAGAGTTGGGTGGAATTTCTGAGGAGAAAAATTAAATGAGAATTTTTATCTCTTAACAACCCTTTACCATTGCAAACTAATTTGCGGCAGTAACGTATTATTTACGCCCTACCTTACGGTCTACATTTAGGAATCGGTACTGTTTTTGGCCGATGCCCATTTCCAGACCAAAATCGCTCACCCCAGGTCTGCCCATGGACCATTGGGTACCCAGCTTTGAAGAAATTAACTCTAGCTTTAAAGATAATAACTAATAAAACACTCACACAATACAATTAATTACTACTTAACCAAAGAATGGACTTGGCCGTTACGTAGTCATCTCGTCTCGTTTAAATAAGAAATCAACCCTTTCCGATTGGGAATAAATCCTCCGAACGCCATTACCCCCGTTAATTAAACATCCATGGTGTAATTTAGAATAAAACACAGAAATCGAAATTAATACGAGACAGGAGGCACACACACACAACGTCTGCCTGCGAGTGCGGACGGAATACTTCTCCGCTCAACATAACTACAGATCCAGTTCCGGTCAGCTGTTCACTCTTGTATCTCAGGTCTGCTCAACATAGCTACAGATCCAGTTCCCGTCAGCTGTTCACTCTTGTATCTCAGGTCTGCCCAACATAGCTACAGATCCAGTTTCGGTCAACTGTTCACTCTTGTATCTCAGGTCTGCCCAACATAGCTACAGATCCAGTTTCGGTCAACTGTTCACTCTTGTATCTCAGGTCTGCTCAACATAGCTACAGATCCAGTTTCGGTCAGCTGTTCACTCTTGTATCTCAGGTCTGCTCAACATAGCTACAGATCCAGTTTCGGTCAGTTGTTCACTCTTGTATCTCAGGTCTGCTCAACATAGCTACAGATCCAGTTCCGGTCAGCTGTTCACTATTGTATCTCAGGTCTGTTCACATAGCTACAGATCCAGTTCCGGTCAGCTGTTCACTATTGTAAAACGAACTAAGCTCAAGTTAGTGATACCACCAAAATTAACATTTAATTCACCCAATAATAATAAGGAATAACTGCTATTTATAAAGTTTATGGGTGTTTGTAATCAATTATGTTGTATCGATAACTTGGTTATCCTTTGACCTATAATAAAAATAATGATATCGTTATGTTAATTATTAGAAAAGGAAAGACTGATTAGATTTAAGGTTGATTAATGACAATCAAATGATCATATGTTTCATTTGAAATAATTGACGTACTTCCCTCTCCCCTCACCACTTAAGTCCAAAAGAGAACAACGTATTGTCATAGCAGTTCCATTGATTAATAACAAATAAGCTGGGGGGAGGATCTTTTCAGCTATCTCTGTATTCAAATAAACACATACAGGATATTCCAGGTTCCTAAGTTTTGAATTGATGTGTCGCATAGAGCTTTTCTCAAGCTTAACCAAAACAAAATAAACATAAATTTTGTTGATAGAACCAAATCGTTTCACATTCAACTTGATTAATGTAAATTTGCATTTTCAGTCAGCTGTTAAAGACACATTTTTAATCAGCTGTTGTTTATAAACACACAATAATAACATTATTTGTTTTCATGTAATTGTATTTCATCAGTCCATGCTAACAATGAATTATTCAATTGTTCACGAATTGGCCTCCAAGTTCGTAAGATTTGTCAGTGTGCCATTGATTAGGGATTTTTTTAAAATAAAAAATTTTTAAAATGTTACAGCAACGGATGAGTTAATGAGGCGGATTGAAGAGGAAAATAATGTTGATACTTAGGCAATTATTCAAAAAGTCTTAACACTTTTTAGGCTCCATAGGTAAACCATAAACACATGCATGTTTATTGGTCTGTAAGTCGCAACATGTCTACAGAAACTAGACGTTAAATTCTCTATACAGGGTGATTCACGAAGTTATCCCCACACTTATACAGCTCATTCTACTAGTAAAAATAATGAAAAAAGTTCATATAAACATATGTCCTATCTCGTTTCGTTTAGCGTCTGTCTGTCTGTATGTGTTTTTTAGAAAAAAAAATTCTATCTTGAAAATGGTTTGAGATATCAAGTTGAAACTTTTTACATTTAATGACATTATTAGTGTGCATCTTAGATAAAAGTTTCAAAATAATATCATTTACAGAAACAAAATGGCGGTCATTTAAAATGTTCAAATCCTAATAACTTTAAAACGAGTGATGTTACAAAAAAAAAGGCAAGATACATAAAAAATAGCCCCTTTTAATACAAGCATTTTGGTACCTGGTTTATTGATCTAAGATAAGTAGTAACAAAAATAAGTAAGATGTTTTAATGTTGTGTGTGATTTGATTTTGAAAATACATTGCAATTATGAATAAAACACAAACCTTTACTTGGGAAATCTTACTTATTTCTGTTACTACTTATCTTAGATCAATAAACCAGGTACCAAAATGCTTGTATTAAAAGGGGCTATTTTTTATGTATCTTGCCTTTTTTTTTGTAACATCACTCGTTTTAAAGTTATTAGGATTTGAACATTTTAAATGACCGCCATTTTGTTTCTGTAAATGATATTATTTTGAAACTTTTATCTAAAATGCACACTAATAAGGTCATTAAATGTAAAAAGTTTCAACTTGATATCTCAAACCATTTTCAAGATAGAAATTTTTTTTCTAAAAAACACATACAGACAGACAGACGCTAAACGAAACGAGATAGGACATATTATGTTTATATGAACTTTTTTCATTATTTTTACTAGTAGAATGAGCTGTATAAGTGTGGGGATAACTTCGTGAATCACCCTGTATATTTCAAACTTTGCATTTATATTCTTTGTATTGTCTCACATATAGGAAAAATATAACGGTAACAAAAAATGATCTTGGGATAGTTGGGGGAGGGGGCAAAAACTATCGAGTTGAAAAATTTTATTTTTGGAAATATTATGTGTTGGAGTATCAAATAAAAGTTATTCTGATTATGATTATGTTTGTTTATTTGACGAAGAAATCATGTTAACGCTAGGCCGCTTAAAAGACTTCGATTTTATAAAAATTAATATCCCTGTATGTCTACGAACCCTAAAGGTTTTAGCACATGCTTGACAAGTTATTTGTATCGGTGCTTCTAGTTTTGCACTGATTGAGCAAATAATGTTGATGCCTCCGCCATTTTGTTTAAGTTAAACCAAAAATTGACACTTGAGGACAGCTCATTTACATATCTACGAAACAACTGTAGTTTCACCTACATCCGGCACATCAATACAAATTTAGCAACCTCTTCGTTGGACACCCTATATTCCACACTACAGTAGATCCAATTGGGAAAGTTTATCTATGGCCTTGCAACCACAAAAAGCAAACAAATTGCCACGAGGGCGCTACGTGTAGGTAGTGTAAAGAAGGAAGTGAAGTGTATATATCAAGGCGAAGTAGATGCAAATGTAACCTTACTGTAACAGCTTATTATGATAATCACATGTTAGTAATAAACCTGCTTCCCATGGGCCCACACACAACCCGCTAAACACCGTTCCCAAACAATAGTGATGGAAGTGAAGATTGCTACCGACAGGCGTAAAATATCATCAAGTTATTTGTGATTCCGTGCTAAAATCGTTGCATCCGTATAATGTAATGATAATTCAAGTTGGATATTGAAGTTTCGGCAAATTTTTGTTTACACAATGATAATTTTGTGTTGTAACTGGATTAAAAAAAACAAACGGCTCCTTATCCTAATTATAGACAATTTATCTTTTACAATTTACTAATATTAAAAAATAATAAATGGGAGATAACGGAGTTACAAAGAAAATTCTTGAGAGACATTTGAAATCAAATCACGAGTTGGAGACGGAGACGAAATCTCATCACGAAGTCTCAATGGACGAACTGAACTGCAAAAATGGAGTCAGATTATGAACGTAAGAAAATTTGGAGACAATACGTATTGCCAATTGGTAATAAAATAATGCCTTAGCGTCTGTTGATGATGTGGTATTTTTCGCGAAAATTATGGAGACAACGATCACAGAAATAAAATGAAATCGCAGTAAAAGTAGACTAGATAATTAGGCGGGAGAGATAATTTGTAAAGACTAAATGATGTCAAACGAGAAGACAACTTTCAACATCTAAGAAGACATTATACCAGTCATCAAACCCAGCAGAAACAATCACCAACAAAGAAATGATAGACTGATGTAGGCTGAGTGTCGGGGTTGGGAAAGCCTAGTCGCAATGGAGAACAGATTAAGCCCGGATTGCGGTGGATTTTCTTGCGGCGAATAGTGGTATCAGACTAGAAGGATAAATAGTAGGATGCTTTGGTATCGATGCAAGGGGAGATTAGTGGTCGGGTAGGTGTAAAGTTGCCGAGTATGTCCTAAGGCCGAGGCATGGTCCACTGGGTAGCTGGAGGAGTCAGTGGGAGGTATAGTACCTGCGCTCCTTGATGTTTTCTCAGCAAACGGCTCTGCCGACGAATTTCTCTGCGACCCTCCCCTTATGAGAGAGTAATCTCGGCCTTTGTCATAGAATTATCGAAGAGAGGAAGGTTGAGGTTAGGAAACTAAACCGCCGAGTTTTACCCCAATTTGCCTTCTCTGACGAGAGACAGCTTACTGGGAGGCCATAAACGTAAAGATGTGAAGTTTCATTGTACAGTTTAGTCACGTGAGAAGAGTTACGAACCAATCAGCGCTGAGCTGGTTATTAAGGGATATTGGGAGTTCAGTCAGTAATAGAATGTGTCGGAGACTAGTGTGTAGGTATGTGTGGGTGCGTAGTGCTTGTAGCGCTGTCCCAAGTTTTAGGTGTGTTTTGCCGTGAGGCGTTTACGGGAGAATTGGGTAGGTTTACCGAGGCAAATGTCTTGCTTGGCGGGCTTTGAGACTTTTTTTACAGAATTTTTGTGTGAATGTCCGGATGGAATTTCTCTATGTGTTATCAAGGAATCGTAAAAAGGAAAGAAATACTGAAGCCCAAGAAAAAAAACTGTAGATACCTTTACATACCATTTAAGAACAAACAAGGAACTCCATAAAGAAAATCGAAAAAATAACAAGAATGTTTAAACGGAGATTAACGACCTACGGTCACTTAAAAAGAATGGAGAGAGAAGGAAACTTCTTCTTTACCCGGAGGAAAGGAAAGAAGATGCGAGAATAAAGTAAATATAAATAGAAGAGAGATTGGTTCAGAAAGAAAGTAGCTGAGATAAGGGATTTGACGGTTGAGAAAATTAAAAAGAAAAAAAGTAACAGAATCGGAAGAAGAAAGGGAGAAGAGAAGTCGAAAAACGTCTGAAAAAATGTATAGAGATGGCTACAATAAAGGGATAAAAGAGCTAACCTAACCTAACATAACCTATCCTACAACGGCGCTATCTACAACCGAAGTTTTAGGTAATATACCGCCATGCTGAGCAACACCCGTACATAATAACATTAACAACATAGGCAAGGTATTGGCCAACTGATTGGTTCTGGTTACAAGATAAATCTATTATTGAAAGAAAAATAGAACCATTATTCACACTTTCTCCGATAACAGCTGACAGGCGAATATTCCGGTAATTTATTCGACTGCTCTGGAGGCGTGTCAAGAATTACTGATGCGACAATAGGAATTAAAATAAACTGTAAAAACATTGCACTAACTTTCTCACACGGCCTTCAAAAAATATATTCGTGGCCATCTTCCCAAAAATGCCTTCCCCTCTCCCTCCCTCCCTCCCTCTCTCTCTTTCTCCCTCCCTCTCCTCTCTCTCTCTCTCTCTCTCTCTCTCTCTCTCTCTCTCTCTCTCTCTCTCTCTCTCTCTCTCTCTCTCTCTCTCTCTCTCTCTCTCTCTCTCTCTCTCTCTCTCTCTCTCTCTCTCTCTCTCTCTCTCTCTCTCTCTCTCTCTCTCTCTCTCTCTCTCTCTCTCTCTCTCTAACACTATTTTAATATTTCTGTTTTGGCCCCCACAAGAGTCACTCCACAGGACCAAATGCTCTGTACCCAAAGGTACCTTATTGACGTCAATATGTTTGACCAAACAAGATCCAACTTCCTGTGCCCATCTCTCTTTTTTTTCCTTTTTACTTTTCTAATAAATTTATTTTCTTATAAAATACTCTTTATATTAATAAATTTAAAGAAATCATCCCCACATGGACATAAGTTTGGTTCGACTTGATTGCATGTAGGAAAATTTGTGTAATAGGTATTATAATGAATGTTCCTATAATTTCTTTTAAATAAAATCATTTAACAGAAACACATTGGAACAAACATTAAAATACTGACTTGGCTCAATACAGATCGTCGAGATCAGACACTCCAACTACGTTTAAAAAAAATAATAAATAAATAAAAAAGGGGGATTTTTTCCTATACAGAGTGTTCCAAAAAGTGAACTGGCTATTCATATCCGGATTATATACATCAAAACGAACAAAACTCTAAAATAACACATATTCGAATTTCGTTTCATGATACATCTATCCGCCATTTTATATGAATGTTGGTAACAATGGATGAGCCAATGTTGGTATGTGTCATATTTTATATGTCTCGTGTCGTTTGTAGATAATTCAAAATTTAGTTATAGCTGCTATACGACCAAAACTCAAAATCGGCTCCAACAATTTCGATCAAATTATATTAAAATGTAGTCATCTGAGAACCCAATAAAAATGTATTCCCGCCTTCTCTCCCAAAATATCAGTTAAAAAGTTATCGGTTAACAAAAAGACAGAAATTGTGGAGCTAATTTAAAAAAAAAACATAATTTCTCAAAATCGACTCCGACAATTTTGATCAAATTATATTAAAATGCAGTATTTTTAAGGATTCAATCAAAATGTATTCCCGCCTTCTTTCCTAATATACTTACCAGTTAAAAAAATTATCGGTAAAAAAAAAGAAGCAAATCGTGGAGCTAATTTAAAAAAAAATCATAATTTCTCAAAAGCGCCTTTAAGGAGTCAATCAAACTATTCTCGCTTTCTCTCCCCAAATTAAAAGTTATCGGTAAACAAAGAAACAAACCGTGGAGCTAATTAAAAAAATTTAAAAAAACATAATTTCTCAAAATCAGATTTACCGATTGTTACAATTTTTTTTTGTCGTAAAAAAATGCGTGTGCAGTGTTACGATTTTTGTTTATAGGCCTACACAGACGAATTCATAGAAAGAGGAATCGAGTTCAAGTTTTATTTTTACAGGGTATTTTTGTAATGTGCTGAGATTATTCAGAGGGTGATTATATGGGTCAAAATAAAGAAAAAAGTTCCTACAAACATATGTCCAGAAACGCTTCTTTTACCAACTATCCACCACTTTTCCTAAATAATGTATATCTCTAGAACGGCTAAACAGATTGAGTTGACATTTTACACGTTACTCTTCATTGTAAAGATCTAGTTTAAAAAAAAAAAAAAATGGCGGCCATTTAAATATTTATTTCAAATGAAAATAACTCATTTTGTAAAGTGACCGCCATTTTGTAATATGACAGCTGATCTAAAAATTTCTCATAGAGGGTTTTAAAATTTGGATAACGTTTTGGAGTCGGCGATTACATAAGAGAAATGATAATTAGGAGAATGTCTACATTAGACGTGCGCTAGTAATTAATTCTATTGAAAGAGCAAAGCAAACATAGTAGTGTTGAATGAATACATTAGCTTTAAGCCTGTTATAGTTACAGTTGTTAGTATCATTAGTGTGTGCGGTAATTGTTAATGATTTGACATGTGTCTAGTATCAAACAATATGCAAATAAAAACAAGTTTATGGGTGCCATCATGGTACTGACCCAGTCCCATTATATTATGTAATAAAAGCAGATCCTCTAAATTTAAGTTATTTACATGGGCCTTATAGGAAATGTTAAATTATATTGGAAGCTCAAGGGGTCTTACCCGGCAAACAATTTTTCTTTGTTGTTTAAAAGGAAAAAACCTATCGGTCATTATATATACCATGTGTCCAAAAAGTTCCACCCCCTCTTATTTTTTTTTTATTAATGGAAATAGACAGATTTGCCTTTGGGGAAAGTTTAGATAACCAAAGGAGGAGTTTTAAGTATCAAAATTTTCAACCCTTAACCCCAAAATGGAGTAGTTTGGGGGTAAGTCAAGAATTTTAAATAGCAACCCCTATTGAGTCATACCTCATTTTAAAGGCCTTTTAAAATAAGAATAATGGCGCAAACTAGAGGTCTCTAAGTTCATCCTACCTAACATAGCGACCAATCAAATAATTGTGAATGTTAACCTACAAACTCCGGTTGTTTTTATTACATTACAAACTGCTATATTTTGGTAAAATGATGGTAAGAGCCCTACCTTGGTTTTTTAGCTCGGATTAGTTCTTGAAATGGCTACCATTTACTTTTTGGCAGAAATAGATTCTGGACTCAAAAGCTTGTTGTACATTTCGTAATATTTCCGGTGTAATTATTAACGAAAATATTAATTAATTATTTATTATTTATATTTTGGGGGGGGTAAAAGCCGGGCGATAATTAAAATTTGTTTCCTACAAATGATAGTTTGAATGTTTTTGAACGAATTAGCGTCATCAAAAAAGGTTTATCTTTTCCATAAAGTGGTAATATTGCACGGATCAAGTTACTGGGCACCCTCAGTAATATATAGTATAAATATACATTGCTCTATTCCGTTATCACGACATGTGATCAACCTTGATCCTAATAAAGACTCATTACTCATAACGCCTCCAAAGCTGTCCTTGTGTACCTTGACTATTGTACAAGTAGTCTATTAGAGAGGGCGTAGGTGAAAATAAAGTGTAACACATCCTGTGTATGTGGCAAGAGATAACTTCTGGAGAAAGTTCATAAAAACGTGAACAATATTAAGGAAAACAGCCGCCATTTTGAAATTTTGCCATTACTTTTAAGGTTTAGTACAAACTAACGTACTTGATAAATTTGACTAAAACAACTGATTTTTTTTTCTTTTTCGTTTTTTAACAGATTTGTTTTGACTAATATCCGTTTTTGAGATACACTGTGGAAAGAAGAAAAAAAGGAGGAGAAAAAATGTTTTCATGATGTCCGTCATCTGTGCAATGCTCTAAAGTTATTTTAACCTGGTCATCCATCATAGGGTTCTTGTAAAATATTTGTTTCGCAACGAAGTTTAAACGGGGGACAGCTTTCCTAGTTTCTAGTCGGCGATAACATTTCAAATTATAAAAATAGGCCACCATTTTCCAATATGGCGGCTAACTCTAAAATTTCTTTTGGAAACTCCTGTTTTATATCTTTTGTAAACTCGACACGTAATTTTAAAACATTTTCATTCTTGCCTTTTTTTATAAACCCAGCTGTTTTCTTGTGAAGTGGGCTTCGAATTTGGATTTTTAAAATTATTGACTCTCTAACTATTGTTAGTTAAGTTGTTTTAACAGTTGATCATATAATTTTTTTGTTTTTATATATTTTAAGCTGGTAAAATTTTGGTGGAATGTGAGCATTAATGACTCAAAACAATGTCAAAAATCACAAAAAACCTACATTTAGAAATAATTGGCAAAAAAATAAATAAATAAAAATGTTACTTGACCGCCATTAAATACTATTTATTCGCAACACAATTTTAAGGCATACGCGAAGCAAGCTTTGTTTTTATTAAAATATTTAAAATATCTTTCAATTAGTTTATTTACATATCTCCTCTAAGAAATACACGGAGAAAAAATTCAGAACTAAAGTTAGCGAGGGGGGGGGTAACTTTCTCTAGTTTAATTAGTACAAATACATTTTTGGTTTTATAGATGTATGTGTCAGAAAGGGTAATGTTTTTGTATTATAAACCTCCTTCTCGTAGGTTATTTTATCTTAACATGTAACGCCTTTAGTAGACGTAGGCACATGTGCACTCCACATACATCAGCAGTAACATAGATGTAAAGAACTTCCCACGAGAGGTGTGCCCGGCAGTTCTGACCATAACGGTCATATCTACCCACGACCACCGTCTGGTCTGCGTCATTGCAAGGACGTGATGAATTGTTGTCGACCTTAGAGTCTTTGCACATTGAAAACAAATAAATAAGCTGTTAACTTTGTCACACACCCACAACAAAACCAAGTTGAACGCTGCCATCTTAGTACCTTTCCCAGCCCCATCATACAATGTAATAGAAGTATCTTACTTTCGTGAAGGTGGGAAAGTAAAGGTTAATTCAGATTTAAATCGAGTTAGCATTGTCTGGTACACGGATGGCTCTGTCATCTAGAGAAAGTCTGGATATGGAATGTACAATGCGTCACCTAGAACTACCTTCAGCTATCTAGGAAAGTCTCCGCACAATTCTGGCCTGTGCTAAGTTAGGAATAGCTAAGCGTTATCCCAACAAACTCTATCCGATAGTCAAACTGCCCTTAATTAAGATTCTTGATCAAATTTCTTCTAAGCTGGTATGGGAGAACTGTCACGCACTCTTAATACTACTGCCACAACCCTGTAAACCTAAGCTGCGTACCTGATCATACGGATATCCATTGCAATGAACGTGCGGAAGAATTGACCTAAAAATACTCTAGATCACCCTTTCTAGGTCCGTAACCATCTTGCGGCAATACAGTTCGACTATCTACAACGCAACCAGAGATGGTGCAGTTAGGCATTGTCGACGCTTGCATTACTTTGGGCAAACGCTTGGTAAACAGCTGTTAAGACACCAACGTTCTTCTTACCAACTGGTTAGTGAAGTTGAGTAGAGATTGTCTGAAACAAGTTACAGCACTACTCACTGGACACGGCAACTTCAGGGAACATCTACCAACACTCCGGATCATCAATATGACCCCGTTGTAGGCTATCTAAACCGTCTGAAGAGACTAGAACGTAGAAGGCTCGAGGCTAGGAAAAGGTTCATATTCGGGGCTTCACAACCAGGTGATGATTCTGATACTAGCCAAAACTCCTAAGCCTCACTGAAGACACAGGTAATGGCTAGCCTTGGGGTGTAATAAGCTTAGGATCTTGAACCCTCGTAATCTAATCAAAGCAGATCCCCAAATGTAAAACCCAAAGTTAATTTATTGGATCTGAATATTAAATTGGATTGTAGATCAGAGGTTCCTATCCGGTATGTTAAGCTTGTGTATATCACTTCTTTCTTCGCGTCGACTACGCTCCAACGAGACTCTTTTAAATGAAACATTTAGACATCTTCTCAGTTTGAATGATCGTACGACAATCAGCTTGTCGCCTAATACATATATCTTACGATAGATGTCGTTATCGTACTGGTGTATACCTGTTAGAACACGATTTGAACGCACATTACCTGTTGTAAGATAATTATCGCTGTTATCGTATCGCTGCAGTGTGCAGCCGGCCTTGGATGAAGATCTTCAGATAAAGTCAAGATATATAGTAAGAACAGCAAAAATATTATTTAACGCTTTTGAATTGCCCAAAATAAACGTTTATCGTATAATTAAAAGAAACCTGAATGTTATATGAACTTCATATTGCAAAGAGGCGCTACGTAATAAGTTGTTGCACAAGTTATAATATACAGCTACCAGTGAAATAGATACGTTGCTTCGTCGTGCACGACTACGTTATGAAGCCTGCCATATTTGGTATGTCTGCGACTTAGATGGAAAAATATAATTTCGTAAACTCGGTGTAATGTAACTGTCGCTGAGACATTGTTGGGGAGAAACAAACCTCCCTTTAAAGTTACACACGTGTCATAGCGTCCTGTCGGAATGATTGTGTTTGTATTGCTATTAAACAAAATACACAATTTTAAATAATTGATGACGAATATATGACAGGTTCGAGGCACGATTGGGACTGGGATCACTGTGGTTGCAGTCAGTTCTGAGAGGAACCTCAGATCACGCCAACATAATAGCATTGGTAGTCTGTAACCTCTTTACCAGTTGATATGAGCTTAATTTAGCAGACAGGTGTGTCCACCAGATTGGACGGCATCTTAGTTGCCAACTCCTGAACATTTATTTAATTCATTTTGACTTACAAATTATAACGCTCTGTTGGAATAATTGTGGATAGAGGTGTTTCACGAGTTAATCGGAAAGTAATCATTAGATTATTTATATTTCAGTGTTGACAGTACATTTAAGCTGAAGACTTATTTTGGCTACCTTTAAATTGGTAAAGTGTTATGTGCAGTTTTCAGTAATTACACAGGCCAACAAAATTTGACTGATTTTCGGAAGCAGAAACTCTAGTACATTTATCTGAAGGGTTTTGGTACGCTAAATCCGAATCTGACATCAGAATTGTTCCATCACGTCGTGTTTTTAGATACAAAGTAACTCTTTGAGCGTATTTGTCTAAAGTCTGTTAAATAACTGTAAAACCATTTTCAAGGTCGTTGATTATAAATCCATTGTTAGATTTAAAAAATTGAAAATGTCGGATCCAATTTAGGCGCACAAAAATTTCATAAAACTTTTAATTCAAAATTTGACTGATTTTCGGAATTAGAAACTCTAGTACTGTATACTTTTCCCAAGAGTTTCGGTGTGTTGAATTCGAATTTGGCTTTAGAATTGCTCTATCACGTCAGGTTTTTTTAGATATCTTAACCTAAAAGTGCAAAACACTTTTATAACTTTTTATTTTGGGAGAGAAAGCGAGAAACGTTTTGATAGACCCTGTATATAGACAGTTATTTTTATAAAGTCAAAGTCTAGCGCCAACATATTAATTTCTTTGTCAAATAAACATTCCATTATGATTGCTTATAGCCCAACTGGATTGTTAATAATTAATTACTATTTAATTACCTTGTATTGAAGTGTTACCGTCGAACAATCCTTACTTGTAGTTTACACTATCTTATATGACGCGTTTTAACTATTTGTCAGTCATTTTCAAATATAAAAACACTTAACGACACATATTAATTCACATTTAAAAAAACACGATTAAAAACATACATATACGGACGACGCACGTTGTCAGTGACCGTTCTCGTTGACTCACGATCGTCAATTCGTGTTTTTTTAAATGTGAATTAATGTGTCGTTAAGTGTTTCTATGTGTTTTTATATTTGAAAATGACTGACAAATAGTTGAAACGCGTCATATAAGATAGTGTAAACTACAAGTAAGGATTGTTCGACGGTAACACTTCAATACGAGGTAATTAAATAAACATTCATATTCGTAATCAGAATAACTTCTAGTTTTACATATCTCCTCACACATAATATTTCCAAAAATAAAATGTTACAACTCAATAGTTTTTGTCTCTTAACTACCCTTAGGTCATTTTTTCTTTTTACTATATTTTTCCTATATGTAGGACAACAAAAAGAAAATAAATGAAAAGTTTGAAATATATAGGATTTATCATTTTGTCTGTGTAGACAGGTTGCGACTTACAGACACGTGCATAAAATTATAAAGGTCCTTGGTTTTACTTAAGGATCATAATAAATAGAAATCAATTAAAATGCAATCTAATCTCTTAAATGGCTATTGAACTGTTTGTCTCACATCTCACAAAAACTTATACGCTACACATTTCCCATTGTATGGTTTTATTAAGTTGTATTCGTCATACAAAAAACTATAATATATGATTTCGCACTCCAAATACTCCCCCCCCCCTTTAGATTTGTAAGTCACGCCGTGTAAGTTAGGGGGCGTGTTAAGTTTTTATCTAGAAAACTATCAACTTTAGAAAAAAATTACAAGAGACCTTTTTTGTTCAGAATGGTCCAAAAATCTATTAAAAATTTGCAATTTGTTAAAAACATATTTGTTTAAACAAATTGTAACCAGCTCGCCACCTCACAACCTGTTGTTTCGTATAAAGGGGGCCCCAACGAAGGTTATTATGCAAAAAATTCCATCCAAATATTTCCCCCCCCCTCTAATATAACAAAAACTAACAGCTGACTAACTAAGACATTAAGATAACATACTCAAACTAAAATTCTGTTGACTAAGTCCACGAATACATTATTGCCTATTCACACAAACACACTAACATACTGTAAACATAATCAAAGAATTTCCGTTGTTATCAACTTTATAGCTTGATATATTTTAAAAGCCTAAAAAATCCCATTAAAAATGCACAAGGAGTAAATGGCGCAATTAATTAAAATATACAGAATAATCACGGCCATCAATATAACAACGTTTAGCTCTTTGTTAATTATTAGAACAGCTGATTTTAAAGTTATTAGATAATGACAGATTATCCACATTGCTTAATTGGACATTTGACATCATTTCCATGTATAAAATGTACAATTCCCACTATCAAACGATAAAATTCTAACATGAGAAATATAAACAAACTTAATGGGCGCCATCTTTGTACCTACCCAGCCCCAATATAAACGTAATACAAGGAGAACCTATAAAATGTAATGCCTAAAAGTTGCTTAGGCTTTATAGGAAATGTTAAATTGTGTGCCTAGAACAAGGTAGAAGTTTGTTTAAAACAGTTGTTACACAGGTTTTCTGAACCTTGTAATTAAGTACATCAGGGGCTCAACTATAGTGATTACGGGCTTGATAAACGCGAGTGAACCGTGAATCTACATCTTTTCATGTAGTCTTGGGTTAGATCCCTCTCTTTAATATTTCCTATCAAGTCTCTCATGACCAACTCTCGTTCTCTTTCAACCCTGACAATATTAGAGTATTCAAGGGCTGTGGATTTTTCTTTTTTATAGGACAATGAAAACGGAGAGACCCTAGCGGTTCTAGCAGATGTGTATGTATTAATCCGTCTCCACTCGCTTCGCTCGTGACGGTACTCGCTTCGCCTGCTGGATCTCGTAACTATACTCATATCATGCTTTCTTGACAGGTCAGGATTTGGATTTACGTGTTTGACAATAACTTTACTGTTTATTATCGTAGTGGTTTTGGTTAGGTTAGGTTAGGTTACGTGAAGAATTGACATTTATAAGTTGAATAACATGCGAGATATGAACTAAAAACTCTTTAAAAATGGGCACGATTTACACCATTTTAAATTCGATTTTTCTGGATTCTATATGAACATACTATAGACCCCTACATCAAATATCATGTTCCATCACAATTTTTCAATGACGGACAGTTTATTGAAAATCACTTTTCGATTTCCTGAGCCCATGAAACGTAAAGAACAACATTCTCCACTCCAGTCTCTGTCTTATAGTGAAGACCTTGATATCTAAAGAATCCTCACAGCCAAGCAATATACTAAAGGATAAAATAAAGCAAATAAAGTTTCAAATATTTTAATAATACAAATGAGCTACAATTGTTTCGCCTTGCGGCATCATCGGACAACTGATAATTAACAGGTATAGACAACTATTACACTCCTTGACACCTTTCGGACTTAGATCATAGTTTTGATCCAAAATTTGAATGTTAAACTCTTACATATAGAAAATAAAAGCAATAGATTAAATAATTTAGAATGTTTAGAAATAAATAGATCTATTTCACTTAGGCCTATCTTCAACTTAAATGACCAAATTGTATTAAATTCGTCACCCCTTCTAAAACCCATCCGTAACATAGTTCATTAACCTTTATCTACCTGCTAGGTCACCCCCTACCTTTCCCGATTTCTCTATTGTATTTCAGTTTCCTGTTACTTATGTTTAAATAGTTGTCTATACCTGTTAATAATTATCAGTTGCCCGATGATGCCGCAAGGCGAAACAATTGTAGCTCATTTATATTATTAAAATGTTTTGAAATTTTAAGCTTTCGCTTTATTTTATCCTTGAATATGGAGTTTCAACAAGAAATATCTGCTATTACATTAAAGTTCAATATACTAAAGTTTAGCTTCACGTTAATTATTTGAACAGTTGAAACGTACTCTAGATAAGTCTGGAAATCTTCAAGTTCTTCCAGACACGCGGAAAGGGTGTCATCTGTACAGTTCGCAAAGATGTAACGTGGACTTTCATAATGCGCGTTAGAGGAAATTGCAGGTGGACGGAGATAAGATATCATAACTACTACTGCTGATAAAGACATTGACTCAGCTCCATTTCGCTCTCAACGTTTATCATGTTCCCGTCTCCTCTTATCCTCTTTGTTTTGTTTACAAACAAATTGGGCAAACTTTCCAAACAGAAAAATTGTATTACATTGTAGGATGAAGCCGGACAAGTACTACAATAGCACCCATCTAAAGTTAAATTCGAAGGTATGTTGTCGCTTTAAACGCATGCGCAGAATGTAACAGCTAGTTTACGTCCGGCGTGTTTAGCCTATGATGGTAAAGTTTATTTGAATGGAAGACTTGTAGCAAACATTTACTAAGATAAATCACTTATATTACCGGAACTCCATTACAGACTCAGCATTACATTGATTGAAGGTCACATGGGATGCGAGGGGGGGGGTACAACTTCCGCCCATAGATTAGGTCAGACATTTACTTATTAATTGCAATAAACCGTGTCACATTGGAGTAATTGCTTTACGAAATTCATTTCAGAGGAAAATAAAGCTAAATTGCTGGGCAAATTGAAAACATCTATTTTTGTAGTTGGATAATAATGTTATTTTTTCATTATGTTTGCTTATAGCCCAACTGGATTGTTAATAATTAATTACTATTTAATTACCTTTTATTGAGGTGTTACTGTCGAACAATCCTTACTTAGTTGAGGTGTTACTTAGTAAGGATTGTTCGATAGTAACACCTCAATACAAGGTAATTAAATAGTAATTAGTTGTTATTTCAATTTGTTTGCATAATATAGAGATTCTACCTACTGCAATGTTCCATATTAAAACGCCTACACGAAATGTTCACCGATCCTGTAGACAGAAATAATCTGTCATCGTGTTCAAGAAGAGGATCGCAACTCGTAAATGATTTTCTATTGACACAAATAGAACAGACATAACATCTGAAACGTTGTTGACGTGTATTAAGGACAGTATTTTACCAGAAACAGAAAGAATATGGAACGAGTAAAGATATGTTAGATTCTTATAAATGGACAGGTTTCATCTGAGCTGTGAGCTGCGCGTGGAGGGGAGGTACAAGTTTGTAGTTCGAGGCCGCGTGGGGACAGAGGCATTGTAGGGGAAACAGTCAGCGCCGACTACTGTCACCGATCCAGCGGTCTTGCAGACATCGTTGTTAGTACCAATACCCGACACAGACTGAGGCGGCTGCTTCCCCCGCCACTTTACTGATGCCTAGACCCACTGCGCACCCAAACTCCACAGCTCAGATGAAATCTGTCCATTTATACTTATGTGAATTCACCTGGCACCGTAGGAACAAAGTTAAAGATCTGGACATCAATTTATATTGGGCTCCAGAACTAAAAGTGTCTATTCATATATTATGTATAAAGATGGTTAGGTTAGGAAACCTTCTGGGAGTCACTGTTTGAGTGGCTGTCCTCTTCTTGAACAGACCCCTGTCATCTTTTTGCTCATAACACAAAACACAAGGTCCTCTATGTCCCACAGTTAATAGAGGGTGTGGATAGTCTTACTTTCTTGAAGAGTGTGGTCTCTACCAGAGTAGACGTGATGACCGGTGTGAAAAACCAAATGCAACCTTTGTGCAGTCCGACGAGACAAGAGAGATTGCAGTCAAAGCAAAGTTGAGAATGTTAACAATGTTAAATCAGTATTTCTCTATTGCGAAATCTGGAAAGTGTCAGAGGTTATCAATAAGGAACTGCAAACCTACATGAACCGTTAGTTAAAGGAATATATTAAAAACGAGATGCCATAGAGAAAAACGTGTTGAATTGGAATCCTTAGGGGAAAAAGGAAAAGAGGTAGACCAAGAATCACCTGGAGAAGATCTGTCGAGAGGGAGGGGGAACTGTCTAGAATCTAGAAGAAGTTGGAGAAAGGTGGCGCAGGACAAGGTCGTATGAATGGGGGTGAAAGCGTAAATAAGAGACCAATGAACATCTTACGCCTGTGGAGTATAAAAGAAAACCGGAGTGACAACTATTTTAAACAAACTCACCCTACTGGATAAGAACAAACTTTCCTATAAGGCCCAAGAAACCAACTTTTGGATATTACATATGATGAGGCCGGGAAAGTATCATGACAGGCGTTTTATAGTGTTCTTTCTAATTTTATAACCGTCAGTAAAGGTTATAAACCACAACCGGTATTGAAACATTACGTCATTCACAAGTTGTATGTCAACTAGATGTAATATTATCTACACGAGTTGATTTCTTATCTCAAGTTTTCGATTACCACTTATGTAAAGTTTCCTTAGGATTTAAGATAGTTTAATCTTATTTAATCTTTGAACAGCTTTGTCACAATAATAGTTCAGTCAGATTAGGAGAAAAAGCAACATAATCAAAGAGGCAACTCTTTTGAAAACCAGTGATTTTACTAGAGAGTAAAAATATAATACTTTTAAATTCAAACTTGTATTGAAATTTCTAAGGCGTTATACTGTCGTAGTGACCATTTTCAGACTCCGTAAGGAAAACCAAAGACCCTTATAATTTCATGCGCGTGTCTGTCTGTAAGTCGCAACCAGTCTACGGAGACAAGACGATACACCCTGTATATTTCAAGCTTTACATTTATAGTATTTGTTTTGTCCCACATATAGGAAAATTTAGGAGTCCAAAAAAATTACCTCAGGGTAGTTGAGAGGCAAAAACTATGGAATCGAAAAAATTTATTTTTGGAAATATTATGTTTGGGGTATCAAATAAAACTAGAAGTTATTCTGATTAAGAATATGTATGTTTATTTGACGGAAAAATTAAAATATCGGATATCTTGTCTCATTCTAACTTCAACATGGCCTAACCTAAAAATGTCTAAACAAATTAAATTCCCGTGAGAAATCATATTTTATAATTTTTTTTTAGGACGAATACAACTTAATTTAACCACAATGAGAAATGCGTAGTGTATACGTTTTAAAACCAGTTTTTGTAGTGCTTAAAATTTCGAACATATGACGTTTGAAACATTTTACAAAATATTATTCTCTCAGTCTAAATTCCTTAGCTTATATCCTATACTACTAGTACGTTACTTAGCTTACATTAGGTTCCAGCAAGTTTTTATTTGTTGCACAAATTATTTGTTATATTTGCAGTCCTACATTGGTATTTACATATCCTAGACTACGCCTACTTACATTTTTATCTTGATTCAACAATGAGAAGTAGGGAAAATCGTCTCGTGAAAATCCTTCAAACGTCAAATGTTTAAAACTTTAAACGCCTATTACTCCTGCACGAGTTGGTTTATCAAACAATAACCAAGAATAAAAAAAAACTTCAAATTATGTACGTAATCCAAAAATACTCTACAAATTAGGGTCCTCAAAAGAAATTTGAAAGTTGGTAGCCATATTGGAAAATAGGGGTCATTTTTGAGTTATATGAAAAAGAAAAAAAACGGTCCCTCATTTAAAGTTTCTCATAATGCCCACGATAAAAAAAGGTAATTATATAGCAGAGTAGCCTCACTTCAAAATAAATTTTTAAAGGTTTTATTCGTCAAATAAATGTTGGAAAAATATTATATTATCGAAAAAAAAGTGTCGGAAAGATGATTACATAATATAATTACACAAGAAAATCTTAATCAGAGTCAAATTCTGCTGCAAATTCAGTAGAAGAGGAATTTATTGAATTTAAATGTATTTCAATCGTAATTCGCCATAAATGATGAAAACGAGTATTATACTCATTGTACTTTTTCTTAAACATAAATTCGGCTATATGGCCATGGAAATGTTGTTTTGAATTTCCATATCGCGGCACATTTCCTCGCACTTCCCTCCATTGACGTTCAATTGTCTGCGTATGTGCTTCAGTGTACGCATATGTAGGGCTGTATTATTATATGTCACGAAAGGTTTGGCCAGGTTGCTATATATATATATATATATATATATATATATATATATATATATATATAACCACCTGGCCAAACCTTCCGTACGTTTATTGAAGTGAATGTCATGAGTATGAAAGATAACACAGAGTTAATTTTTTCACGAAAAAACTACTTGTGTAATTGTATTATTGTATTATGTAATCATCTTTCCGACACTTTTTTTTCGATAATAAAATATTTTTCCAACATTTATTTGACGAATAAAACCCATAAAAATTGATTTTGAAGTGAGGCTACTCTGCTATATAATTACCTAAAAAAAAAATCATCCTGTATATTTTATTATATAATGAGAACATTAACGTCGTATTAACATATTCAAATTACAAAGTAATAAAATAAAGAGGGTTTAGCTAATTAATGAGTACGGACGTGGCAATCCCGAGGGACTGGTTCTACTCCCTTTTCAAGTAGTCATGGGTTAGATCTCTCTCATCGTTCCTATAAAGTCTCTCTTGACCAACTCTTCTTCTCTTCCGACCCTGACGCTATTATAGAATTCGAGGACTAGAAGTTTATCTTTAAACAAAAAGAAAAGTAATTTAATGATAACCCTCGTATTTTTAGGGAGAGGCGAGTAAAGCGGTTTGTTCGAGTTCTTTAAAGTTTACATTTTAGAAAGAAAAAAAAATGTATCAAAATCGTTGGAGCCAATTTTAAGAAAATCGTAGTTTTGCTGTCATGGCAGTTTTCCGCTTAAATTTCAGTTTGCTGTTAGATTTTGTGCACTATATAACGATAAACTTGTTTTGGTATAAAATAGAAGAGCTCTAGCATTCGAATATACATTCAAATCACTCACCGTAGCAACCAATATAATAATAAACACTTAAAAGAGTTGATTAGGTCCTTCAGTTTTAATAATTCAACACAAAGCTAGTTTAGACCTAGCATAAATTATTGTGTAACATTTTGAAAAGTTTTAGACCTACTCTAGCGTCAGAATTGGAAAACAACAAGATTTGGTCAAATGAGACTTTGTAGGAAAGACGAGAGTGACATACTCCAAAACTATGAAATAAAGTGTAGTTCCAGGTAGGATCCCTCGGGATTGCCAAACCCGTACTCACTAAATTGAGCCCCATAGCATTAAAATTTCAAAATGGCCGTACCGGCAGTTGCTGAAAGAAACTACATCTCTCGGATAAGTTAATATCTCAGTCAGGATTATGAATCATATCAAACAATGTAGAAAATCGACGCGATTAAAAATCTCGGATCGATACATTACGTCTAACTATCGATATTCCTTGCCAAATTTACGATAAGTGAGTTTCCCCACATTGGAATTCCGTTATCAAGGCACCATCATGGTACTTACCCAGCCCCATCATACAATGTAAAGCAGATCCACTAAGTATAAAGGTTAAATGTTGGCTTCTTCTTGAAGGAAATGTTGAAGGCCTTATGGGCCTCGAAGTAAGAAACCTCCACTCGCTACGCTCGTTTCTCGTCCCTACAGGATATCGTAACTACAAATATCACATTTTCTTTGGAGGTTAGGATTCTAAATCACATATCCTGTCATCATCGTAGAGAGACGGGGAGGGGGAGGGGTTGGTCCATTACATGCGGAATATAAGTCTGACAATCTGTATACAATTTAACGTTTTATAACTTTAATAACACACGAGAGAAACTAAAAAAAAAAAAAAAAAAAAAAAAAAAAAAAAAAAAAAAAAAAAAAAAAAAAACTATTTTCAACATTCCATCCGTCCGTCGTCGTTGTCGTATGTACGTACGCACGACAACCGACACAAAAATTAATAAAGGAACATGAAATTTGGTATAGGGGAACATATAGAAAGCAAATGTCAAAATGGCGCCCAATTTTGTTCATACCTCGCCTGTTATTCAACTAAAATTAGATACAAATTTGCAGATTTCAATTCTTCATTGCAATGGTACCAACCCCACAACGTGATATTTTTATAGTTACGATATTTGGAGAATTAATTAACCGACGCGACTGGGAACTCCTTTACGACTTCGAGGCTCACTAGGGGGTCGAGATACTGAGACGAGGGTAGCGAGTGAAAACTTTTATTATACAGGGTGATTCAAAATTGCAGGGCAATATGAATAAAAGTTCCTATAAACATAGTTCCGGAAACGCTTCATTTCCCGCCTATCGGCCATTTTGTGTTTAAAAAAATTAATAACTTTTGAAATTAATAATGTTAAGAGTTTAAATTTGGTATACACATTGTTAATGCTATTTTTTAATAGTATACCAAGATTATACTTTACTATAAATATTCAAAATGACGACAGTTTATAATTTTTAAGGTCAATTATTTCGGAAACTGTAAATTTTACAAGAAACAAAATATTTATATTAGAATGACAGATAACATTATGACAGCCCTACTAGTTTTTCTTATTATACAGTATCAATAACTCGTGTTAAAAAGCAACATTTTTTTTATCATAACGTACTCAAAAATTAGACTCTAACTTGTTTAAAACTTTTATTTTTATTATTACAGACTTTTAATAGTTGATAAAAACGCTTGAAAAATCGCAAGTCCAAAATAAAAAAATTTCTTGTTAAAATGTCCTTACCGGTCATATCTTTCAAAATTATTGCATTATCGAAAATAGTTTTTGAGAAAATGTACCTTGAACATGGCGAAGAAAGGATCACCAGACCCCCCCCCCCCCGAAAGGAAAAAAAAATAGGTTTCCTTAAAGTTAATTTGTTTATACTTAGGTACATTTTTCAAAAAGTATTATTGATATGGTAATGAAATTTATCACACACATTTAGGTCATTTTTTACACAATTTACAATTATTTTTAAACATAATATAACAATTTTTAAAACACGTTAAAAAAATTAAATTAGATGCACATAATTCCTCTGGTCTAAATGTGTAAAAGGGAGGTCACTAATAAATTATGCAAAATTTAAACTTTGTGTCATAAGTGGTCTTTTAGAAAAAAATGTACCTAAATTAACATAGCGAGGATAGTCTTATTCAAAGAGGTCGGCTCCTCTTAAGACATTATGATCAACACATACAATTTAACATTTCCCACAAGGCCCCTCAACTTTCGAGCATTACATTTAGAGAACCAGCCTACACATTCTATGGCGGAACAACATAAACTCATTTTTAACAATGCCACAACTGGCGAAATCTAAGTAGGAACGGGTTAAAAATTAAGAAATGCAACGATTTAAAAAGTTATGAACAAGTCTCCACCTACACAAAGATTCTCAAAATTTTATTTGACAATAGTGATAAGGTACTTTTTGAACACACTGTATATAAAAAACATCATTAGATTGTGATGTATTGCGGTATACCGCTATAGCTCTCGGCTCTAGGTAATACAATAAGACAGGAAATGTAATCTCCGTCTCAGGTCTGTCCATGCCAAGACTTGAATGACTAAAAAGAAAATGTCACTGAACTGATATGAACTACGGCGTTATCTCCCGGGACCTGTCACTTTATAAATAAACACTGCATTAACTCTCTCACTTGACACAACAGTCCAGCCAACTTTGGAAGAAAAGTTGCAAGAATAATATTGCTTTACGTTTTAAAATAATATAATCAAATTTGCGACGAAATCAAGTCTTGTGTTTAAAATAGCTAGAAGCTATAAAAACAAGTTGTTCTTTTTACTCACTTAATATAGGTTTGGTATTTTTTACTGCTCTTCAGGAAACTTAAACATTATCTTCGACATGTCAACCATTCGTCGTCGATATCTATTCATAAGCACATGTATAGCTCCAAGGTCCGAGACACTGACACGAGCGAAGCGAGTGGAAGACATAAATATATCCATATCTATAAATCCCGTAACAAGTCAAGTCCGTTGAGGGAGGAGCCAGTAGACAACTTGACCTTGAAAAAACCAATAGGGACCGTGCGGGTTTACCAACTCGTTTCCCAGCTGTAACAGCGCTTGGCACCGGGATTCTTCTACAGTCAAGTGCATTTAAAGACGCTCGGAAAAATCATATATACTTCCTTTTATTCTTCACAATTGCAAAGAGCATAATTTAAAGAACAATTTTTAAAAAAAGATTACATCCGTAGGTGCTTTCTTACCTTGTAAACAAATTATCAAAAATTTCTGAAAAAAAAAAAACAATATTTTTCCGACTAAATATATAAAAGTAAAAGAAATTTTCCCCTTAAATTGCAGGAAACTTTAATGAAAACTAATTAATTTTTGTACTGGGTTATTACTATTATTTTAGGAGAAATAATTATTTCCGTTAAAACAAAATAAAAAAAATGTTCTAAAGAATTAAGTGTCAGTACTGTTAATGTATCAGTTAGACTAAACATGTTTAAATTATTTTTAAAAAAACTATTGTTTAAATAATAAAAAAACTACGCAAACAACTATACAACTACAATAACAACATCTACGCAACTCTACTGATGGGTCCATTTGTCTGTGAGCGCGGCTTGCTATGGCGCGGCGGGGAAGAGGGGAGTGGTTATCGCTCATTTCCAAAAACATGTGGTGCCGCGCAGCGCGCCGGACGTAGATTATTCACCGGTCTTCAATGTATCTTCGAGTTGTTTGTAAACATCATGTTTCTATATACACTACAAATCTTGTAAACTGTAATTATGTGTCGCGAAAGATAGACAAACATAGTTGGGTGAGCGAGCCCTACTTTTACAGAACGGCTAGTAGCGTCAGAGCCGCGCGCACAGACAAATGGTCCCATCAGTACAAGAGGTCGGTAGCCTCGCTCGGGGGTTAGCCTCGTGCAGGGAGCTGTTCGAATTGAAAACCGCGCGCTATTCTTGCTCTCCTATTGGCTATTATCAAACGGACATGATTCATGGCGCATAGAATAGATGGGCTGGATAAGTACCATGATAGCGTTGATTTAAAAATTGTCCACAGAAACCATCTATCCTCCAAAATTTGCATTCTTGGATTTACTAGAGGAAATAAAAATGGTGGAAGCAGAAAATTCCCGGGTAAGACGTTTTCGATCGCACTACCAGTATCTTGGTTAATTTTTCTTTTTTGATCGTCTTAGGTCAGTTGTAAAATTACGAAAATTAGTAGATAAAAATAAGACCTAAATCACTTTTGTTTATTGGTGGGGGTGCAATTTTACTGTTTAAATCTATTCTCAAGAACATTTTGAAATTACACAAAAAAATTGTTCCTATTTGGAAGCAGGTTTTATTTGATATTCACTATTTAATTACTACAAAAGTTAGAGGTTCATTGGTCAATTCAGTTGGTATATAACTTCAAAGTTTACCTATGTGTTTAAGTGCATAAATATCTCATCATCGCTTCGAATCAGCTACGTGACGGGGAAATATAATGTTAGCATTGAGACAGGCAGTTATTAAGTCCAAACCAAGGATAAGACCTAGCTGGCACAATATCAGACTGATCTTGTTTCCTAGTTATTTGCAATTATCAATAATTTATTAACTATAAACTGATCACAAATTGTTACCGTGGCACAAAGCTTAATCTAGAAAAAGTAACATTGTTGTACGATTTTATATACCAAACTAAATGCCCAATATAATATCCGTTCTTATCTCATACCATGGAAGAGTCTCTGGTTGATCTCAAGAGGTTTAGGGTTTGATCCAAGTGAAGCTTAATCAAGTTACGGTGTTGACCCAGCATCGTGAGGTAAAGCAGGGAGTTGCGAATCCTGATCATGAAAACGAAAATTACAGCGACAGGAACTCGATGTGCTGACCACACACGCTATGAACAGACCTCTAGGAGGCTTCGGCTATCAACGGGCTGTTCAATTCAATTTACTTCGGGCGATCGTTCTTACCAAAGGCACTTCACCCATTACGTTCCCGGAAGATGATGTGTGCCTCTAAGTCATCGTTCTATAGATCCATAGGTAAAACTAAGGATCCTTATAATTTTATGTAGGTGTCTTTAAAGACGCTTGAACCTTTTATAAAGAATCGTAATTTCTTTTCATTTACGATCTGACGTTTTAGGCCGTTACCCTCTGTTTTCATCAAAATTAGAACGACATCTGTAGAACGGTGTTTGAGAAATTAGCGATTTTTAACAGCTCTACGAACAATTTTTTTTACGAACCAGCAGGTATGAAAAGATTTGTTATTTTTGTTTGGATCCTTGGAGGGTACATAGCATAGTTTTATCCAAATTATTGAAGTCAATTCTGAGTTTTTGAGTTTTGTACTTACACCAACTACTCTCAAATTTTGAAAACTATGAAACTCCGAGACACATCAGCCCGTGAAGAGCCTTGGCCTTCTAGACAGGTTTTTTTTCCAGTCCGGTAGGTAATACGTGGTTAACATCGAAATTCCCGTCGCAGTAGTTCTAACAGTCTCAACCAGAATTCGCTATTGTACCATCACAATTTCCCACACGAAGCTGGGTCAACTTTGAGCGCCCACGGAGTTTACACTCGGAATCTCTTGTGTATCCAGAGCGCTAACTATTAGACCTAGTAAAGGGCTTAACCTCTAATTTTGAAGTAGCGAAAGAATTTTCAAATCGCATAGAGCTACGGTCTAATTTGTTTAATGAACCACTCCAATTTTTTGAACTAAAACCGAATCATTCCGCGAAAACTCTGAGATCAATTGTTTTACTCATCATATAACTGTCTCTGCCCTACGTAATAATAAAACTAGTTACCGAAATTCTATTCTCCCTTCATTGCTAGTCATGAAAATAGTCCCAAGGGTGGTTCCGTGTATTACTTCTCCCCCTTCTGCCCTGCAATGTTGCCACATTTTCACCACTGATCTAATACATTCTCCAATATCCTCGATATAAATAATTATTTGTCTAAAACATTGGTACTTGTGTACTATACGGAAGCGCCCCCTTCTTTGTTTTGTAAGTTCAAACACGAAACATCCTTTTGCGAACATTTTTAGGTACTGCCATAACAAACAAAACTTTCGTTCGCTCCACTGCAGTCCTTTAAAGTTCGCCCATACATCCGCTCTAGACTGCACAAGTCTGATGTTTATACTACTGCAACACTCTTACCAGAATCATTGTTTGTATTTAATAACGGTTTGTGTTATTTTGCTGATTTATTCGAACTTGTTGGTTTAAAACTGAACAATTTCATAAATCCACTTGAAATATAATAAAATCTATTAAAGTTTTTTGTAAACAAAAACGTAGATCAGATTTGTTGTTAGAAGAATCACCACAAATAGGTTAGGTTTATTTAACTCGTTTTGGCGGGTTCACACACAGATTTTGTAATAGATTTTAAACTAACTTCCAGGTGGTCTAGAGACTTGCAATTTTGAACACAGCTCAGAACTGGATGACAATGCAATAATATTGTATCTACATATATTACATGCGCTCCATGTTTTTTGTTTTGAATTTACAAGCATTTTGATTTCTTTTGAAATTCACCAACACCAAGTTTAAGGACTTATGTGTTGGTAAATGGACTAATTAGTAAATGGAATTATGAATATTAATTTTTAAAGGATAAATTTTTTAACACGCCCCTTTTAAAAACGTGTTTAAACTATTTTTTTAATATTTATCTTTTATATACTAAAATTGTAGTGTTATTTTAATGATGCTGTTCTGTTTCTGTCATTTGTTTAAAAAAAAGGGGGGGGTCGTATAATATAAAAGTTTAAAAACAACTGATTTGGTTTTCTGTGATTTTCATCAATCTCACTTTGGTTATGTTATTAATACTGACAATATGTATTTATATAAACTTTAATATTATTTTATATTCATATATAATTATTTTGGTTAATCTCTAATTTTCGTAGTTATAACAACAATAATTAGGTCAGGGTACATTAGTTAACAAACATTTGAAATTAATTTGTAGTTTTTTTTTTCAAATTATTATTTAAATGTGAAAAAAAGGGGGGGAAGTTAAAATAAAGAGTCGTAATTCTCAAATAGTTTCAAGGTCAGAAGAAAAAAACAAGAGTTGGTCTAAAGAAAACCTGACAGAAAATAAAGAGAGCATCTAACTCAACACTACATGAAAAATATGTAGATCTAGAGAGGACCCTTCGGGATAACACGCCCGTACTTACTACAATGACCCCTTGAGGGTTTAACTCTTATTAGGGAACTTGGCAACGCTGGATGAATCACCGTGGGAATATTCTCACTACTTATAATCAAAAAGTTTGGTGTTCCTATTAACGATTGAAAACATTTCAAAATGGTGACCAACTGAATTTCAGCTTTCAGTAATTGTCTTTTATTTGTAGATTCTAAATGAACCCATTACTTTGAGTACTTTGACGATCAGGTTAGGTCGACTACGACGAACAGAAAAAAACGTAGCGAAATTCGTACCCATTATTTCACAGTGTTTACAGAAGTTAAATGAACTTTGTATAAGATAAAAACTTTATAACTCGGAACTAATATTATCAAGCGGAGATTACTTGCAAGCTTAATGTAGCCTAGTTGAGCAAATATTTATTTATAAGAATAGATAAACTGATAACGTCGAGTCGCTGCGAGTGGGAGAACCGCATAAAACATCTACCCTCATCCTGAACTACATCATTGATTGGAGAGGGACAATTTTAAGGAAAAATATGTAGACCAGTTTTGGAAAATCTAATGAAAAATTTACAAATTGATACGAAATATCCGATTCAGTTGGAGAAATTAAGAAAAGAAGATAGAAATGATTTGGCTACTTTGAATGAATATTACTGGAAGGAACAGTAATGACAATTTAGTAGTATCCTTGAAAGAAAAAGACTTGTTGGTAGATCAAGGAAAAATTGGCAAGAAGCTGATGTGAAAAGATCGAAGAGAAGAGTGCAAAATAGAATAGAATGTCAATACTTGGATATTGATATCAAATCTTGCTTGCTAGGAAATGTCTTTTCATTTCAACATTGCACCCAACAATGTTAGGGATGTTGTTGGGGCGCAATGTTACGTGCCTATACATTATACTCTTTGTGTTGAGCGGAACAATGATGGGCTCAGTATTGGAAATCTTTGAACCCGTTTCCATTCTTGTGCTTACACCAGTGTTCAGTCAGCTCCCCATGGTGGGGCTCTTAAGTGTAAGACAAAACGCCAACCACCACGGTGGTGTTTTCGGAGTTTTTTTTGGCAAAACGTGAACGTGAAGGGGCTTACATTAGTTTAATGCAAAACTTGTGGCTACAAAAATTTTGTGAGGATGACTTTTACGGATTTTGAAACTAACTTTGGTCATGCCAATGATCGTTAGAAAACAGCTGTTCTAGAAAACCAGTGCCACCCGTTGGCAAAAACTCAATGAAAACAACAAAAGAGCGAAGAGCGTTCCAGCGTCGACGCTGTCAACTGACAGAAAACCAATACACTTGATCTGCGCATGCGCCGGAGCCCAGGACCGTTTCCATCGTGTTGGGCACAAAGCCGCGAGACATTGCGCCCCAACATTTTTGTCCCCAACTTCGCGCCGCGTCAAATTAATTTTTATCCATTTCAACATTGCCACAAACGAAGTGCCCAGATTTGAGTCCAACATTGCTGGGCGCAATTTTTGTTGAATTGGAAACGTAGCAACAGAGAAGTTAAGAATGGAAACCGGTGGACAGAAGAAACACAAACACCTGTGGATTTACGGCTCAGAAGAGAGATTTAAAAGCGTTATAATCTCAGAAGTATGGTTGACAAAGGAAGATGAAGAAAAGACATACAAATAAGAGTGTGGAATGGTTTGGGAAGAATATGGTGTACAAGACAACGCTCAACGAAACACAAAATCAGAATGTTTAACCGCAATGTGTAGAGCGTTGCAACGGAAAAAGAGAAACATGGAAGATGACAACAAATACAGAGCAAACTCTGTAGGTGTTGGTTAACAAATGTCTATGAAGAATCTGATGCACGAGAAGAATATCGAGGAAGTGTGAGAAAGAACAAACCAAAAAACGATAAGAAAAAGCCGAGAAGAAAGATAAAAGTGATTAGGCAACACAATATGAAAACAGGAAAGAAAAAAGTGGTAGAATGAGGGAATAGAAGAAGTAAAGCGAAATGAAAAAACAAGACATTAAATCAAAGAGGAGGCTAGAAATAGAGTTCGATGGAGACATTGTGTGCCAGTGGAAACGAAGAGAATTAAGTATATAATTTGAAAACCGAAATGTTGATAAAAATACTGACCTCCAATTTATAAAATATACACAAATTTTAACAAAATTTACCCAAAATCCCCCTTTTCATTTGTCAGTTACAACCTTTTACCGACTCCACAATTTGTATTTCCTACATTCACTCGTTTAAAAGCACCCAATTTTTGCACCATCCTGTATTTAAACATATATACTGCACATTGCAGAACACGAAGATGGAAATGCAAATACAAATAATGCAGTGTTGGTTGTTTACCTTGCATCTCGCAGTACTATTACCTTTCTCCTACCTAAACAAGCCCACTCATACAACAGTCAACATAACCCATGTTTTGGCTTGCATTTATTCAATTGTAAAATTAATATCACACTACTGTATAACCGGTTTGTAAATACAGGGTATATCTGCAACTGTTGGAACGATACGATACATATCCTAACGATACGCGATAATTATCTTATAAGATAAGTATCGTTAGTGCGCGTTCAAATTGTGTTGTAGTGGTCAAAGAGGTACAATAAAGACATATATCGTAGGATATATGCATTAGGAGACATAGAAAGATTATAGACATAGGACATGCTCTTCGCTTTTTACATAGAAAGTAACATAATTCAAAACGACAACATGTCTAGAAGTACAAAAACTGAAGATTTAATTTCTTTCACCCCTGTTTATGGAATCTAAACTGAAAACTGCGTGATTTGGTCTGGAAAACCATTGCAGTCGAATAGAAAATCGATTTACAAATGTCCACTCCATTTGTTCAACCACTAATGATTATATACCATTTTTTTAAAAAGGGAAACATCCGCGTTCACGTGATCTTTAAAATGATCTTTTAACGATAATTCAGAGATGAAAATTGACATCAGTACAACTGCTCAAGTGTAGCATTATTCTTACGGGAGATGAATCCAATATGGCGGAGGTGGAGCAGAGCCTTAAAACACAGTATAAAAATCACGTTCACCAATCACGAGTCGCAATAGGAAATGTAAATTTTCAAGTCTCGTCCTATAAAATTCTTTCCGTGTTGAGATAGTTTGCAACTACTGCGGAACTGTGTCGGAGGATTCATTAAATTACGTAACTGCACACAATACCTCCTCTCCTTTCTCCAGTTCTTACCAATACATCACGAAAGCGTCAACTTTTCATATCTCCTCCAAACAGATCGTATCGCTTCGATGTTCAGCAAAATTATCTTAAGATAAAGGTCGCGCATTGTAATGATCGTTCGATAAACATCGCGCTCTAATGTGTAGACCGTCTTAAGGATACAACTAACTTAAATCGTGCTTTTTTTTGAAAGCATGGAATTAGCCTGTAGTTAGAGGGAGAACAGTCCTTTAATCCTCTGTCCAAAACCTTTTTACGTTTTTATCTAACCGTTTTTGAAAGGGAAATGATGTCTTATTGCTAGAAGCTATCAAAGCCAAAGCAAACATCGATATTGAAATTAAGTTGTACCCAACTCCACCCCCCGCAGCATAGGGGGAGAACTTATTACATCTTGATACCAACATTCCCTCTCGTCTCACTGCCCTGTGGTGATATTGCAACGTGTGACGGATCTGTTGGGGTGAATTTTATGTTTATTAAACCCTTATAACATTTCTACACACCCACGGGTTCACATATAGTGAGTAAGGGTTTAGCGATCCCGAAAGTCCTAGCTGATCTCAAATTTGATCACCCGTTTGGGCAGTAGAGCTATAAAAACAACAGACATCATCTCAAAAAAGCTTTTTTTTTAGGGGACGTCAAAACGTGATATTTCCGCGACAAATCAAAACAATTTTTTCCCAGACAAAACTTCTTCTACACCTGGACATATTTGAGAAAGTACAATAATTAACTAAATCAATAGAACGTGTCCTTGTACGAAATGTAATCAAGAAGTTATGAGTCATTGGGATCGTGTCTCCAGATATGGAAAGTGTGTCGGTGTTGGGAGTGTAAAGCCAACCAGACAACCACCATCTGAGATCCCACAAGTTGCAACATAACAAATGTAACACTACTACGAGACTGTAGCAAGACCATTGTATGGCGTCTGGATTCCTTCCTTTATAATAATAATAACAGTCTCAGAGCCTCTAAAATATAACTTTATACGGTGCAAAAACTTTGCACAAACTTTCTCACTCACCAAAAATCGAATAAAAACTCAACAAACTAAAATACCCGTTCGATAGTTGTCATTTAAACTTGCTTTGATTGTGCCATAACCGAGTCCTAAGCGTAAGATTAAAAATCGAGATTTTAATTATGACGATCAATCTTCAGTTTGGTTTTACTCTAAAACTGTTAATATTATTTCCTTGGGATTTTCCATACGGGTTTGTTTTATTATCCTCACCTTTCACTAAAATTTGAAAGAAATCAGTAAAGCCCCATGGCCATTTTATGTTGTTTTTTTTGCCGATAATTCACTAATCAATATCTATTGCCAGACGGCAACCGATACATTTTGTTTGGGTCCTTACACTAGAGGAAAATTTATCGAAATCGTTGTAGTCGTTTTTGAGAAAAACGTATCTTTGTGTTATTTTTGTATAGATACCACAAATTTTGATTTATTAGAAATAAGGCCCGAGGTAAGGCTAAAATGTGCCTACAAACCAAATTTGATTAAAATCGATCCATGTGTTTGGGGCTGTAGAGCACTGCGTATCATTAAAAAAAAAAAAAAAACTATCTCTCTACGTAAAAACAAAATATTTTTTAGGTTTTACGTAACAAAGTAAAATAGCCAATTTTATATTTTTAAAGGCTGCCATTAGATGAGAACAATATAGATAACTCTGGTTAGTGCAGGTTTTCTGTACTCATAACTTTAAAATTAAAGACTCTCAGAAGCTCATACTGAGGCTTGACAATCCAAGGAGGACCTAGCTGGATATACAACTTTTTTTCATGTAGTCTTTGATCAAATTTCTACATTTCATCTCTCCTATCAGGTCTCTCTAGACTCTAGACTCTAGACCATCTCTTGTTCTTTTATGATCCTGACACTATTACAGTATTCAAGAGCCAGGAGGTTAGGTTAGGTTATAAGGTTTTTTGCCTTACAACAAGACAGAAAGAGAGGGAATACAAAAAGGAAATGTTACTTGATGGGGTTGCAATTTCAAATTTTGTAAGGATTGATCAAATTGACCTATAAAACAACAGTTACTCTATTAAAACACGATTCCACAATTTGTGTTTTTCTATATTAACGGGTTCAAAGATTATATAGTTAGTTTACAAACTTTATCACACTGTATCAAAAACTAGATTGCCCAATATAAGTAATTAAGCTAGTCTTATTCTATACACCCAAAAACAATTTGATGGGTGCCATCATGGTACTTATCCAGCCCAATATAAATGTAACTGACTAAAGTAGGTTTCTTGGGTTGGGGTCTATAAGTAATATTAAATTTGGAGATCAAGGAGTCTAAACCCCCCCCCCCCCAGTTTAAAACAGTTGTTACACACTATGAACCTCGTAATTGTGTCAGTCCTGATGAGCCTCGAAGCTGCACAAATGTGAAGGAGCTTAAACTTGCTATGCTCGTATCGGAGTCGGTCCTGCCTAATCTCGTAAACTATACTAATATCATATTTTTTGGTACGACAGGGTTTGAAACTAAATTTTTTACAAACATTTCGCTATTTGTCATTGTAGATGTCGGGTTAAGACCATTACATGCAGAATAAAACTCTGAAATTTTTATATAATTTAGCGCATTAAAATTGAACAGCAACAACACATGAGATATGAACAAAAACTGTAAAATGTCCACAATTTTGACATTTTTAATTTGATTTTTCTTAGCTTTAATAGAGGTCTATTAGAGCACATTAGTCATCTATACCAAATTTGATGTTTTATGTAGCTTCTAACGTGCTTACGTACAGACGGTACAACAATGGACGGACAAGTCAAAAATCAATTTTTTTGTTTTCTGAGGCCATGAAACGTGAAGACAAGTGAAAAACAGTTGTCAAACTACAACGATAGGTCCTACAATTATGGTCAACTCCTTTATGAAAGAAATGTATTATTAACTACCCGACAAGACTTTAAGTATTTATAGCCTACAATTACTTCAACAATTAGACCTATGAGTGGTGACAAGTTGGTGACAGACCACTTATTGTTATTAATTTAGATTGAGTTTTATCTGTCAAATACATAGATAACATATAAAACAGAAAAAGTTTCTATTTTTGAATAATAAACTGCAAATACATTACACAAACTTTCTCACACACACACATCCACAAAATCAAACAAAAGTATTTCCCACCAAAAATATTCCGTTGTTAAAGGTTCTAACAATAAACTGTATTAGAATGAAACTAAGTTTTTAATTATAGCTGTCAAATTTCATTTTCTTTTTTAGGTAATGAATCCAGAATGGTAACTTTCATTTATTCGAATTCTCGTTTGGGTTTTAACTAAAATTTAAGAAATTAGGGACTTTAGCAATTTCATAAATTTTATTTTTATTTTTATCGATAACGTTTGAATAAGTATTTTTTAGAGTTTCAAACCAATATGTTTTGTTCGAGTCCTTACAGGCTACAATGTAGAAAACCAACATTTTAAAGTTTTGATCTCATAAACAACATTTTGAGTAATTAAAAAACAAAACAAGTTCGAGTTTGGGCAAAATATTTCAGATCAAATTTTATTTAAAACAAACTCATTTGAACTGTGGAGATCTGTATTGATGATATGATAAACAGACATTATTTTCTTGTATTCAGAAATCTTTAAATGGGTTATATTTCCATGAAAAACACAACAACCTATATATTTTTGCCATCACATAACTTTTTCTACAATATGTATGATAATTAATTTAATTAACAGTTATTTATAATTAAAAAAATATATAATTTACAAATCTATATCCACCGATTTTGATGAAACTCAATTTCTCCAAGGTTTTCAAGTTTCTGAACTCATGTTTGACAATAATTTCGTCTGGGAAATGTTATTAACAGTCATGGTAAAGTCCACTCATATTTTGAAATCCATGTGGAAATTTAAAACAATGGAGCTTAGTAAGGACATAGTATAATCAAATAAATTTTAATTCCCTTTAATTTTTACCAATGAAATAAAGGTAAATATGTTAAACTATAATAAAGCAACATATTAAAAAACAAATTAATAGAAACTAAATTTAGGCTAAATCAGGAAAGAGAAATACTGCTAAGAATAAAAATTAAAACATACACAAAGCAATTTAAACTTTCCCGATATTCGTGTCTTTGAGTACCACAGCATGTTGTTTCGTGTGCTTAAGGCGCAAGACACACAGAAAATATCAAGTCATTAATATCACCACACATGCATAGCATGTACGCAAAAGCACATCCAAATACTATATACACACAAATGTGGAAAAATCAAACAAATTAATTAACCGTTATACATTCACAAATATACAACATTGTATACATTTTAACCTCGTAACACTTTGAAGGTGAATGTAGAGAAATTCACTTAATGTGACTCTTCTTTACAGATACACTTTCAAAAGTCCCTTACCACACTTGGGAATAAACAAAATAACAAAAAACAAAATTTTTTTTCAAAAGTAAAATGTTTCACACAAAAGTAAAATAAGATTAAATGAGACTCTTCTTTACAGATACACTTTCAAAAGTCCCTTACCACACTAGGGAATAAACAAAATAACAAAAAACAAAATTTTTTGTCAAAAGTAAAATGTTTCACACAAAAGTAAAATAAGATTCCCTCTGAAGATGACAACTTTGTTGTTGTAATAGCTATAAGGGTCTAATAGGAATAAACATTTTACTTTTGACAAAAAATTTTGTTTTTTGTTACCGGTATTTTGTTTATTCCCAAGTGTGGTAAGGGACTTTTTGAAAGTGTATCTGTATATATTGTCACCACAGTGCTCTGGTCTTTGTTTAGTGACTCTTCTTGTAGAATAAAATCTAAAAAGAATTGAAGATTCGTATTTAAATTAAGAATAAACTTATACTAAAAAGTTACACTGGATAGTTACTATTGAACTAGTCTACATCTTTGAACACCATTTGGAAGAAACCTACTAAATTTACAGAGCCTAAATATCTTTGTAACTACAATATCTTTTCTGCATATAGTGGATTCAACACAAAACCGAACCTGTCACCACAAATTAAACAATTATAAAAACTGTAAAACCCAACTTAAAACTATTTAAAATAAGGCCAACCTAGCCTATATCTATTTTAATCAACGTTGAATACTATAATTAAAAAATTGTACTAAAGTAGTCCTCCATCAATAACTTATTTTTTATAACTATAAAAATATAGTAGCCTAATTTGTTTATTTGAACATTTGTTATTATTTTAGTTTCTCACAGAAATTGTTTAATAGCTAGTCAGTTTCGAAACTAGCCAAAGCTGAAATACTCAAATGAGCACAGTAATTAAAGCTATAATAGTATTTACCTACAGTACAGTTCAAATGTCAGTATAACTAATTCTACTTAACCCTTTCGTGTGTTTGTCTTGGCAATTTTTAATTTATTTTAGAAAGAAAACCATAGCAGCACATGATGTAGTTTCTTTTTTTTAGATAACTTGATTTATAAATTAAATTATAAAGAAAAACTAATGCGTGCAATAAGTTTATAGGCTACACATAACTATTTTAATAACAGTAACTCATTGGTTGTCTGTAGATCTCACATGACTAAAATTATACGTAACTGTATGCCATTATTTATCACTCTAGGTAAATCAATTCAATAGTAAAATTATATTATATTACAATAAAAGGAACACTAAAAAACAAGTGTTAATCCGATAAAAGAATATTTTCCGGTTAATATGCATAACTACAAGGACTGGTTACTTAAAACTAAGGACAAAATACTGATTTATTTTTCTTGTATACAACATCTGTTCGGATAAATAATAAGTTCCAAATATATGGAAAGGTTTCAGCATCTTCCAGTACACATTTAGAAAAAGGAGAAAATTGAAAACTACCTCTTTAAAAAATTTATTGCTATGTAGCCTAGACTGGCTACCAAGAGGAAAGGAACTAAAATCTTGGATCTACAAGCAAAGGAACTAAAATATCAACAACAGAAGATTTCATTAAAACCATTCCTAAAATATTGTTAGTAGGCCTACAAGAGCTATAAAGTTAAGAATAATACTCAAATCAGAATCCTACTAATGTGGTCTATCTTACGACCTCTGTATAGTAACCATAGGTAGAAGTAGAATTTCATTAACTTTTATTTTCATAGCCTGGTCTCTTCTGTAGTAGAAACTGATTTTACTGTAAAACTTATTAATAAAGGAATTTTTAAAATGAATCTCACTGATAGTGATAGCTACAGAAGAGCCACTAAAATGCTATCAGAACACAAATTTGCATGGCATACTTATGAGGACAAGCAGAACAGGCCTGTGAGAGTTATGATTAAAAATCTGCATCACTCATGTGAACCAGAAGATATAGTCTCTTATCTTAATGGTAAAGGCTTAGAAGCAACAAGTGCAGTGAACAAGCTCAAATGGAAAACCAAGGAACCGTTGGACATGTTTGAAGTAAACTTTAATTCTGGAACTGACATCAACAAAGTTTATGCTACTGACAGGATCATGGGGTCGAAAGTGACAATCGAACCACTTAGAAGATCGAAGTTAATTCCACAATGTAAACAGTGTCAAGCATATGGGCATACACGCAAATTTTGTGGAAATGAGCCAAGGTGTGTTAAATGTGCAGGATATCATTTAACAATAGAATGTAAAAAAGTCGCAGCAGACAAACCAAAATGCATTCACTGTGGTGAGGAACACCCGGCTAATTATAGAGGATGTCGGGTTGTCAAAGCATTGCAGAATTTAAGAGAGAACAAATGGAAACCTAAAATATCAAGAATTGAAACTCCAATGCACCGCACTAACACGGTAGTTGATCCGGGCAAGGATAAGGATAATGTGGAGAAGATCAAGCGGCCTACCACATACAGAGAAGCTGCCCTAGATAAATCAGAGCAGCACGACATCAGACCTGTTTCTAAAAAAAGTGATGATATTTTAACTAAAATTTTATCTGAAATCAAAGATATTACAAAAATTAATCAACAGTTAAATTCTCGGCTAACCAGATTAGAAAGTTATATGATGACAAATGATGAATGGCAACCTTAGAATTATGGAATGGAATGCCAATGGCTTGTTAAATCACCTTCATGAACTAAGTATTGTCCTAAATACGGAAAAAATAGATGTTTGTTTAGTATCAGAAACACATTTTACAAAACATTCTTTCGTTAAAATAAAAGACTATAATGTATATCATACTATTCATCCAGATAATAGAGCTCGGGGAGGTAGTGCAGTTATAATTAGGAGTTGTATTAAACATTATGAAGAAGCTAAGTATTCGTCTTATGAAATCCAAGCAACTACAATCACAGTAGCAATGACTAATCAGCTTTTGTCTTTGACATCCATTTATTGCCCTCCAAGATATGCTATTGAAGCTGATCAGTTTGTTGAACTACTGACTCAACAAAGACACTCATTCATTATTGGAGGTGATTTTAATGCTAAACACACCCATTGGGGGTCAAGACTGATTACAACAAAAGGGCGTGCACTCTATGAAGCGGCACAGAAATGCAACTGCGACTTTATATCTACTGGCAGACCAACCTACTGGCCAACAGATCCTAAAAAACTACCAGATCTTATAGATTTTTTTATAATTAGAAATATTTCAAAACATTTTATTAAAGTTGAAGGAGGACTACATCTTAGTTCAGACCATTCGCCTATCTACTTGACAGTAAGTGATCAAGTAATTATAAAAGAAAATAACCCAACCTTAGTTAACAAATACACAGATTGGAATCACTTCAAAAATATTCTAGAAGCCAATATCAATTTATCTGTTCCATTAAAGACCATTGATCAGCTTGAAGAGGAAGTGGATAAATTAACTAGAGATATTCAAAATGCTGCATGGAGTAGTACACCTGAAATACGGAGGAAAACTGCAGGGATGAATTATCCTAAAGAAATAAAAGAGCTTCTTGCTGTTAAAAGAAAACTACGCAGAAGATGGCATCAAACAAGAGCTCCGCAAGATAAAACAGCTCTCAACAGGATTACTCAGCATTTGAGAAATGAAATTAGAGTAATAAAGAACGAATCAGTTAATACTTTTTTATCTGAATTGACGGATGATAAAAGTACTGAATACTCGCTCTGGCGAGCGACAAAATGTTTGAAGAAATCAATATCTCATATTCCTTCTATTAAAAAGACAAATGGCCAGTGGGCTAGGAGCAATCAAGAAAAAGCTGAGACGTTTGCAAATTATCTTGTAAGTATATTCCAGTCAAATGAGAACCAAAGTTGTGATCTGGATTGTGTAAATGTCATACAAACTGACTCGGCTATTCCGTTTGTCACCACTAAGGAAGTGAGGGATGAAATTAACAAAATTAAGATGAAGAAAGCGCCTGGCTATGACCTTGTTACTGGAGAACTTCTAAAACAACTGCCCATAAGGGCTATGATCAAGTTGACGAATGTGTTTAACGCTATGATTCGACTGAAACATTTTCCAAGCCTATGGAAGGTTGCTGAAATTATAATGATACCAAAGCCTGGTAAAGAACCCCAAGAAGTAACTTCATATAGGCCTATATCACTGTTACCTATAATGGCCAAACTATTTGAAAAACTGTTTCTCAAAAGATTAAGCATCATTATTCATAGCAGTAACTTAATCCCATCCCACCAGTTTGGCTTTAGGAATCAGCATTCTACCATTGATCAAATCCACAGGATCACCGATGTCATAGAGAAATCATTTGAAAATGGAAAAATTTGCTCAGTGGTGTTCCTCGACGTCGAGAAGGCATTCGATAAAGTGTGGCATGCTGGACTGATCAGAAAACTTCAAAACCTGCTTCCACAAGGCCACAGTATGTTATTAAAATCATATCTATCTCATAGGTTTTTTAGGGTAAAGCAAGAAGAAGCTTACTCCGATTTAAAAGAGATTAAGGCAGGTGTTCCGCAGGGTAGTGTTTTGGGACCATTACTGTATCTCCTGTATACCAGAGATATTCCTACGCCAAGACTCCCAGATACTTATATTGCTACGTTTGCTGATGACACTGCTGTGCTATCTGTAGGCGATACAATTGAGCAGTCAACTGGAAAACTGCAAGAAGAAATAGATTATATAAACAGTTGGGCCCAAACATGGTGCATAAAACTTAATGAATCTAAGTCAGTCCACGTTAATTATACAAATAAAAAGATACATAATCATATTTATATTATCGTCAATGGTACTGTGATCCCACACTCTAACTCAGCGAAATACCTAGGCATGACTCTGGATGCCAAGCTTCGGTGGAAAGAGCATGTTAAAAAGAAATACAATGAACTGAACATCAGGTTGAGAAAGATGTATTGGCTGTTGGGCAGAAAGTCCACGTTATCCCTGCACAACAAGCTAAAGCTATATAAACAAGTGCTGAAACCCATATGGACTTATGGCATACAGCTATGGGGATGTGCTAGAAATGCTAATAGGCAAATTATTCAGAGATTCCAAAATAGAACTTTGAGAATGATAGCTAATGCACCATGGTATGTTCGTAATTGCGATCTACACAGGGATTTAAAAGTGACCACTGTTGCTGAAGAAATTAAAAAATGTGCTCAAAGCCATGAAAGACGGCTAAAAATTCACATTAATGAGGAGGCGTGCAAGCTTCTCAACAACGATGAACTTCATAGAAGACTCAAGAGGACTAAGCCTTTTGAGCTGACATCATAGATCAACATACTAGGAGCGCCGATGGGTTAACCTGGACTAAATATTACATGTTATGTTGTCAGAATTACATGTTATGTTGTTAGATTTAAGCTGATTGTTAGTTCTTAGAACTAGTTGCAGTAAAAATAAAGAAAAAAAAAAAATTAAAAAAAAAATTAACTTTTATTTAATCTTTCAGACAATATAAAATTGCATACAATATAGGCTATCATTTTTTAAACTTTAAACAATAATGGGACGAAACAATTATCAAAACATTGACAGATATAAATAAATATTCTCTTTAACAAATTCAATAAAGTAAAATTTAAAAACTAACATTTATCATTTAAAATACAGCAGATTTGAAAATGATGAAAAGTAGTCACATATCACAGAAGATTTAATTTAGAATCAGTTTTAATAAATAACTTTTATCTGAAAATATTTAGTAAATAGCATAACATAAATTAACAATTAAAATCCCACTATAATATATCAGAAAAGAAACAAAAAATTAATATGATTGTCTCTACTCAAATTGCTCAAAAATATTCCTCATTCCAAGAAAACTAAATGTAGGCTATTCAACATATAATTTATACAGTAGTATAAACCTATACAATACTATAAGACTTATTTTTAGTTAAACTGTCTACCATTAAGTTTAGTACAATCTTCTGCCAATCCTAGAGTTTTCTTATTTATATTTCTCGATGTGTTTCGGAGTTCCTCCATCTTCGAGACTTAATTTAGTACTCAAATTATAATAACTGTCTACCACATAGGCCGAGTTTATATACCTATATATAATAGTAAATTCTCAGCTATTGTAAGAAGGATTGCGTGTAGGTACATAACTCTTAGATTAGTATATTTATCAAGGCATAGGTCTCCGAAGGAAGTAACATTTTGTTTTTGTTTTAAGATTATATAGAAAGGCACAATTCTTATAAGACCCATACTAAGCCTAACCAAATTTTATTTTACTAAGCAGTTGTCATGTTGCACCTAAATAGACATGTAATTTACTCCCTTATTTCAGCAAATAGAGATTAATATATAGATATAGTTTCTGGGGAATAAATACAATTAACTTTTAATTAAACAGTGACCCCACCTACCTCATGATTTATCTGATGATAATTATTATTATAAATAGCCAAATATTTGGACCAATTTGTTAGCTCCTGAAGAGCAAACTGGAAGTTTGGACCAACCCTCATGTTAGTAGGTAACAAAATAAATATGGTAGTGACAATTTTTTTTTATAACTAAGAAACAATCACATTGGTACAAAAAGAATGGCTGAGATGAACATAAACAAATAGTGGTTGGACATGAAATATTAGGTTAGAGCCTAAACCCAGAACCTATGTCAATTAGGCTAACATGTGACAAACATATACAATAGGTAAAATGTCCAGTTATTTTATGAATAAAACACATAACATATCTATCTTAACCAGGCTGGTATTATCTGTAAGGAAATAATAGTTATTTACTTAAAAATAAACATAAAAGAAGAAACGAATGGGATTGTTTTTTTTTCCGCATGGGGTATAGGGATTCAAGATGTACACTTTTTATAAAATAAGAATCTATAGAGAAATGTTTTGTAAGTAAAATTATTAGACTTGCTAAACGCAATAATTCGTCTTACCTTTTAATATCAGTAGCATATTGATGACTTTTAATTAAGAAAAATCCGTTATCTGCATCATAACACTTCGTCTTTGGTTATCCACTTGCTTGTTTTAAGGAGGCTAAACAACTACACAGAAAAAACTTGGCTAAAGACAGCTGCTCGTCTCTAACTCGAACTGTTTATTTTGCTCCAGGAAAACGTTCAATGATTGGGTGCTGCTGTGAGTAGGGAGGACGCGCAAAGGTTTAACACTGCTGCCAATGTAAACTGGCTGAGATTAAAAATAGACCTAACGTAACAAAATATTAAATGCAAATAATGTCCTCAGATCTTTAAAATAAAAAAAGATTAAGCTTACATATTTCTAACAAAATAAGGTAACCATAAATAAAATTACATACAATACCATAAGCATCTTGGGACACAATTAATCTATACACAGTATTGTTGGTACTAACGTTATTATGTTTTATATTGTTGAGCGCCAACTTCATAATCAATTGGTGGTAGACTAAAGCCAATACACACGACCAAATCTAAACTTCCTTATCGGCTGTTCTTCAAGTCACAGCGGAATGTAAATAGAATAATTATTTTTATAGATTTAAAAAAGTATGATTTGCACACACAAAATTTATTATCCAATCTGAGACTTAAAGCCAGGTTTATACAAAACTTGTTTAAACAAATTGAATAATAACAAGAGAGAAATTTTTACAACAAATATAATGATTATTGTTTTGTACTATAATCATATAATACATAATCAATACATATAATAATATTAAAAGATGAGTTACTTAAATTACAAAATTAAAATTACAAAATATGCTACTTAATTCTTTATTTCTAATAAGTTTAAAATCATTGGAAGCTGTATTTTCACGGAAGTAGCCATTGAAAAAGGAATTATATTTATATCAGGCGTTGGGCACATATAAATACAAATCATACATTCATCTGACACACAATATATTACTACTTTGGAAACATTTGATACAATTGAATAAATGATTGAATTTATTCTTGTATCTTGGGTTGTATACACTCCCTTTCTTCAAAATACTGTAGATTGATTTGTCTAATGTCAATCATAATGGTAATGCCATCTATTGACGATTTCGTGTACTATAAAGCAGCTATAACAGTAAAAAGGCGGTAAATAAATTCAAATTTGAATGAATCCTAGAATTAAACAAAACTTTGAATACTTGTTTAAACCTACTTGGCACTTGTCTAATTAAACTTTTTGAAATGTTATTCTTTCATTTTATTGTTAATAAAATTACAACACATTAATAATAATTTTATAGCATATAAATTAAATCAAATATAATCATTTACAAAGAAATAATTTTGTTTATAAATTATTATTTTGTTTCTTTCAGTACAACTTTGACACTACCTATACTTTAATTTGGTCAATTAAAATTGTTCTGAAAATAATTCCACAAAATAATTTTATTGAATTTTGTACTCCCAAACACATTAAAAATTTATAGATTTTCCCCTAGTTCTAAGGAGTTGCTAATTTCAACATTGGAGCATTTTATTTCATAATAAAGTCTTAACGGGAAAGTCATAGAACCAAAAAATAATAGTACTGATCATGGTTCCGGAATAACGTTTTGGGGTTTCAAATTGTTTTTATATAAAACTAAAGACCTATATACTGTGTTACCCTTATTTAATGATCATAATTTTTGTCTGACTGTTATCAAATTTTGCACACATAATTATTATTGTGCTTTAAAATTATTTGTACCCTTCTGTTTATAGACTTGCTTATGTTTGTTGCATATGTTAAATGACAAACAAGAAAAACCAAGTAGAATGAAGTATTGCAAAATATTTGAAATTTTGAGATATTTTGAAAATGTATCAAATTGGAAGAAATTAACTCATTACTACCCAATGAGATAGAGATCAAATTAGGTCTGATTTTAAACGCTTCTCAAATCAAAAGTATTGTCCAAAACCGATTTTTATTTAGGATTTTCTATTCAATATTTAGTCAAAGATTGTTATATTTTTGAGATTAGCTGACCACTGACTTAAATTAATTATTAAAAGTTGTTCTAAAATATATTTACACTAATCATGAACAATATCTCATTAAAATGAAATGTTCATTTACTGTATACCTTTCGTAAACTAAACTAATCTCTATGGTGCAACAAACCCATGAACAGCTTAGGCCTATTTACAGATAACTTTTTTAATGTATTTGGGACGTCGAAATTCCCATCACCATTATAGCATTTGCTACTAATTTTCCTCAAAATGCTGCATCAACTCCATAATTATTTGAGCCCCTTATAAGATTAAACACAGAACCTAACTCGTGATAACACAGTGATAACTCGTGAAGCAAGAGCACTAACCACTACACCAGTTATAAGTTTATTATTTAGGAGGATTAATTTTTTTTTCTTTCTTAAAAGTCAAAAAAATAGTTTCTATATTAAATAATTTGAGGAATATTTTTATAATCATCTATCTATCATTATTTTAGGGGCCAATAACGAAAATTGATTACTGTAATTTTATGACAAATATAACCCGTGTCTTTTGACTTATTATTTCTGTGTGAAATTTACCAAAAATCATGAGACATGAATCTAGAAGGGAATAGACACTTTTTGAAAACAAAATACAAGTTCATTCAATGGTAATAACTTTAGTTGGTCTAAAGTAAACCTAAATTTAACACAGATAAAACCAAAGTTATAAAGTATATATGAGGAGTGACAACAGTGGTACAATTAATTGTTAAATTGGTGAAAACATTATTGAAGAAGTGTGTTTGTTCTCAACACGAAGCATCTGATCAGTGTTTGTTAAACACTGTTGTTGAGTCAGCTTATTTTTTATACATTAGGACAAGAAATCATCCTTCGGCAAAAATATTAAATTACAATGTTTACTAGCTATGTTAAAAACTCTGACAAATGATAAACTTTAGTAAAGTAACTATCAGAAATAGTTATAATTAATAGTGTACCATTACACAGCGTTCCTATAGTTTTTACAAATTATGGAGAACTACCAGTTGCTTCATTGATGTTGCGAGAATTTAGTTGGTCTGATTATTCAACACTGTTACAGATGACTAAAAAACTGACTCTTGTGTAAATCTAGTCAGCTTTTTAACCTTATTTAGTCAGAATTGTGGAGAGTTGTCACTTTTCACTAACTAGTTTCTCTTAACTGTGTCTAAGGTCATTGTGTACAATGTGAGGAAGACTTAAATTTCCTAAAAGAGGCCCTGGAGTGAGTTAACAACGATAAAATTTAAACAAAAAATTTAACTAAACATAATATTACAGAGCTGTAAACTGATTGCAATAATTGAGAAGAGAAATCTTAAATTTTCAAGCGACGTATAAAGGACAATACCCAACAACAGCTGAATAGAATATGGTAGGACAAAGTCCTACCCACACCTTCTAAAGCAAGACAGTTAATACGATGTTTAATCAAGAATACGCCTTGAAAAAATAGGCATTGCAGCGGAATCCAGTGTTCCATCATAAATCTATGAGTAATCATAGAATGACCTATACAAACAGGGTAACCACCACTTCCTCTCAACGACTGGCATGTATGGATGAATTCTATGGATGGACAGTATCTTTCATTTCCCTCAACTTATTGGACTCTGTATTCGTCCATTCTTCTTCCCATTGCCACAAAGATCTTAACAGACAATACAAAGCCACATGCTATAATCCGCTGTGACTGCCATCCGACTTGTAGTTTTCTTTGCTGGTTCGTCAGCTTTTGCATATCCTATAATCACGCAATGCCCATGTACCCAGGAAAATGATATTCTGACGTCCCGCAGCTGAAATCTGTGTAACAAACACAGAATATCTTCAACCAAGAGACTCTTAAATTACATATCCTGGACAGCAGTAAAGCACTTTTGGAATCGCAACAAAAAAGATAGTGACGAAAATCAGTTGGAACGGTATTTAGGCCTATCAAAATAACAAAGAGTTTGATAGAAAATACACTATAAGCTGAGGGTAATACATACATGTCCAATCCGATGAGTAATATACAAAACCGACTTTTTTATCCAGTTTAGAACTAAATTATTTTACTAGATGGGTATTCATCAAGTATATAATGAAACTTCTGACGATACACTAAATCAGGAGTGTTGTGGTTGATGAACCTAGACAGCAAAAAATCAATAGTTGGCATTTGAATAAGCCATTGAGGAATAAAACATGGTAGCATTCTTAATCATTGGATGAAGTACAAGTACCAAATTGTCGAGGATTCTAAAGGTTCTAATGGCAAATGAGGTAGTACTATTCTGATGACATTCATATCTGTCAGCCAAAGGGCTATTAAAACAACGTCGTAAGCTGAATGATATGGTTTGGAGTGCAGACTAGAGATATGTTATTTGTAGTTGACGTTTTTGTTGAGAAGAGAATTGGTTTTGAAAGTGGATGAAAGATGAAAAACGAAGCGTTTTCTGGACATATGTTTACAGTGTAGAAAGACTGTCAGGTGGTTTAGGTTTAATTTTAGATATTTCAGGGTCAAGCTCCATAGAAACCTCAACAACTGGAATTCCAGCTGTTGAAGGAACAACTGGAATGTCAGCTGTTGAAGGATTGGAAGACACCTGAGGTAATTTTGGGAGGGATTTCGATTATCCCGCTCCAACTTTATTTTTGTTTTGTATAGCCCATTGGTGTACTGGGTTTGCCTAGAGTATTTTTAACCTGAACTTTATTAAAAGACTAAGGTTGAGGAAGAACGGATACTGACTGTGATTTTTGCTTAATTAGTTGTCCAGTTATCGGAGGGAGTTTGTGATTCTTAAGTAGTGAAGGTGCAGATTTAGCTTGAGATGTGTGGGTTTTGTTGATTTAGTAAGGGCAACATGAGAAGAAGACGGAAGTTACCGCTTTGGACTGCTATTAGTTGTCTTATACAAACCATTTCACCCTGTTCCTTACACAATGACCATGAATTCGGAGCTGGGATGATGTCGCATTTGCATATGATTTTCCAACGGTAGGAGGTAAGGCAGTTCTTTGCCTGTATACTTTTCTAGTTTCTGTAAGGTAAAGTTTTTCTTTTGCCATAATTTCTAATATTATCTTTCCGATCTTATATTTTGGGCACTTTGATGAATGTGCAGTATGGCCGCCATCACAATTTGCATCTCTAATACATCCTTCACTTTTGTGGCCTTTGATGGAACACTGTCCACAAACTTCCTCTTTTGAGCAAGTGCTGCTAACATGTCCAAATCCTTGGTATTGGAAACAATGCCTTGGATTTGGAATGTATGGTCTAGCAGTTAAACTGTGAATCCATCAAACACTCGCTCAGGAAGATTTGGAGTAGCAAAAGTTAAGACAATTGAACCGGTTGGTTTTCTTTCACCATTCTCGGTTCGATAAATATGATCAACATTAGTCACGTGTTGTTCGGCAAGCTCTTTCAATATTTACTCTGTGCTCTAATTCAAGAGGTCACGGCAAGAAATAACGCCTTTAGAAGAATATAAACCCTTGTGAGGTTCAACACACATGTTAACGACATCGAAAAAGGGCTTCATTTTTAATAGAAGGTAACCCTGCTTATCAGGTTATTTGTATTAATAAAGTCGCATTTCGCAGTTTCCTAATGGAACGTACAATTCCTGCAGCACCAGTTACAGCTTTATTAATCACAAAGGGAGAGTACTTTGACAGATCTGACCATTCAGCACTGTTACGTACAATAAGGAATCTGGGAGCAGGTCCCTGATTCCCTATGTCCAAATTTCTTTCTTAAATTCATTACAGACAGGCTCTTCGGACAAAGCCGACAGCTGTTTCTTTTCACTTCCTGAGTTGACGGTTTAATAAGTAGAGGCCATAAAAGGTTTTACCACCGCATCGTGTTAAACTCTGGAAATTGGTATACCTAGATCACTTACAATCATTTCCATACCCCAGATCTCTGGGCCCCAGAATATCCTCTTTAACCAGACTGGGTGGACATCACTCCCGACCCACAACTGACATCTCCCTCATCGCAAACAATTTCTGACCAAGGACCGAAGTGGCTGGCTACTGAACATAAACCGCACATATGTCTTCAGCAGAGCAAGCTCACATCAGCTTACCAGATCAAAGGTTGTCACACTTTGATCTGGTAAACACTCCCAGACGCTCTATGGCTCTGCACGGTCAAAAAAAAGCTAATCCCTATATATGAATGTATAGTGTTTATGTATCCCATGTGAATGGTGAAGTGTAACAGGCTCTACGAATTGTAAAATATATATGAGTATTGTATGTGTGTGTATATTCGGAGATGTTTTATTGTACCACCCCTGTATAGCTCGGGTTCCGCGAGGGACGCTAAACCCCTCTCAATAGGTGCAGATAGTCTACACCCCCCCCCTACGGGGACTATAAATAACAAATTACTTATACAAAGACTAAAAAGTAACAAAACTTCCTAGAAGAATATTATAATAATCAATTTATTTGAATACTAAATTCTATACATATTTACATCCTAAAAATAAGTCATGATCTGAATGCAACCAAAGTTCACAATACAAATAAAGATTTAGAAAATAATAAGCTAATATAGCTTAAGTTAAGAAGTTGGTAATTATACACTACACTACAAGATTCAGTATTAACTATCTTAATCTCAATATGTGTTTTCTTCTTTATCACATTCAAACTTTGTTTTAACCTAAATAAACTAGTCAGTAAATATCAAAATAATTAAATGTTCTATCTTCTGAATTAAAGGAATCATTGTATACACGAATAACAATAACATATCTTCTATTCTTTATAAAAGTACAAACAATAGGAAAGCAAAATACGTACAATTACCAATTTGAATTCTTATGTAAATTATTAAATTACATTGTTTTTATAATAATAAAAAAAAGTTAACCCTTTGATGAGTGCACATACATCACTTATTTCAGTTCCTTCATTAGACGATGCCGAGTGGAGTATGATACCTAATGAGTACATTTGTCTTGACATTCTTTTTTGTACTTGATCCATCAAGTACTAATGAAACCATATACTGGAGAAAACTATATCATTTATGAATAATTAATATTTTTGTTGAATTATTGTAGGAAAATAGAAAAAGCCTATCACATCTTCCCATAAAGAATGAGAATGTAATTGCATAACAAACATCTGGACCATGCTCTCTAATTTTTCATAACAACCAAAAAGTTCTAGGCTAAAAAATAAGACAAACATACATTTATGGTAAAATAAAAACTAAATTACATATAATGTAAACTGGGCGCACATGATTTATTTATTAATATGTTAGATAATACAAGAATTGTATAAGATATGTCAATCAATATGTAACCAAAATTTAGCTATACACAGTACATTAATTTTGTTATTAATTACAGTCAACTCTCGATTAACCGTAATCGGATCAACCGCGTTGCGGCTTAACCGCGATACCAATATATACCAATATTCCAATATTTATTATGTACAATGTGCAGCTGTGTTGCGATAATATTCGTAGTTGGGTCGGAACAGTAGTAGGTGTGCGCCGCACACGCACAGCAGTCAGTTTCGCATGGGATGGCCTTGGCAAACGTTGAGTCACTGCTCGAGTACATTGAGAGCCAGGACGATGCTCTCATCACTGATAAAATTGTTTTGAGAAACCTAAGAAGTAAAATAAAGAAAAAGTGTTTCTCAGCACAAAAACAGAAAACCATGACTGATTATTTTCAGAAACAGTAAAGTTAGACTAAGCCTATTCGAAATATGTTTTTTTTTACTTTTGCAGTACAGTAATTTAAATATTTTCCCGTGAAGTAGTTTTAAAAAAAGTGTGTTTATTTTGTGTGTGTAAATAATTTGTTTAATTTTTGTGTATGATAATAATAATAATGCTTGTTTTACTGCAGTTTATGAGGTATGTATGTTAATAAAACTGATTTAACCTGTTTATTTTAAAATTTACTATTGTTTTTACCGTTTTACGGGTTAACCGCGATTTTACTTATCCGGGAAGCCTTAACCCTATATTATCCCGGATAATCGAGAGTTGAGTGTACTTTTAAAATTGTATTTTAAAACATTTACTTATTGTAACAACAATTTATTCCAGACTTATAGAACATATGAAATAAATTATATTAAATAAACAAAATAAATTATCCATGATTATTGATTGCCTTACTAGACTGGTTGTATTTAATTTAATTAATTTTTGTGCTTACTGCTCACAGTCCGTTTTCTTTCTTTTATTTTTTTATTGGTTACGTCGTTTCGTCTATTGTTCAGGCATTATCAAACCTAGATTTTTACTGGAATTCTTGCATTCGTTATTCCAAGCAAATACAATATTTGACAGAATTATCCAGTTAAGATCCCCTCCAACCAAAGCCTAGCTAACATATTGAACTGATAAGAATAAAAACCAGTATTGAATCAGGCACGTACGTGGACATACGTGAACTCGAGTGATTTGTTCATGGACTTGTGTTCAAAGTGTTGTGTTTATGTATTACGTGTTATTTGTGAATGTGATATGTATACGTTTTAATTTATACAATTGAGGCGCATCAACGAATGCAAGAATTCCAGTAAAAATCTAGGTTTGATAATGCCTGAACAATAGGCGAAACGACGTAACCAATAAAAAATAAAAGAAAGAAAACGGACTGTGAGCAGTAAGTACAAAAATTAATTAAAATAAATTATCCACCCAGGGTATACAAACATATATTCACAGACTGACCACACTAAGACTAATTATTTATTTCTTTTGCTTTTTACAGAAGTAGGTTTGTGTCATTTATTTATATTAGACTTTTGATAATCCAGATTTATAGGCACATCATTACAAACATTTATAAATTTTGTATTTTAAGTACTATATTACACTTTAAATTTTTACACCGGCCAACAAACATCTCATTTATTTTTAAAAACACTAACCATAACTATAATATAAATAAGACAAACACAAATGAATAAGCAAGATAGATGACAATGTAACACATAATTTAATAAAACATAAACATGAGGTTGCAACAATATGTGAAACGTACTTGTGTTTCAATTATCCTGCCAACTATGGCTGAGAAACTCCTACACTAAGTAAAAGAACCCATAAAGTAATAACTTTCTCAGAGTATATTTAAAGACTTTCATCTCCTGAATTTGTTTGTTAAAGAGGATAACACCAGCTAAATTTTGAGTCAGTAATTTTTTGTGCTTTTCAAGTGTATGCAGTTTCCGTTGATCATTTATTTTCTGGTATTATACTCATGCACTTGTCTTTTGATCTAGTAGGAATGTATTTATATTTATAGTACATAATGATCTCACCAACATACATACATGGAAAGGTTAATATTAACAGCTCCTTAAAAGTCGGTCTGCAAGATTCAATTTGGTCCAAGCCAACTGCAAGTCTCACAGCTCTTTTTTGTAAAACCCATTTTACATTTTGACTTGTAAGGTTTCCCCATACCAAAATCTTGTAATTTAATTGAGGGAACAAGCCCATGCGCTGGTTACTAACAGTGCCAAATGTTTTCATTGCCCTCAACGGGTATAAATTAAAATACAATATTCTACATAAATATGCTGCCAATATGTCCCCTCCAGTTTAAATGATTGTCAATCAAAAGACCTAGGAACTTTTTGAAAGCACTTTTTCCATAACTATCTCAATTATAGTAAGAATTGTACCACTGTTGTCATATTTTTGTTGAGGTTAAAATGCTAGTTTGGTTGTCTAGATTTTTGTACATTCATATGTCAGATATGATAAAGTATAGAAGAATACAAAGTTATTCTTTCAATAATTAGTTTAAAAAAAATAAATATACCATTTAAAAAAAATACAATGTGTATAAAAACAATAACATTATCACTTTTCAATTAATACTAACCTTATTTTCCGTCTTGTGACTTATTTTGATGTTTTTTATAAAACAATTACGCCTTTCGGGATTTATATCCTATCATCAGAATAGTTTCACTCCTTAGAGGTCGTCAGAACATTAAGAACACATAACACATATATTTGATTTATCACAACATAATACACAACACACGAGACGGGTGCACACCACAGCAGTTGAGGAACGACTGGAGTTCGGATTATGTATGTGTTCTTAATGTTCTGATGACCTTCAAGGAGTGAAACTATTCTGATGATGGGATATAAATTCAGAAACGCGTAATTGTTTTATAAAAAACATCAAAAAAGTCACAAGTCGGAAAATAAGGATAGTATTTTAGTAATACTTTGTGACTTGGATACACGTTTACTTGGAGTTTTCAATTAAACTAACTTGAAAAATTCTAAACACATAAATGGCTCTTATAAATAAAGATATGCTCCATTAATGTTAACCTAAATCTACTCTGCTTATTAGGTTGCCATTTTATTGAACTTCTTCGCATAAGTAACTCACGCAATAGGAAATTTCAGGGACCTACAAGAAAAACACTTCTTATAAATGCCCAACTATCCACAGTTGTCACTAACCTAACCTAATACATTCACCTAATTTGTCAAGTACCAACTGAAACAAACTTCCATAGGGAATACATGGGAGTGCCTGGCTCATTCAAGAATCTCCTGGAATATGCCAACACCTGATGCTGTCACAGATTTCTGACTACACGGACACGAATACCTCTAGGCTCATCTACATCATATTGGTATAGCAGAGACCAACATATGTTCACTATGCAAGGCAGAGAAGATGGACAATTTGCACCTACTATACTGCGGCACCTTCAGAGCCATAAGTGAAACAGTTAAATCTTTCTTGGGAGACTTGTAGGTAAACGACATACCGACAGACCTGTAAATTAGCTAAAATAAGTAAGTACTAATCTAACCTAACCTCGTTTTGAAGATTTCCACAAATTTTATATTAAAAGAAAACTGTAATTCTAATTTTTTTGAAGCGTCGTATGAATCCAATTCGCTTTAATGTGCGTAAAGAAACTAAAGTCAAACTGCAAAAGTATGAAAAATAATTTATTTTTGAAATTAAAGCATATATTATTTATTTTATAAAAGTACAAAAAAAAAAAGAAAAAAGAATTACGGTTTACTATTAATATAAAATTTGTGGAAATCTTCAAAACGAGGTTAGGTTAGATTAGTAAACGTGTACACATGGGAAACACTGCACCCTGAATCCTTTGACAGTCGACGAGAATAAATACAACCACGCTTGTCTCGAAAACCAGTTTTCGTCTGTTAATCTAGCGAAATTGATTTGTTCATCATTAGAGATTTGAATATTTTGTACTAACTATTGGGATATACACTTATAATATCTGTATTAAAATAATATTATTTTGTGCATATTATATATTCGGTTTCTAATATTTTGTCCATATTATTAATATGTTTGTAAGTACTCATACTAACCAGCCAGAAAGATTTGTGCTGCTCGGTATGTCCGAGATAATGGTCATGGTTTCCATGCATATGTATATTATCTCTTAACCGATCTGTCTGCATAGTTTAATTTTACCCATCTTTATAATCTTGTACTGTAAAATTGTCTGATAATGATTCGTTGATCTTTCACCTTTCCTTTCTGTGGAAATTATAATGTAAATTCTGCTTCTGATTGTTATAGACTGTAAATTAAATTTGAAAATAAATACTGATCATAATGTATCCACCACAGAACATAAAATTGATGCTTTAAATGATACATATTTCGATAAATTATATTAAAAAATATTCATTTCATATTTCCGTTATTAAAACCAATTATTTATTTTCTAGAATATAAATCTATGGAAACTTAGTAATAATAGATTAAAATATTCATTAAATTGTGTAAAATCTCCGAGAACTATCTAACAAATCTAACCTGTTTTTACCTGGTTAACCCAGGTTAAATGTAGATTTAGCATAAGTTTCACTTCTGTAGTATATAGTGTAAAATACACAGTTTTTTTTTATGAAACTCATCAATCCTTAAAGATGGGTGCAGAAAAATCATAAGACATATGCACTCGTCAAAAGGTTAATAGTTATTATATATACTCTATAATAAAATAGTTTAAACATTTTACAATCCATATTTCTCTAAATAAAGTCAATTTGGACAGAAATAGTTTTGTCTACTATTACAAATGAATATATCTTACAATTACTACACTAATGTAAGATATAATATGGTTGTATGACACACTTAATTAAAAATTATGAAGTAACTTTTCCAAGTTATAGAAAATACATTGAGATCATATTTTGTAATAAAATCTTTCAATCTGTTTTCAATCGTTTCGATACTGGTTCACTGCCTTGAGAATTAGAATCCTCCGAGAAACCTAATTGTGCGGAAAAATCTGTAGGACCTTGAGAATCACTCACCATTGAAAAACCTAAGATAAGAATATTGAATTAGAAACCTGTGAATAAAAATATTTTGAAATGTTCCAATAAATCAATCAATACAACATATTAGTTTGAAATTATTTGTATCGAGTTATAACTATAAATATTAGGGCCATTTTTAGTGCATTTATAATATAGTACAGTTAACTTACGATGAAAAACAAAAAATCAAGATTGGAGATTATTTATTTAACATTTGTTTTTGGTCACATAATAACATCACATTTTCACTAAAATAAAAACCTCTGTAAAAATGACTAAAGTTAAAAAATTGCCAAAAATGATCATTTCTACATGTTTGCTTCATAATTATTTTTCTATAAGTTTAAGGGGAAAAAAAGGTTTAAACTAAAAATAATTTAACTATCATATACTATCACAATTTAGGGCAGCTAAATGCATTTTTGTGGTATAATAGATCCTTAGAAATGTCGCTATAATGGATCACAAACTATAATGGTTTGAAAATGTTAGGGTAGTAAACAGGGTTAGGTTAGGATAGGATATTTAATATGATATTTAGATATAAATGGGAAGTATTAGTCAATATAAGTAATAATTAAAAGGAAACTGAAGTTAAATATACATCACCAAAACACCAAAGGTTTACTTAAAAACATAAATTCACTATTTATATATGAACCGCACTAAACACATTTAGCCTAGGAGATTGTAAACAAACCTGAAGTAGAAATTTTAAAAATCACCATAATTTGTGGGCATATAAGGAAGATATATATGATTGATTGAATTGGTATAAACTCAAAATTAAAATGAAATAATAATGATACAGTAATTTAAGTAAAACTGTTGAATCATTGTAAGAGGGAATAAGGTTATTTGTATAATGGCAGCCATAATTATATTTGAATCTATGTTTTTAATTGATCTAAAAGTAGACAAGGAACAGATGAAAGAAATGTGATTGGTTGAAATAGCTTGGATATAGATATAACCCTTTAAAAACATAATTTAAGCTGAATTGAAAATCAAAGTAATATCATAAAGTAATACATATGTTTAGTTATAGATTTAATTGTGTAATATTAGCATTAATATGGAAAAAATGGGAAAAAAAATTAGAAAATACTGTATTCTGATTGGATTAAAAGAAAAAGATGCAACTGGATTCACTGCAATTATGAGCCATGGTCATTACAAAAGATAACTAAATCTGTAGCGACACTCATATTTTGAATGATTCAGAACTCTTGAAATGATCAACAAAGAAGAATGACACTAAATCTGCGATATTAAAAAAAAGTGTTGAAAAAGTTTATTATATTTATTTATTATTATTATTATTTGTTTAAAATAAGTACAGTAATATGAATGTTAAAAGTTTATAAAGAAGAGTTTTAACAAACATCAAACAGAACAGTAAGAATTTCCAAGATTAAAATGTCTTAGAGTCAAGATAACAAACTTCGTCTGATATATTTAAAACCAAGGAGAAATTATTTTTTTTTAAATAGCCTAAACGAATTTATTACTAAATAAATAGTAAAAGGACAGTGTTGAAAGTAAAAAAAAAAAAAACTTTAGTTGGACATTAATTAAATAAATTTAAAATAATAAGAAATTTTGGGCGGAAGCTTTTTAGTTTATAAAATTTTGCAGTTATTTACAGTATACGCCAAAATAAACAGTACTGAAACTGAGTCAGCTGTAGCTGCCTTCTCGATCAGCTGTGTCAACTTTTGATTGTTGCTATGTCTTCATGATTATTATTTCTTTCTTATTTGAGGTTAGTTTTTGCTGACATGGTGCTAACTCCTGCAAAGAAAGCTTTTATTGTAGAGCATTATTTTCGCTCATACGGAATTGGGCCAAGTTTGTCACACATTGTATTATGTTTTCAGAACATTTCCACAAAAACCCGCCTAGTAATGCTGTGATTATTAGTGTTGTTCAAAAATTTTGAAGAACAGGCAGTGTTTTGACGCAGCAGAAGGGCTATTCTAGGTCGTCCAACTACTGTCTGTACAAATGAAAACCACGGAAGAGTGTTGCAGCAAGTGTTATAGTCACCAAAATGAAATCTAAACCGAACATCTTTGAAACTGAATATAAGCAATACGTTGTTGAGAAGAATGTCTAAAAACAATGGTGTTTTCCCTATAAGATACAAACTGGGCAACCTTTGAACTGTATAAACAAATAAGTCAGAGTTCAGTACTGTGCTTCAATGTTAGCAATGTGCTATGGAGAACCTGAGTTTCTGTGTGATGTACGGTTTTCAGATGAATGTCATGTGCACATTAATGGTTTAATAAAAAAGCAGACAACACGTTTTCTTGGGTTTAAATGTCCTGACAGTGTTGTAACTATTTGGTGTGCTGTGTCAGGGAGAGGCATAATAATTGGTCCATACTTTGGTGAAGACAATAATGGAAATCCTCTTACTGTAAATCAGGACCAATATAGGGTCATTCTTGATAGTTTTATTGGAGACCTCAGGAGTGTCGTGCCCGAAACCTGTCTTTTCGTTCAGAATCGTTCCAGCAAGATGGCACAATCAACCACACTGTCTTAACCAACATTGCTTTCCTTCAAGAAACTTTTGGCAATCGCCTCATCTCCCTTAGAACAAACTTTCCTTACCCACCCCACTCCCTCGATCGCATACCACCTAACTCCTACATCTAGGGAATGTGGAAGGAGAAGATTTTATGTGAAGACCCACCAGCTACCATCGTCCAACTCCAGGGAAAAATAACCATGTGTGTAAGGAGCATGAAACAACTCCTCTTCACCAAAATGATGCAAAACCTTCAAAAACGGTGCGAGTGTTGCCTAAAACTGAACGGAGGTCTTATTGAACATTTTATTACCTAAGTCTAACCGATTTTGCTTCCTTTTACAATTTCAGTTTTTTGGCGCATGCTGTATTTAATGTTTAGTTGTAAGGATTTATGAGTAAAATTATATACATAGTTAATTAACAAATGCCAATGAACCAGAAAACCTGTGATTAAAAACCAAAAATAAATAGAAAATTTAAATTTGTAAAAAATAAATAAATTGAAAAATAGATTTTAAAAATTTTCTTTTACAATTTTGTTTATAATTTTGCGAACGTGTGACTAATAAAATTAAATATCTCATCATCATAAAATATCTGTATGAAACGAGCTGACATTCAACTTTTGCCAATTTACGAGAAGCCTTTTGTCAACTTATAGATGAAGCCATCTTAACATCTGCTAAGGCATTTGTGATGTAACAACCTGTGGTTAGGCTTGTTAAGACGGCTTTCGGTCTGGAGACGTTTTGTCATAAGTTTAGGATTAATAACCAAAATTCACTACTAATTGCTGTTTCAATTCTGCCTGCATCAACACCATACCTTTAGAACCCCCTATCTCTGAAAAAACGAATCAGAGTAAGCTTACTAACTGTATAAAATATAAAGAATTATTTTTGTTACATGTGTTTGAGTCTTCAGCCAATCCAAAGTTAGAGTTGGAGGAATCGTGTGCTGATCGCTTTCCAAGTGTGTTCTCTTTGTTTCCGTGATCTTTTGGCTTTTTTTTCTGCAACAAATTAAATTGACCATGTTGGAATTATTTCCCATGAGTTTGTTTACAACACACAATTAATAGTCAACAAACTCTTTCACACAAGCAAACACAAAACCAAAGCCTAAATAAACCAAAAGTATTGGTCACCAACCTCCTCAATAATGCTGGTTCAGGAGTTGTTGGTCAAAAAATAAAATTGAACCAATGATATATTTATAAAAGAATGATAATCTCAATTTTTGACAGGCAATTTTTATGAAGTTTTATTACTTAAACCAATGTTAGTTTAACTTGACATACCCACTTTCAGGAATTTGGTAACTTGGTTCTTAACGGTTTGGCATGCCCCTCACAAAAGTTTTAGCTACTTGGCCCATATTCTACTCTAAAACCATCCCTCGAAGATACCTTCTGGGGTAAAGAGAGACATTATTTATATCAATTAAGATCTACACAAGTCGAAAACTCATATTATCTGAGCAACCATAATAAACCTGTCCAGTTTATTGAATAGAATAACAATGGTTTACTTTTCCCCAGCTTCGAAATTTGGAATAATCTTTACTCATACTGCAACATTTCTTACATTAAAAAAAAAACAAACAAAAAATAAATAAAATGAATCATTTCAAATATTAGTCATCCAACCTAGAAGCAGTTTTCAAATGAATGAGCTACAGCGACACCTAGCGGTCAGTCTGAGCAACACTAATCTAACAAGTCAGTCAGAACAGAAATATCCTAACTTCGATCAGAAATTTACAAATTAAAATTATTTCCTTATATTTTAGACCAGCATTAACCATATCAGAATTGTTACAAATTATTCATTCTCTACAGGAAAATGATTAAAGAGACACAACACGGCTATAAAAATTATTATTTTAACTTTCAAATGCCCACCATCATAGATTCTAGGCCGTCTACCTGTATAATGTACAATACTAACGAGAAAATAAAGACTCGGGAAAAAAATAAATAATACCATTGTACCAAGCAGAATATTTTATATCTAGAAGGTTGTTAAATAAAAGACAAAGTATGTACAAATAATTTTCTTTAAATCAAAAGCTAACGTGAAATCATTAGGACATATGGCCGATGTAAGACTGTTACCTTCAAAGGAAACGCTCATGAAGAAACTCGCCCACTGATTGAACAACAAATTTCATTATGTTAAATTCCAAATCTCTATGATAATCTTTGTACTATTTTAAATAAATGCAAATTAGTTGATAATAATTTTAAGTTGGCAGGGAAGTTATTACACTCGTATCTTTTATTGCTCTTAATAATGTAGCTGTTTTCATGAAATCTGTTATTAAGAACTAAAAACTAATTATCCTTAAAAAAGGAAAAAACTATTTAACAAAAGAGAAATAAAAATGATGTCATTTCTCACCAAATAGATACATACATACACTGATATGCACAACAATCGGAGATAAGAAATGGGATGTAGAAGGTGGCAAAAACAATTTTAAAAGACGTTTATAATAAAACTCCAGAACGGTGCATTCCCAATTATTTATTTTGTAATATCCACTTTTAATTAGTCTAGCCGACCAATGGTTTCGCCTGCCAAGGCATTGACGAGGCTGTATTACAGACTGAAGAAAAAAGACAAAAACAGAAAACCTTAAAACTAACAGAAAACCTTTAAACATGGAATTCCACCAAGAACCATCGGTCTCAACAGTAATGAAAGTAAAAAAAAAAAAAAAAAAAAAAACTGTGCATTCCATTATTGAACCCTTTGTATCATTATAAAACAGTTCAATCTTACAAACATAAGTGATAAATTATAACAAGACTTTTGAAATAGTATAATATAATTCCGATTGTAACAGAACAAGGCAGAAATTAGAATGAAAAAAAAAAAAAAAAAAAAGATGCTCAACTAATTTGGTGAGATCAATCTAATAGTAGATAGCCATTACAAATAATGTGCAAACCAAAAACATTCTAATCAACATATTTGAACATTAACTGATGCTATAATTAAACTGAACAATATTTGAAGTGATTAGACAATTTAATGAACTAATATGAAATCGTAACATTCACCATTCCATACAATTACACCTCATTCCATCCATCCTTGAATTATACTTCCCCCCCCCCTTTTTCATTTTATGTTGATTATTTGGACACTTTGTTCAAACATTAATATATCAACACTGTGTTTCTTGTTTTCTCTAATCATTGCGAAAAGCTGGCACAAACCAACAAGACTTGTATTTTCTTGTTCTATTTTATTTAACTCAGATGTATAGATACAACCAGGTGATATTAAATGAAGTCAGAGTGGTGTGCCTCAACAACCTTCATAGAGATATTTATAAAACTTTTAGTTAAATTTTCCTTTTATTAATGAACTCTATTGTGCTATTGGTGCTAAAAAATACCATTATATATATTTTTAATTGTATAATTATAGTTTGTATGTGATAAAAATCAAGTAATTGAACTTTCATTTAAATATTAATTTGACAATAATAGGAAAGCTTTATTTAAATTTATATTTGTTATTGAGTTGTATGTGTTCATTCCTATTTAATTTGTAAATAAACCAAGAAATCTGTTTTTATTATATGTTTATATATGTTTTATTATTTTCAGATAACTAATTTAGTATTTCTTTAAAACTCAAGTAAAGTCACATCAATATTGCTTTTATGTTAAATATTATCCTTATTATCATTGTATCTTAATTATTATTAGTTGAGTTATTGTAATACATAGATCATTTACCTGATGGAACGTGATGTGTCTAAATCTTTATTTCTGACAGATAACTCTCCAACCAGAATATTTGGAGACCTATACTTTTATTTGAGTTCCTAAGGAGATATATACTTGAGTAAAATTTGATCAAATCAGTCCACTCATTTAAGCTAAAGCACATTTCACAGTCAACAACAGATATAATTTCAAAAATTCTTTTTTTTTAAGATTCAAAGGACTTCAAAACAGTTCAGTAGAAACATTTCTTTATCTGATGTTTGTGTGAAATTAAAATAGATTATTAAAGTAATTTCTGGAGAACTTGGAGCAAAGTATAATCACACTGCTAATGTCTAATTCAACTATCAGGCCAATCTTTATATCTTGCCATTATTCTTAACAAATTAACCCTCTTACCTGTTCATTGCTGACTATTGGAACCCATTTATATATTTTCATCGTTGTTTCTCCAATTGTTACCCATTTTTTCTCCCTAAAAAAAAAGTAACAATATTATATTCTAAAAGTATAAAAACTGAACGAAATGAAACATATTTTAAAACATTAGTTAAAATCTGATGAAAATGGTATTTAATTAATAGGCTATGGTAAATAGTTAAAAATAACTAAATTGTTTATCGCTTGTCAAGTTAGCGTTGTATTTATTGGACAAGTAATTACTTCCTTCAGAAGGTCTTTGCTATTTGTGAGTTCACTTAAAAGGAACACTTATTTCATGAGGAAAGAAATTATTGTGGTGTGGGTCTAGGAAGTATTAATGGACAAGATGTTAGTTGGTTGTTGATTGGAAAAAACAATCAAAATATCACAATGAAGATGTTAATGGAAGGAATCAATGCTGGAGGAACAATCAACAGACCACCTTCAAGTGAATAAATGATTTTGGAGAAATAATATAACTAGTTTGCAAAGAAATAGTTGGTAGTCAATTAGCAGAATTAGTAAGTGTTGAATTTCAACTAAAGCTGTGGCCCTGCTGAGGATGCTTCGGCCTCAAATTATACCCCTAAAAAAGTAGAAAAGAGTGTTTTTTCTAAAGTTAATTAACAAACTTTGTTTATTTCTTAAATAAACATTTTTTTAGTTAACCAATATAATGTATAACACAAAAAGATTTATTATTATTAGGGGTAAATAAAATATTTGGTAATTGTTAAGAACAGTATGACCACCCAATTTCGTTATTAAAACTATAACTACCTTTTTATGCTATTATATAACCTACATGTTGAGGGAAACTGTTAGATTAGGTTAAGTTTAGCTTTAATTAAATGTGTAATAACTCCACGAATAGATTAGATTATTACAACAAATACCGCAAGAGCTATTATTGGGTTATTAGATGTTACCACTGCTCTTAACAATTATCAAACGTTTTTCATACTTTCCAAAATAAATGGAATTTGAATATTTTTCCTAGGTAACTCTTATGTGGAGGAAGATCATTCAGATTCTAAATAATTAAAAAATTCATAACTTCGCCATTTATTGTGTATTTTCTCTGTTAAAGCAATTTACCTTGATATTGTTACTAATGTCAATCAAAGTTTTTTTTTTTAATGAAGAAGTTAGGTTTGTCTATATACAATTAACTTATTTGTCATTAAATATTTCAACTAATATATATATAGGGTATATATATATATGTAGTAAGTAGAAACTCATTATTCTAAGTAACTTTTTTAGGGTTTCACAGAAAATAGTATTGAAATAAATACCTTAGTTGAACATTTACGTTATAATGGTACTAATTAATTATAATAAAAAAACAAATGGTAAATATGTCATTGTGATTTAGTACTGGAAATTAAGCAAATCGTGTTGTACATACCTCCTATTGTAGCCAATTAGATCATGCTTTCAATCTGTAAACCCATTTGAAATATCAAAATTCATTATTTCTGCAAAAAGTAAGCTGTTAAAAAGTGCAAATTCCTGACTGTGTGAGGTTAATGATAATAGCATGTTGTTGGCAGGGATGGCTCTACAAGAACAGAACAGGTTTGTAAGATGAGTTCCACACCTTACACTGTTTAGTATGAGAACAGTTCTTTAAAATTCCCTGTTCTTCTGATCCCTGACTATGCTTCCCCATCCACGCTCACATTTCCTAACCTAACCTAACCTTAAACTGTTCAGTAAGAGAGAACAGTTCTTTAAAATTCCATGTTCTTCTGATCCTTGACTACGCTTCCCCCTCCATATATATATATATATATATATATATATATATATATATATATATATATATATAGTTACCTTCCCTGACCTGTAGTTCCTTTATTAGGTCTCATCGAGTGATGTGAGATTTAATAGATTGACTAATGTTGTCATATGTTTTAATGTAGCACAAACCTCACACGGCCAAGAATTCACACTTTATAACTGCTTATTTTTTACATAAATTATGAATTTTTGTAATTCAAACAGGTTTACAGATTGCAGGATGATCTAATGGTCAAATAATATATAATAGACATGATTCTTCGATCATACAAAATCATAATATTAAGCTATAATACACATTAAATATATAGTCATCAAGCCAGACTTAATAAAACAAGCAATCGTACATTCAGTGACTTGATCAACATAGTTATTAGTATTAACGGTGGCATTCATAACTTAACAGATTTTATACTTTTATAAATCTCATTTACTACTAAAGAAACTACCTAATTCATTTTGGAATTTGAAACTTTTCTTCTGAAAAATAATATGATCTGATCCTTTGATTACAAGGTAAATACTTTAGGATATAATATTTTCTAAATACTATAGAGTAAGGAATTTCATACTTTCACTAATGAATGCCTGATTCAGGACTATCCAAAACACAACATATAGGCTATTGGTAATTGGGTAAATATGGAGAGAAGTTGTTCGATCGATTTAAGTGTGAAATCTCGGTAATTCCAATTGAAAATAGTTTTTCAATAAAATAGAATATAATGAACAAAGCTAGTGGTTTTTTATTTTTAACAATTCATTATTTACTTTACAATCTATGAAATTGAAAATTTTAAATATATTCAATCAGGTAGTCATATTGAATTCACTCGTGGGGCGCATCCGCACTTCATTTTTAACTAGGTCTGGTTAGGTAACCATATAAATATGTAGTTACCTTCTCTGACCTTGTTACACGACATGATTGATACTAAATGAAACATAGTAAATGATATGTAGTTTGACAGTTCTTCATAGTGGCAGTTCTTAAAACAGAACTATTTTCCGTGTGGAATTAAAACGCATCGATAGGCTTTACTTAAAATGATGAAATATGTGTCGAAATAACCTCTAAATGCCATAAATCAGTCATTTTAAATAGCTGATTTAGGATAGAAATATTGAATTCTGAAAGATAAAAAGTGGTAAACGTATTTAATAAGTATTAAAATTATGGAAAAACATTATTTTAAAGAGGAATTGCTAAGATTTGACACTTTAATCGATCGGACAACTTCTCTCCATATTTATCGGTAGGCCTAGTTGTTTATATAAAGGTGATTGCTAATTTTCAGGATTTTTTTTTAATCATTTACTACATACCTTACTTCTTAAGAATAAATAAAAATTTTAATGTGGTAACTTTTTTTCACTGAAAAATCACAATTTAAAAACTATTAAAATGACGAATTTTTAGGTTAGACATAGCCTAATGGCAAATGTTCACATTCACATCTCATATGTTACTAAAGAAATATCAACGTTTATATCTCTGAGATCACAGATATGCTGTCAATTCTCCATATTAATAATCTAATTTCAAATTTATTAACTTCAATAAGCCTATGAAAAGTTTGGCCAGGTGGTTTTATATATATATATAGTCACCTGGACAAACCTATTGTTACATATAGCCTAAATAGCAATCTGGCTTAGTCATTGTGTAATGTGCATGCATCAAACCATAGACTATTAATTCTTATTACCATTATGTTTTAACCTATAAATAGGTAGATTTGGTAGTTCTTAGATTGTGATTTTTCAGTGAAAAAAGTGGGCAATTCTTTACAAAGGATGTCACTGCTTTTTTTGCAATATTATAAAAACATATTCTACATACCTTATTTGTTAATAATAAAATAAGTTTCCAATGAGGAGCTAATTTTTTTCACCAAAAAATCACAATTTCAAAACTACAGAATTCAATGCATTTATAAGTCACCGAAATTAAGCAACATCGAGCACGATTAGTACTTGGATAGGACTGCTTGGGAAATAACACACAATTTGTTATTTTTTTTTACAAATTTACATTTAGTTTAAAGAAAAATTCGTGCACATATATATTTTAATGCACAACTTACTTAATGGACCTTAACCTAGGAAAGATGAAATTGTGTTTTTTCCGTGAAAAAATTAGCTCTGTGTTAAAACATGTTAAAAACAAAAATTGCATAAAAAGCAGTGACTTTCTTTGCAAACAATTACCAAAAAAGTGACCTCCCACACTGAAAACATTATTTATCCTTAAGCAGTAAGGTATGTAGTAACTGATTTATAAACAAAAGAATTCCGAAAATTAGCAATCACCTTTAAGTAAACAAATACCCATATTGAACTAACTGTACAATCAGATACAAATGGGAAAACCTTGTCTGCAAATTGGTAGGCCTAGTATATTGTTTTATTCATTTCTATAAGTTGTAACACAGTATCTTCACTATCCTTGGCTTAGTATCATTATAGTTCAAAAAGTTTTTTATTTTGTAATGTTAATCTCTCGAAGCAAATATCTTCTCTAAATTAAGCTTCTAATTAAGTATATAAACAAACCCCACCCAACATAGTTGCCCAATTCAAAATCAGGTCATTTCAGTTAGACACAAATGCCCAAATAATAATAATAATAATAATGTTGAATATTTATTACACAATTAATTGCTGCTTCTTACCAATGTCTTACTTTATCCACAACTTGCATAACCCTTTTAATGTCATCTTTAGCACGGCTTCTTGTTTCTGCTCTGACAGACCTCGACATCATGATATTTCTAATAAGACCTTACAACTTAGTAAACATTTATTAAAAGTACGTGAGCTAAAACAATAAAATAATCATACACTTAGTAAGTCTTTTTCCTTGGAGGTTACAAACGAGATAATTTGTTTCTTTTATGCAGATTTTAGTTAGGAATCCTTTTGAATGTATAACCTAACTTTATTTGTTTACAGTTGACAGCTTCAATTCACTTCAAAGTTCACTTGCCGACATGATGGAAAACGTAAACATAATTCACCTCAAAATTTGTAAGCTTCATCTCTTTCTTTAGGGTATAAAGATAAAGCACTCAATATCACAAATCATATGAGTATATTTTAAAGATAAAACTTGAAGACGTCACCTGATGAGTTAGGCAGATATATTATAATTTGCTGCATATAATATATTATAATATACTTTTGTACAATATTAGTTCTTTCAGGTTCTACATGCAATATTACGCGTAGTGGTTTCAGATATCATATAATATAACAGCAAAAATTAAGACTAAGACAATATAATGTTAGTGCGTAATAAAACATGATGTTAAGTTAATTAAATCAAAAAGGTTATTAAAAAAAGGATAATTTAAAAAAAAGGATATATTTTATATGCCAAAAGTCGGTGCAGTTAAATAATTTACAGGACGACCATGATCTACGAAGTGTGATTTCTGAACTGTTAAGTATTAAGGTTCCGGTTCACGCTGTCCATTCTTCTGTGTTCATCTCTTCCTAGTTCCTTTAGAGAACACGTCCACCCGTAAATGTAAGTAGGCTGAGTTATCTATTTTCATCTAGTGTATATTTTAGTATTTCAAACAAATTAATTTGTATATTAAATTGTGAAATTGCACTCATATATATTTTCTCTATTGTTTCAGAAATATGGGGAGACGTCCAGCGCGATGGTAAGTACGAAAATTTAATAATACGTCGACACACTCGTGTATAATATGGAAATTAAATTAGGGCCTGTAGTTTCTTTTATTTTAATATTTTATGGTAGTATAGCCTAATGATATTTCTTTTTCTGTACAACCGATATATGAAGTCCAGAATTTTATTGCATCTAGATACCATTTTCTCTTTAGTTTTTAACCTCATATCTTGGTTGGTCTTGGCTATCGTTGTGCAATACACAATAATTATTATGAAAATAGTGAGTAAAGAAAAATAATGTTTATTCTGATCATTACAAAAATGAATTTTATAATTAAGAACAAGTGTAATTGCTTGAGGCTAAAGCTAGAGTAGGTTAGGCTACTGGGTGTAATTATGTATTGAAGCTTCCCCCATAGCCTATTTTAGTTGCTAAAAATCATGCAAACAAACTGAATTGTTTTTACTTAAAGGTATCATAATTTTCGGAATTCTTTATTGTATACTATAGACCTTATTGCTTAAAAATAAATAATGTTTTTATTGCGCAGGTAACATCTTTTTAACCGCAAAATTACTATTTCAAAACAATGAAATCGACGGGTTGATAAGTTATCCATAATGGCTAATGTTCACATTCACGTCTCGTATCTTACTAAAGAACTGTCAATGTTTAGGCTCTGATCACGTGATATGCTGTCAATCTTTCATATTAATAATATAATTTACTACACAATTTAGTGTCTAGAATGCAAATACGCAATTAATGTGCAATTCTCAATATTATTTGTTGGAAATGGAGTGTCAAGGATGTAATTTATTATTGCCCAACGTATTATGGTAAGAAAGTTATTAACTTTAATAAACTTATGAAAATATAAATATCGATCATCATTTTGTAGTACGCAATAAATAAAGTTTGTAATAATAGAATTTGATCATTATTTACCCTTATGTGATTTTCAAAATACCGAACTATAGTGTTTTTCCATTTAAAGAAGGGATATTTTAAAGTTGGTTTTCCTTCAAGTATTATAGTACCATTTATTAATTTTTCAATCGTAACTGATAATATGATGCTTGGACATTGGATAATTAGCTGTGTTATTATTGAGTGTTTGATTTATTATAGTTTGCTACACTTTTATTATAGCCTTCTGTTCTTTTGATGTTATAACAAAATATAGAACAACTTTCAAGTTCTGTTACTGAAGTTTTTGCTCAAGTGGTTATATATGGGTTACTTACTGAATGCAACAAAAATGTAAACGTTATCACCTTTATCTGTTGAGATCAATGTTTTATATATTATATTTATGTGACTGGTATTTTTTTATTTATTTGATTACAGTTTGAACACAAAAAAAAAAAAAACTGAATAAAAATGAAATTATGTGTTACAGCTATCGCTACTGTAAAAACAAACCGTATCCTAAATCACGGTTTTGCAGAGGTGTACCTGATCCAAAAATCAGGATCTTTGATTTGGGAAAGAAGAAGGCACGTGTAGAGGATTTTCCTTTATGCGTCCATTTAGTATCTGATGAATATGAACAGCTTTCATCTGAGGCGTTAGAAGCAGGACGTATCTGCGCTAACAAATACATGGTCAAGAACTGTGGTAAAGATCAGTTCCACATTCGAATGCGACTTCATCCTTTCCATGTCATCCGAATTAATAAAATGTTGTCCTGTGCTGGAGCTGATAGGTAAGGGTCCATAATAAGCAGATATAACTTGGATTATTTGAGTTTTGTGAATAAATGTGATGGAAGTTGTTTATAATTTGAGAAATTGTAACTTACAATCTAAAAAAAAAATATTAATTTAAACTTTTTCTAATAACTTTTCTTTTATAATCTAACCTAAACTTTCTGGAATCTTTAAAAAAAAAAATTACTGTATCGTCTATTATTTTGTAATAATCATAGCTATTTGGTAAAGAACCAACCCACCTTTAAATCTAATTATGATCATAAATTTTGTATTTTATTTTATTTTATGTGGCATGTTTAGTTTCTTGTACCTTTAGAAATTAAAATGTTTTTTTCAGTGATTGATATGTTGTCTAAGAACAGTTTTTTGTTGTTGATTACAGGCTCCAGACTGGAATGAGAGGAGCTTTTGGCAAGCCACAAGGAACTGTAGCTCGAGTAAGAATAGGTCAGCCTATCATGAGTGTCCGTTCCAGTGATCGTTACAAGGCTTCAGTTATCGAGGCTCTCAGGCGTGCAAAGTTCAAGTTCCCTGGCCGTCAAAAAGTAAGCCATAATTATAATGTTTAATATATTTTCTAAAGCTGTTTGATATCTAAATTGAGATAAAAGGTTTGCTGTTAAAATTTTTTGAAAATTTTATTGCCGATTTACTGACATGAAAACAAATAAGGGTTTTTTCATTATGAAATTTCTGCCTAACTTTCCACTACTTACACTATCTAGAAACCTTACTTTATTTTAAGCAAAAAAAAAAAAAAAACTGATGTGGGACTTTTGTTCCGAAACAGCTGTTTTTCAACAATAAGTATAGAAGATATACCAGCTCAATTTTGACTTCAAATAATTTTTTTTTAATCGTTGAACACCGATCTCATCTACTCCATATAGTTACAGTATAATCTCACCAGTCATGAATCTAATATCCATGAAGTTTTTTATATACATCATTTGTAATAATTTGTATTAATTAGAGTGGTATCGTATATTTAGCAACTTGATTTGACACTGTCAAGGTTCGATCTCGTTTGCTTACATTGAAGTTTTCACCCATTAGTCTAATGAACATGATGTTCATTGACAGTTTTTTTTGCCTAACATGATGTTAGGCAAAAAAACTGTTACCCTTTTATTTAATCAAAAACAAGAAATAGTTATGTGCTTGGTATCAATATTTATTTTAAAATTTGGTTGGTTTAAACAATTTTATTTTTTAGAACATATTGAATGGTTTAATAAAGCCAATTTGAACAATTAAAAAAAAAAAAAATTAACGACAAAGTTATAACACTGCTTGTGTAAATGCATTCTCAGTGTAAATCGTCTTTGATTTTGTTTAATATCTAGCTATTTTAATGGCAGCGGATCAGTTTAGTTTTACCAATTTCTTTTTAACCTTTAGTATTTGTTTCATTATACTACACAGAAAACAGTTCTTTTCTTAGTCTGTTCATAGACAAGTAAGTTCTTCACTTTGATACTACATGGAGAATTTATCGTGCACCAGCTGATTTCAATAATAACAGACTTCTTTTAATTGTCCTTACTAAAGATTTCTAAGTTAGATTGCAAAATATTTAAACCTTAAAGGTGTTCATTGATATCAATGTTAGTAGAAGGAGAATGTTAATGCATGAAGTCAACAACAGCAGAAGGATATATAGGAGATTTTATGCTCCACAAGTTGAAGTTTCATGAAATTTATTCAATAAAGAAACTGTCACATGTAAAAGATTAAGTGAAGTCAGATAAGTTAGATGACATGCAACAAATTTTATTCAGCCTAAAGAAGTTTGTGAAGCAGGGCTTTCAATTTTAAATCTGAAAACATCTCTCCCAAAAATAAATTTAAAATTGTAATAAAGTGTGCTTAAATAAAATTATGTAATGAGTTAAAGAGCATAATGAAAAGTATCGTATGTAACTCACCCAGAGTTTTACATGCTTGCGTGAAAATCCTACACTTAGCTCCTCACCTCTTGTGGGAACTATTGCACACTTTCTAGAAGTATTCGAATGCATACTGGGCTGGTTAGGCTGGCTACTTGAATATCTAAGAATGGCATTTAATATTTACTATATTTTTGTGGGAAAGGTAAACAGGATGATAAGGGGATCCCAGGCAATACTTAATTTATGGTATAAATTGTCTAAATATTTTCACTTAATAGTTAGCTCTACACAGTGTCAGAAAATGTCATACCAAACTTTAGGTAGTGGTTATATAAATCATATTGTGTTACCCACTTTCAACTTATTTAACATAAATTAAATTATTCATTCGCCTTTTTATATTAAAAAAAGACTTTGTTTTTCATAAATTAACATAATTTAATATTATTTTGGTTTAGGATGAATTTTTATGTTGTAGAGATAATTATCAAAAATTATGTTTTTAGTTTTCTGTCCATAACTCAGGTTATCAATTTACCTAGTAAAAAAAAAAAAAATTAAAAAATGTAACTTGGCGTTAAATTTGTACATTTCTCTTAAAACGAATGATTTTCATAAATTTTAACAAAACATTTTTAATGGCAGCCATTTAAAAAATTTATATGATAAAGTTTTAGTTTTTGGTATACTGGTAAATAAAAGCATACAAAATTTGTATAGCCTACCAAATTTCAACTCTAAATGTTAAAAAATTTCACAACTTACAATTATTTTTCAAAAAAAGAGGGTGAAAGATGAAAAACTAAACGTTTCTCTGACATAATTATGTTTACAGGGACTTTTTTCTTTATTTTGACCCATGTAACCAATGCAAAGTTTGGCAAAGCTGAACACACTGTAACGAATAGTCAAGCTTAGACCTTGAATGAATGAGATAGTTTTTAAATAACAAATATTACATTTTTTGTTTATTTAGTAAATGTTTTATTATTAAAAGTTTTAAAAATAACGATTAACTTATATATTTATAAATAAAACAACTAATTGTTACACGTTGTGTTCATTAACAGTAATGTGTCCATCTCTTTAATATGCACCTTTGTAAACGTTTTATTCTCATTTATACCGATAAAAGAAATGAAAGTAAAATTTTAAGTTTGGGGGGGGCCTCTGTTCCATCCCACACACATTCCAACCTTGAGGATACTATACTTGCTAGTTTGGGGTCATTCAAATTTTCATATTTCTTTAAAATTTCAGACTAATATTATTAATTCCAACACTGCTTTTGATTCGATGGGGAGAGGGAATACTTAATAACTCTTTCTTTTGATTTTTGACCATCACATGATTTATGTGCAAAAGTAAAAATTAATGGAACATTTTATATTGTCATATAAAAATATGTTTGTTAGTTTCCCTTTTCATAGTTTTGTATATAATTTATATTAAATACATTTATTGAACAAACCTCTGACTCTTCGAATCACATTTTGACTAAAAATCATGATTCATTTGTTCAAAACCTCCATGACCTTCACAGTGTAAAATAAATTAATTTGATTGTTGTTAAATATTTATTTATTTTTCATGTTATTTTGATTTAATACATATTATATTTTTTTTATATCTACACATTGGTTTAATTTGTCCACAGATCTATGTTTCAAAGAAGTGGGGTTTCACCAAGTATGAACGTGACGTGTATGAAAATCTACGTGCCGAAGGTCGATTAGAAAATGATGGTTGCAATGTGAAGTACAGGCCTGAACATGGACCTCTCAATTTGTGGAAGAAATATCAATTGGAACTTAAACAAGAATCATAAATGTGTATGCTTTTTACAAATAAAAGTTGCTGAAATTTATTTTATACTTTGTGTCAGTCTGTTATGTTTTAATCCCTGATTATTTGTCTTGTTGAATAAATTGTGTTTAGTTATTATGTTGTGGTACTTCCCTATCTTAACAGAAGGAAAGATAAAATATGGTTTTAAATTAGTTTTCAAAATATTACACTTGAAATTGTGACTGTCAGTTTCTAAACCACCAATGGAGAAAGTTTAAAATTGTCACCAATTTGAATTTTTACTCATTTTTTCACTAAAATAATTTATTTAGATTTATTATTGAGAAAAGTTAAAATACAGATGGAAGTAATAATTATGATTGTTAACAGTGGTATATTATGATTGTCTATTGTGATTTAATGTTAAAAATACATAGCCATGCAATGAACTGATGTTAAATTCTGTCATATATGGTAATCTGGAACTGTGCCATATTATTATTATTCCCTATTAACTTAATGGTGCTACAAATTGGGTTAGAATTTTTGGTAAGAATAAGTAAATACTAAAAATTCCTAGTCTAAAGAAGTGTTCTGTTGTGGTAAAATTCCATATACGCCGACATTTTTATATATTAACCTGTTTTATAGTTAGACTATTGCAAAGTGAAGGTTATTCTGAATAAATTAAACACACTTCATTTTATTAAAATTTGTTTATAAAACAAAATATATAATAAACATTTACTGAGTGTACATATATATAACATTTTAAATCACAACATGCAAATTGATTATACTTAAAAGTACTTGGGTATGACCTTGATGAACTATGGTCATCAAATGGAGGTATGTCAAACATCTCTTTATAAATTGACTGTGCATTTAAAAACTCCTATTATAATAATGTAATGAGCTCCATATTGTTGAATATGAGACAATGGTTCACAGAAAACTCTCTCTAGGATTTGATAATTCAATTTTTTATACAATAGCATGTGAAGGCATAGTTTAGTTAGCAAAAGCATGTTTAGAAGAAAATTTTCAACATTTCTAATAACTTTTTGGCAAGCCTGTCAAAGTTATTACGAAAATTTAACAAATAAATAATAGTTAATCTTGGAAATGCTCATATGGTGGTAAAACGAAAGTTTAATTAATTTTCAAATAAAGAACCGTCTGTAAGGTGTAGTCTCGACTTTCATGATGAGCATTAGGGGAAGTTGCAGACAGAAGTGATTTAATAACTACTAAAAGATATGGAGTCAGCTCCAGTCCACTGCCAACGTTTGTCATGTTACCTTTTGTTTGTCTATAGAAAAATAGTTTTTCAATTTTGTTTAAATTTGGTATTTAGGCTCAGATTTCAGATTTACAAACAATTAGACAAACTTGCTAACCAGATAAATCATATAAATTTCAAAATGGCGGTAAACTTCAAAAAAGTCTAGTTTTTAAAATTTTTTAGTAGTAGGTTCAATTTTTATTAAATTTGGCATGAAAGCTTATATTTGTTAAATTATATATTCGTTAAAGCTCCTCCGTTCTCGGCTTCTTGTTTCATAAAACACATTTAATATGATTTCGCAAAATTTACTATAGAGGTCTTTACTCCCACCAGCTTTGTCCTGACGTTTTTACCTTTTATCAAAACAACACAATGCACATATAACTACAAAACTCAGTGTAAGACTGAGCTCGGTGTTTCCCCCACTACAATAACCAGCACAGAGATGACTGGCCATGGTAAATATTACTAAGTGTAAAGTAAACCCACTAATTGAAACTGGCCTATCATGCTAAATGATTTCAAAACTTTGTCGTAGAAAAAGGAATAGAAGTACTAGATAACTAGATAAATGTTTTTATACTAATGAGTTGGTTTCATCTATCAAGGGTATATACATTTTCAAAATACAAGATTGTCAATCATTGAAAATCTATACATAATTCTTGAGTATACTTTACATCATGAAAAGGTTGAAGTTTGAATAGTAATTTCATGAACATAAATTGTGGGGTGATATTCTTTTAAGATACAATCAACTTTGAGATAGAGTTCATCTGTATATCCGTGTACAGGTCAACTCGATGAAAGTGAAATTAATAATACAGTACCTACTTCCTAAAGGAAGGCGTCACTGTACATATTTCTTAACTTCCATGTTGCTACAACCAAGACTTTTTAAATAACCGATCATTGCGAAGCAATATTTTTTTTCTATTGAGATCTCCTGATTTGACACTGTCAAATATATATTTTTTTGGGTGGAACTAAAGGATTGGTATAGAAGAATCATCCAGAAATAATCAACAATCTGAAAGAGGCCATCCAACCTATTCTGCAACAAAAGACTCTCGAGGATGTATAGACCTATAAAACAAGTGTAAAAGAATGGTTACATATTGAAAATGAAGGACAAAACATTTACTACTTCATGTGAAAGTACTATTTATTAAGTAATGAATTTGGCATTTCCAAATACATTTGTTTTATTTCAGTAAATCTAAAATACTCACTGCGGAGATTTTTTGAATACACTATAAATTTTAAATTTACTTTTCAAAACAGCAAAATAAATACAAAAGTTATTTTATTTCTACGTATCTAATATTTTTATAAACATTGTTTCCTCCTTTCAACTTACTGGTTAACACATTCACTGTCGGGGAAAGATCATAGAACTATCCCCCGAAGCCAAAAAATGACTGTTAGTCGATAATTTTTTATTAAAAATAGAATTTACATTAATACAATCAAATTAGAGAAAAATTTTCTTTGTTTAACACTTTGGACAGAATGCCCACAGTTATAACAGGTAGCATACCATTTTGTTCTCATGGAATGGAAGTTTTCCCCCCGACATGTCCAGTAATTGGGAACTATGTTGTGGACTGAGGGTTTTAGTATTTTAATGCTAATCAAAGGCGTGAGTTCAAACTTGATGTAAAAAAACACTTTTTATTAGAGTTTAATCAATCTACCAAGCAACAAAACTACAAACACCTATCTACCACAGTTTATTTTTGTAAATAGAAAGGTTCAAGCAGTCTCAGTTCCTTATTGAAGTAAATACTAGAATGTTTCAGTCTAATATAATAAAAAGTTACACACAACGCAGAGATGGCCTAGTCAATCAGAAAACTTCTTGTTTTGTCTATCATCATTAAAATTTAAACATTTGTTTTTAAATAATGTTGAGTGATGCATCACCAGTGCAATTATAAAAAAATTGTACACAGTCTCTTAAGTTCTGGTTTACCCTATATATTTTCTCTTTGGTATCATGGTTTCTTGACTTCCATTACTTTTATGAGTATAAAGAATGAGTATTAAGTAACAGCTAATGAAGCATATGTTACAGGACTGGAAAATGAATGAAAAGAAAACCAAGCAAGTAAGTAGATTACAGTTTGTGTTTGTAATCTGACAATACATAATTTCAGTGGCGATAAGTAGATAAAAGAGATTCATTATTCGGACGGAGTGACCACATATGTAATTTCTGTTTTAATTAAGCTAACACATGTTTTGCTGCTAACATAATATGTTTAATAATTTTCTGTGGTGGTAGTAAAAATGTTCGTCAACTCAATTTGTTTCCAGTATTTTTAGTTAAAACAATTTAAAACGGTTTTATTTGATAAATTACTAAACCTACACCCTTTGATATAATCTTAACAATAATAACAAATAAATTGAATAACAGATCAACAGTTCAGATACAATACATCACAAAATTGGTGTAAATTTTGTATAAATAACTTTTCTTTCATACAATCCGAAAAACTTTACGCTTATTTACAAATGAGTAATGAATCATAATAAAGCTGTTTTTCTAAGCTTTACACTGCATCATATTTTTGACTCTTACTGATGTTTTACAGTAAATAAAAGGTTTTCTCAGCTTTGAGAAAAACTATTGTAATGTGGTTGAAACATTGTCAAGAATCGAAGATGTACAGGCAGTAAAAAGCTTAGTAGATCAGTTTCGGTATTAATGACTGTTGCATGTCATTTTCTAATCAATAATGATGACAGAGTTTTATTTGAATTCTTAATGTCTTTATTGCCAACAACACATTTCATTGATGTTTTTGAGTTTTCTCAGGTTCTGCATTATCTTGAATGTGTTTTCTCCTTATTTTCTGTTTCTTTACTCTTCTCTGGATAGTTCCAAGGTTGTGTGTCAGCGGTTCCGTACAGGACAAATATCAAATTGCCCAGCAAAGTAACTATAGCTGTAGTAATAAACACCAGTCGCCATTGAGCCACAGATGTCTTTGAACAAAACAACAATGTTTTATATTGTAAATTTAATTATTTTTTATAAAACAGTTATTTACTAATGTAAAGTAACAATATTTTTTTAAAAAGGGAATCATGTTTGTATGATATAATTACAATTATAAAGAAATGTTTTAGATTAATGTTTCAATGTAAAGTGTCCATAAAAGAACTTCAGGTTTCAAAAGCAATTGTATTACCGATAAATATCACTTAAATGAATGGTTCTTGAACTACCAACTTTTAAACCTGAATAGTTAATAAATTTAATTCATGATACAATCATACAAAGAATTTAAAATTAAATAAATAACCATAGTCACATCATGCTGAGTTATCAGTTTGGATATTCTTTACAATTACCAAACAACAATTTTTCTTCTATAAGAAAATCAGACTAATTTATACCAGTGAAATGTAACTGAGTTCCTGGAGAACGAAATATTTTCTACAAATTTAAATCTTTTTCAATATGATTTTATCTAAATTCAACAAAGTTTGATATGTTTTAAATTATTTTGAACTTTTTATTAGTCGTAGCTGAACTGATGATTATTTGCATTAAAAAATATACTAGCAAAGAACAAGTGTAACTGAAACGTTTGAGAAAAAAAAAACATTATCAATGTGCTACAAGTTTGTGTTTTAAATATCTCTTGTCATTTAGGCCTTAGTAGTCCCTGAATTACACTGCTTAGGCCATTCGTTCAAGGTTTTTTTTTTCTCCATAAAATGGTTTAACCATATTTTTGTTAATTTAAAGTGTAATTTGGGGTATCCAAAAACATATGCTAAGTATCCATCCAGCCATTTTTTTGAGGCAACATTATTTTAAAACAAAATCTGGGTTTTTTAAAAAATAGATTATCATATTTTGAACGGATTTTACAGCAGCGAAGTTGTTTGTTATCATATTATCTAAAATGTTCCAATAAGTGAGAAGAGTTTTGTTACAATTGAATTATTTTTTGGCCAGTTATGAAGAGTTTTTAGAGTAGGTACTCTTTTACCACTTTTTTGAAAATCACCAAAAGCTTCTTATAAAAATTATGTGTTTATGTAAATAATGTAAATATTGTTTAGAAGGGATGTTTAAGTATTCATAAAATGGGGGGGGGGGTAATGCTGGTTAGAAAGTTTAAATATTTCATAGTTGTACAAACTGAAGAAAAACGACACATCTCTAAAAACCACACCAATTGTACATGTGAATATTTTTTGAACTACAAAGTCAAATTCATCCATTTCCGTGAGGTTTTATTATCATATTATTGAAAGATCCTTGTAATAAAATTAGTGATATCATTGTAAAACAGTTTTTATTCCAAGTTTTAGATATATATTTTTTAAAAGAACTTTTCTCTCTTGACACTCAACATATTGAATTGGAAATAAGTTAATCTACAAAAAAATGTATAAACATTTTTTGGCCAGATTAATTTTTTTTAAATTGCGTTTCCTCAAAAAGTGGGTGAAGGAATACATAGCACTGGGTGGTTACAGTACATTTCTGAAAAATGCTTTGTCTAAATACGACTGCCCTACTTGTATTGAAGACACTAACACAAAGTTAATTAACTTACGGGATCAGTTATGAGCCAACCAACGCTGAGTGGAGCAAGGATTGTACTGATGTTTTCAAGTCCGTTACTGAGCCCCATCAATACTCCGGCAAAGTTTGGAGCTAAATCCAAATGATTGATATTGAATCCACTGAATATACAAGCTGATAATGTCACTGCTATAGTGATGAGTGACATAGCTGCAACTGCGTTGCGATCAACAAAGCAGAGTCCAAGTACCATTAAGGCACCGCCTCCTTGAGCTAAAAATTGTTAGGATTATACGTGTGAATTAGTAATAACAATTAATACAACTGATTTTCTGATTTAAAAGTAGATCATTTTTTCAACATTTTAATTTTTCATTACAGTTAGTTTAGAGAAAGTTACGTAAAGTGTCAAAAAAAAAATTATAAGTTTTTTGTAGAAAAATCTGATATTCACAGTTCTTATTTTGACCAGTTTGGTGATTTGTATATTTTAATACCAATGCTGAGATTACTAATCAAGAAAATTCACACACACAGACAAAAAAAAAAAAACAGCAATAAACATTGTTATATTTTTGTCACTTAACTATTCCCAAATACTAAACCAAAAGAACGATCATTATCATTACCCCAAAAATGTCTCTAAAACACAGGTTGTTAATACTTGGAAGACTGACTATTGCTCAACAAAAGGAGCAGAGGTCATAACAAGTCTTATATTTTGCTATATTATGTCAAAAAATTGTAACACTATACAATATGCAACGAATCAAGTTCATTGGGTAATAAACAATAGGAGAACAAGAGTAGCGAGTGGTTGTCAATTCAAACAGCTTTCTGCACGAGGCTAACTACGTTCGATGCTACCGACATCTTCTTACGAAAACAGCTATAGATGTATTTTAAAAAAACATTGTTATGCTCTTTGAAACTGTGATGTAAAATGAAATGCACTATCTATGATTTTTCCTACCATCTTAAATGAACATAATTGCAGAAGAATCATGCTGCCAAGCATTGTTACCGCGAGGAAACGAGTTGGCAAACCCTCACGGTCCCTATTGGTTTCTTCAATATCAGGGTGTCTACAGGTTCCTCCCTCAATAGATTAGATTCGTGGTGGCCTGTATAAGTCAAGATTATAAAGATTGACGAAACAAAGACACACACACACACACACACACACATATATATATAGAATCAACATAAAAACAAAAATTAATAATACATTTTTTTTCATTATAGTAAGAATGTTTTACAACATTTTATTCTTTTCGACACCAAACATAATAATGATAAATTATAATACAATTCTGCTATATTATATCATATTTATAATGAGAAATTGAAAAAAGTCACATGTAAAAATGCATAGAATACTAGTTAAGAATAATAACTTCTCTAAGCCATATGAATTTCGGTGAATCGTAGTGCACCAATTAATTTATTTTCAACTTTTATATTCTGTCTGTGATACTCAGTGTGTGGCATGGCATAGTGAAGAGAAGGGGGTAGAGATGTTAAACATAGATTCACGATTTTTTCCTCGAAAAGCATTTTCTTAAAAATTGAGACCTAGCTAAATCACTTTCTGTTACATACCACACTCGGAAACACCCAATTTCAACAAAATTCTTGGTTATGTTTTCAATGCAGATTTGGTATATTAAAAGATGTTATAGTATTCAATTTATCAGAGCTTCTGAAGTAATTACATTTGTGGAAAAACACTTGTGTTAGTAAAATTTGGCATAATCAATCTAAGTATGAATTTAAAACATTTTAAATAGGAGGTATGTACAGTTAAGAGAAGAAACTGATGTTGCCCTAGGGAAGTACCGATTTTAAAAGTTTAATGATATGGTTATTTAACCCTTTAATGAGTTATCTTGAGACCTATCATCTGATTTGCTTTCTTGCTCCTGAAAACGGGAGATTCATTCTATTTCAACAACATCCTTCAGTCCGCTTTTAAAATAAAATTTACAAACGTACAATCGTATTAATAGATATGTGAGAAAGAAAAAGTCTAATTTTGTTTATTACTAAGTTCTTCGAAAAGTATAAAAAAATGTTATAAATGAACAAAAAATTAAAAAAATTGATTAGACTTATGTTTTCCAGAAAAATACATTAATTTATTATATAGAACTTAAAATTAATGTTAAAAAAGCTAAGGACCTACAAATAGTTGTCCAGAGTTTCCTTGATGTGATAAGAGGAAGCAATTTACGTTTGTTGATTTCATCAGCCAACCAGCAAATAGGGAAAGTAAACACCCACATACTGAGGTAAGGCAAGGCTGACAACAGTCCATTCTGAAAGTAAAAATCTGTATAAATACTAGGTAAGTCTTTTGGTGGTAATAAAGTCACAAGGTAATGTGTAGCCTACAATTGAAGTACACATACACGTACAAAGGTTATCAGGAAAGTAACTTCTATTTGATTTAAATAAAATACATCAGTAGAGTTATAAAATTATGTATTGTATACTACTTCAAACTACAACTTTATTTTTTCTGCATAGTTTCAGTCAAATTGAAAATTTGTCATTCAGTTGAAAAAGCTTTTGTATTCTATCACTGTACAATTCTGTAACGGGACTAAAATTCCTTATCATCTTCAAAGCATTATTTCTTCTAGTCACAAGGGTTTATTGTGGTCCCAAATTGAAATAGATTTTATGGTTAGATCCCTGCACCTTCATTTGTTTAGAGATCATTACTAATGTGCAGTCTCTTGTGATCATAAATATTATACTGGAGTGTCCTAGATGATCCTACAATTCCTTCACATTGTAAGTGATATACACTTACATGGCTGTAAGGGTGTGTCTACATAGTATCTGTTTTGTATGGATGTCTGTGGGTTTTCTGTACGCCTTGTCTATGTCTTACTATGTGGGTTTTTATGTCAGTCAGACTATTAATATTTGGACAGTACGGTGTTAAGTTGGTATTAAAAAGATTTTAGTTGTTATTTGGTTTTAATACATTTTAAAAAAAAATTTATTGTGCCTGTTTTGTTCTTTAATTTATTTTATAGAATAAGTTGATTTGGGAAAGATTGGAAATTATATTGTAAAGGCATTGTTGTTTAATAAATAAACTTTTTCCTAATCTTGTCTCTATGGATATATCTCCAGTAGACTTGTTAAGATAATAGTCTAAGGTTGCACTAGCGCTACTAATCACTTATATAACTCCAAGACATCCCAGTTACTGAATTCTAGCCAGTCTTTTCATTCATCAATGGCATCACACATCAGTTATAATATGATCCAAGAAAAACATCACCTTCTGTATCGTAACATCGAAAGAAGATTAACAACAACTTTATTCATTGTTTTTGTTTTGATCCAAAACCACATTAACATTCACCATGTACAAAATTATATATGTGATCACACAGACATGTAAAAAATATCATAAAGCTTTGAAATGGTGATTCTGTAGTTCTCTTGAATATTTCAGTAATTTTATGAACCAGTTTATGGTTTATCACAATCGGATGAACATTTCCCTTCTCATGTACACATTATTTAGTGCACCCATTTTTAAATATTATCTCACATAACCCTCATTCATTAGATTCTCAAAGTAACATACCAAAGTTGATATATATCAATGACAATATTGTTTACTATACATATGTTAACTAATTACTTATAAATCTGATTAATTTAAAGACTTCTACAGTAATGTGATCCTCGATTTTAGATTAGATTAGATTAGATTTTGACCAAAGACAGTGTATAGAACTAGTCACACCCTACAACACATATAATTAACATAAAATCAATAACAAGACAAATAACATACAATGAAAGTAAGAAATCAATAATTTTGAACGTATATACTAAAATTTACACAATAATAAACAAAATGTGTAACAACAAATAAACTAAATAAGTTATCTTAATATATGTTTGTAAACGAAAACATTAGTAAAACTCAACTCATAAGTTACAAAATATAGAACTAAAGAAAAATTACTCGATTTAAGATTACAGTGGGGTTTCAAGAAATTCTTCAATCGAGTAAAAAGCATTGGTCCTGAACAGCTTTTTTAATTTGTTTCTGAAAACACTGACCTCCAATATGATGTGGTTAAACTCCTTAGAAAGTTTATTCATGAAAACGACACTAGCCTCAGAGGGAGTCTTTTTACTTAAAGCTAATCTGTGCTTTTGTCTTCGGAAATCATATTTATTTCGGGTGTTATGCATATGCACATCACTATTATGAACTGTTAGGATCTTAAATTTGTAATGTACTATTACTTCCAGGATGTACATGTTTAACGCCTGACGCCAGTCGCAAGTACGATGTTTAGGGCGCAACAGAAAGCACAGGTTACGGTATCTATGTTTTTAAATTCACCTTTGTAAGAATCATGATGGCCCAAACGAGCTATGATTTTCTTTTCTTACTTTTTGCAAACGAAAGATTCTCTGGGCCATCTGCATCATGGAGTTTCCCCATAGAGCAATTCCTAAAGATAGTTGGGATGCAAATAATCCAAAATATGCTACTTTCAAAATTGATTCTGGACAATACCGTGTAAAAGTTCTTAATAAGAAGACCAATGAACAGGTCCATTAGTGGTCCAATGGATTTCTGCGCAGGTCCATTAGTGTGATCTTACCATATTAATTTACTATTGATGGTAATTCTAAGGAATTTAACAGATGCAACTGCTTCAAATGCTTCATCATTAAGCACTATAGAGAACTTTAATTCAGGCTTTAGATTCAAAATTATATATATATATATATATATATATATATATATATATATATATAGTCATTTAGTCTATGGCATGACTATGGGTTTGAATAAAAAGCATTTATTTAAACTTCATGCAGTTGGCGGCTATTAAACCATAGAGTTGTGTCGCCCATATACTGGATTAGATTATCAACTCTCACATGATCGTTCAGATTCTTTATATACAGAACAAACGACGTTGATCTCCGTGGGATTCTAAATTTAAGACTAATAGGATCAGATAAGACATCTGAGATCTGAACAGCCTGCTTCCTGTTAGACATATAACATTTAAGCCAGTTGAGAGGTAGCTCTAGGGCTTCTATTAAAAAATATTTTGTGATGAATTCTGATTTTTTAAATAAAGTAAATAATAAATTTGCTTTTCTTCTACACTTACCACTGAAATGTCAAAGCCAAGGACTGAGTGGATATATGAAGGCAACTCAGTGATAATAATAGCGAAGCCCCAACCATTGCCTAAATGTGCTCCAATTAATGCCCACATTGGTATGGATGTAAAAATTGCTTTCCATGGAGTTGGATAAACCTAAAATAAGAAACACATACTATTAGGTACATTGCTAGTAGGTATATCAATTGAAAGAGAATACAGGTTATTTCTAAATTTATGCAACTAAGATTAAAGAGTCATGCAATTTTGTTACATTGATCATTTTTAAGTGAGATTGATAATTTTTTTTACATAAAAGTGAAATTATAAATTGTATAATGGTACAAATTATGCCCACCATAATATATGGTCACTGCATAGACCCGAAAAGTGTTGATATTGTGCGTTCGTAATAAATACAGCAATTTGTGTTACAACCACAAGGATAATATAGTAGAATGATGTGGTGTTCCATCTTACAATGAATACAAAATTCCTTGCAAGCACTGAACATCTTCTGGTAAACTTACTTTTATTTTTAGCAACTTGTTTCTAACAACAAAAGGGGAAGACAACTCCAATTTAAAATTTGTATAAAAAATAAAATCATTATCACTTAAACTCAATCAAATTTACTTATGAAATAGAGACTGCAATGGTTGGGCATTTTTAGATATTTTGTGTATTAAGAAAAATTATGATATTGAGTTTGATATATATATATATATGCTATATATATATAGTTTGTATATATATAGAAAACCATCTAACAATAATGTATATATATATATTGAATAGTTCTAACTATTGAAATAGACATAAATTGGTGATTTAACTGTATGACACATAGCTATCCAAATCTTTCTTACGCCTATGCAATTTTTCAGGGAGTTGGATAATATAAAATGTATTTGTTAAATTTAATAGGTTTGATCCGAAAGTTGTAGATTATGGAAACAAAAACTCAATAATGTAAGAAAAATGTCCACGACCCTTCAACCGGAAGAAAGTAAATTTAAGTATATTAGTTTGACTTTTGATTTCGCTCTTACCAAAGGTTTGGAGTCAATTATCAACAATTTAAATTTCAAAATTACATGTAAAAATCAAAATAACATGGGACATTGTTAGGTAATCCCAAAGATAAAATTCTAATGTTGGAGAAGTCTGGAATTGATAAGATTGAGTGTGACTCGTGTGAAAATTTTTATCTTGGTCAAACTATGAGATTTAAAGAGCATTTGTCGCATATTAAATTTGACAGGGTTGAAAAATCTGGCATTGCTAGCATGTTCTTTCTAGATTTCATAATGTAAGAATATTATTAGTTTGATTAAAGAAATTAAGAACAACTAATTGTTGGATAGCTTCGAAAGTATTTTCATTGTCAAAGCTCAAAATGATTTGTTGTTGAATTCTGATAAGAGGCCAAATTCTGAATTCTTCATTAATTTCTTTGTAAGTTAAAGCACACATTAGGCCTATTTTATCTTTTTAATTTTCGACTTATTTATATATATAATATTGGTAATTGTATGCAACAGTTCAACACAGAAGTTTATAAAACAACTAAGTGTAGCTCGAGTACTGCAGAAGTAGCAATGTAAATAGGGTGTGATAGGACTGCATGCATCCTATTGAGAGGGTTTACATCATTCAGTAATATTGAGAACTTAAAATTAGCATTTTATACAAATGAAAGTTGAAATGATTATAAACCTATTTCCATTTCCTATAACAGTTTATTTTTACATTTCAATAAGAAAATGGTGAGATTGCAAACAACTACATGGATCCGATGGAACAACCACCAAACACCACGCTTCGGATTGTGAAAGGACTTCAAATTTGATAAGTAGACTGTGAAAATTTGTATAAATAATTAACCACCAACAACATTTTGATTCAGTAACTAAAGTTTAAATTATAGTCGCCAAAGAACCACACGAGCGAGAGAGAGATTTTATTTGATTTTAAATCAATCTTTAAGTAAAACAAGCTAGCCAGGGCAGTAAATTAATTAAATTGGGCACATAATTACTAAAATAACTTAAATAAAAGAAATTACAGTAAAACTAAATTCATTATAAATAATTCAGACTAATAACAATTTTGATTCACTCTTTGTTTCTTTTTTTAATTGTTAAGGAAGCATTGTATAATCTTATTAGATTGTGTTTAATTGTCATTGTGATTTATTTCAGGTATTTTCATTTGTTTAGGTTAAGAAATATTGCAATTATTTCATTTGATAGATTAAGGAATTAGATTATTGCTGTATTTAGATAAGTGCATCCTTAGCAAATCAAAATTAAATTAAAACTAATTGTGAAAAATTATTATAATAATAGAAAAGAAAGAGATTGTAACAATAAAGTTCATTTGCATTATAAAAAGCCAGAAGTGTCTTTGTTATAATATATATATGGGACAGTTTAAAAGGAATGTTTTAGAGAGTTGAAAAAAATTCAAAAATTGTATGGTTTTGCCATCTTTGTAGTAAAAAAAGAGAGAAGATTGACTTAAAGAACAATAATTAAGTACATACAAGTAATGAGAAAGTTAACTGTAAATCTTGTTGCTAATTGATATTATATAACTAGCGTGTAATCACCAATATTTAGATGTAATAATTATTTGCTATTAATTATTATTATATTTTATTAATAACTACTTAGTAAAAGTTTTTATTTGTCATATCCTACATTCTTCATGTAAAACCCAACGAGTCGCCACTTTGTGATATTAAAGACAAAATAAAATTACCACATTAGCAGTACAGCATGTTTAACATTACGAACATTGGATTAACTTGTCCTACTTACAACTGCTTTTGATGATTGCTTCAAAGATTCTTGAATATATTGCCGTTCTTGTTGGGTTATCTTTGTATGCTTTTCTGGACTATCACCGCCAAAGTAAGCCCAAGCCACTGTCCATATTAATCCTAGAGCACCTGATACATAAAATATACTAGGCCAACCCCAACTGCTACCTGCTAATATTCCTGATATTACTAGGGCTGCTGTCGCTCCTAAAGTGCCACCTATGAAAGAAAAACATTAAGCTGCACCTAAATAATGCATTGGATCTCACAAGAAGGAATATCTTATATAACTTTGTAGGTAAATGTTTAATTGTTAGACATGTGATTAATACCGACTGTACACTAGTGGCACAATACATATGATAAGGTAGTAAGCGATATGTGTTGATTATCTTATAAGATAGGTATAGTGCACATTCAAACCATATCAAAATGGCTGAACAGGTGTACATCAGTAAAATAACAACACCTATAGTAAGATATATACTGTACATATATTAAGCAACACGCTTGGTCTATCTCTTTGCTTAGCATTGTATCATAATTCAAATTGACAATGTTATAGATTGCTGAAGATTTCAGTTTTTAATTTTTTTCATCAATAGTATTGAATACGTAATGAAAACACAAACACAATATTTAGTAAATTCTTCAATTTTATTGAGTCTTGCCGACCATGGTTTCGCCAGCAATGGCATTTACAAGGCAGCTTAACATAGACTAAGGAAGATATTGAAACCTGACATATAATAATACAAAAAGAACAACAGTTACTTAGCTAAAGGGGGGGGGGGAGTAGAAAGGAAACAGTGGTCATAAGGAAGACAATGGTTTTAACAAAGGTGAGTTTGACAAAAATTCTACCTGATCATTGAGTACCAGTTTGGAGTCTTTACAAAATATTCTCCTAATCTCTAACATTTCTAATGAATTTAATTTCCTACTTTTTGCATTGACATGGAGAGTCCTAAACTTAACATCATTGAAAAAATCAGACACTAAATGAATTTTTAAATGATTGGAAAAACTAGTCATTTTTGTCAAACTCACCTTTGTTAAAACCATTGTCTTCCTAATGACCACATGTTTCCTTTCTACTCCCCCCCTTTAGCTAAGTAACTGTTCTTCTTTTTGTATTATTATATATCAGGTTTCAATATCTTCCTTAGTCTTTGTTAAGCTGCCTTGTAAATGCCGTTGCTGGCGAAACCATGGTCGGCAAGACTCAATAAAATTGTAGAATTTACTAAATATTGTGTTTGTTTTTTCATTAAAATGGAGTTCTACCAAGTACCTTCGGTCAATAGTGTAAATAGTATTGAATACCTCTGCTTACTGAATTATAAAGGGAAAGTGTCATGATTTGCAATAAGAAATGCAAACTTTCAGGGTCCATCCTATAAAATTCATTTTAATGTTGAGATAGTTCTCTTGCAACTACAGTAAAACTGTCGCACATTCATTAAATTGTACGACTGCATCCGATGTGTGCAGCAAAATTATCTTCAGATAAAAGACATGTATCACAATTAGCATCGTATTGCTCTAGTGTCCAGCTTATTTAAGATGAATTGTTAAAAAAAAATTAGTACAAAAAGTTTGTTAAGATTAGACGGTTGTCTTGTTAACAATAAATGTTGAACCTAACACACAAATTTAATTTAGTTGTATGTAAGTATTAATATACAAGATATAATAAATATCAAGACACATAATTTTTTAAATAAAACATAGTACTGTATTGTACACAGCAGATAAAACTGAAGAATTAAAACATCTCTTTTGACTTCTCTACTTGATAAACATCTTACCATTTAAAGAGAATCCAACAAAACGATTACGTTCGCCAGGAGGTGCCCATTTCGATGCCAAAGTGTAACTTAAAGGCACATAGAATCCCTGGAAATCATTAAGTTGAATTAGTAAGTTGGAACTTCTATATAATTTACAGCTACTCCATTGGAGTGAGAGATACTCCATTGAGACACATAAACTCTCAATAAAAATAATTGTGTCAACAAATTTAACATAGTATATTTATTGTTATTAAATATCTTATGGTATTATTTTAGGGAAATTAGGTTAAAAATAAACAGGTCTTTGTTATTCAGAAAAAAAAACTATTAGAACTATTTTGAATTTGAAATATTATGAATTATGTAAACCAATTTTTCAAATGTACAAACAATTACCATTGCTGTGCATATATTTGTTCAATATACTGTATTTTATTAGAGCTAATAATCATAGGTATTCCACACAGAGTAAGGACATACTAACTGTCTTTCTCCATAGAACAACCATGTTTGAAAGTACGCCATATTATAGTGATGTTAAATTGAACAATAAACTGCCATACCATATCAAGACAGTAGATTGTTCAAAAACATTTAGGAAGGCTTTTTGCTTATTTTTATCCATTCTCCTTCTATTCAATAGAGGAATTTTTACAGTAAACCTATGACTCTTAAACCGTTTGAATCGTATTAAGGTTAATTAGTGTTATGTATTTTTATTGATATGGTTTTAGTGCTGTATGTTACAAAGTACCGTGTATCATGTCTTGCGATTGTATTTGTATTAATTGTTACTGTCATTAATCTGTATTCCAAACGTTACTATTGTAATGTTTAATTATTTATGATTCGTGATTTGATTTGTCATCTGGCATAGGAATCTTATTCCTGTAGATTGGTGTACTGTGGATAGGAAAATAAATAAATAAAATAAATTTAACTTGATGCTCTTTATAAGCCCTTGTCACAAATAGACTCATGCAGTTGATATCTGATAAAATTAGTACCTTGTGTGGTCTATTTAAAAAAAAGTCAAGTACACACAATACAAATTGTTTTATAGTGATAAAAATTGTATTAACCTAAAATTATTTCAAAACAGAGGAACTATGTCTTTTTTTTAAATCCAAATTTGTTCGCCAAAATTAGTTACAAAGAATTTGTGAACTAAAAAATATCAATGAATAATAAACATTTACCTGACTTAAACCTTGACAGACTCTTATGAAAAACACAGGCATCCATCCTCCGTAAGTAGCCGCAGAAGGTATCAATAAAGCTAGGATAGCACACGCTGCGTTAGCTCCGACCAGTAATAGTTTAGGACTGAATTGTTGGCCTAACACTCCTGCTGGAAGTTGCATTACTAAATAGCCCCAGAAGAAACCACTCAGAATTTTGCTTTTTGTGGGTTCATCCCAATCAAACTCCTGGAAAACAAAGACAAAAAGATAGTAAGTGAATTAAAATTCATGTTTTTTGAAACTAGTATTGTTTGAGTTATTTTAATTTAGTATTGTTTGCATTAGTATTACAGAATGCAAGAAACGGAATTTTCATTGGATTAGAAAATATTATTATTCAATGAAAGGCAGTAAGAGAAAAAATCAAGGAAAGGAAGTGAAGGTAGATTGGTGTTTTGAGGAAGGGGGAGGATGAGGTTGAGGCAGGCTTTGGAATGGAATGCCTGGGACACAGAAGGAGAGGACAGTCAAAGTTGACATGGAGGCGAATGGTAGAGAGGGAGTTGTGATTGGTGAAGATAATGGTGCCAGGCAAGGTGAGGTGAAGATCCTTCGTTTCCACTCTAAGTTCCTTGAAGGAATAAAAAGAAAGTCAATTGAAAAATAAAATTTTTCCGTTGAAAAATTGCAGACTAGCTTTTCCTGCGATTTTGTCTTCATGTAACTGGAAACCATTTGTGTATCTAATATATTATGTTTTATTTTATATTATAAACAAAGAAACATGTTTCAACTTTATATAAATTAGTTTTAATATTCTACTTACTTTACTGGTTCCACAATCCACGAGGAATCAAAGCCCCTTGAACATTGATTAGTTAGCTCTATTCACCACTAGCACTCTCCAGTCAGTCATCTCCAAAATCGAGTGAAGTGTGGCAGCCACTCCATCTCCCCAGCGCAGTCTTGGCTTCCCAACACTTCTCCTTCCATAAATTTGTTCAATTAAAAATTTCTTTGGAACCTCTTTATTTGGCATTATAAACAGATGACCAGGACTTTCACCATGAGGACCAAGCTTCTGATTTTTCAAGGGTAGGAATGCCAATTATTGCACACAGCAAAGTAACAAATTGATCCCTTTGGCAGACATGTAGAGTACTCAAATTGGTCAACAATTATAACGCTCTCAACTTCAATTTAATATTCTAAGGAGTGGGTCCAATTAATGATCCCATAGAGATTAAGTATCAGACTCTATAGTAAGTTGTAAACTATATCAAAATGCATCCAAGGTAATGAAACGGCTGAGTTCATCAGTAACTCTCCACTAACAGGTGTTACTGTCAGCATTGGTGAATGCATTACTAGTTCACCTCGTAACTATATTAAATACATGTGTTTTAGCTTCAAATCTAGTAAAATACAATAATCTCAATCAAAGTGTAATTTTTATAGCAATTGTGTGTCCTATGTATATAAATAAATATGTGTTTGAAAATAATAATATGGATTGTGCAAGTTCTAGTTCATAAACCACCATAGTGAATTGCGTAACAAAACTGGTCTACTTGCTCTAGAGATAAGCTTCACAAGGTATGAAATCATATTTATTTGTTTTGGACATATATTTAGTTTACATAGGGTCAAACACATAATTGATATGTAATAAGTTATCAATTACTTTTTAATTGGCTGGTCCTCCATTACTGTACCAATAACTATTGTTCATTTATCCTACAAGATCGAGTTAACATTGACTAATTGTTTAGAAAGTATAAATCAACTCTCATTATAAAGTGAGCATCGATAAACAGTTAGGACAAGTTTCACTATGCTCCACATCTTTTACAATCAGTTGCTTGCTGTCCTTAAGGTAGTTTAGGCCTGTGTGTGGTGGTTTTATCTGATAATGTTTGTATTTAGTCTTAACAGTGACTACTCAGGTCTAGTTTTAGGCTTGAGTTCTGTTCTTAGGTTATAGATTTAGTTTTAGTTTCTAATTTGGCCCTAGGCTATGTTGGTGTATTTATACAAATTATGCCGAATATCCGAATAAAGCATATTAATAATATGAACCATCCATCATTGTCAAATTACTTTAAAGCATGAATAACCTATGATTTCCGCCCAGGCTCCTAGAAATGGAAGTAAAGTAATTATTTTAATTTAATTTATAATGTCTATTCCATTTTCTGGTGCTATTCGGCTCTCTGGAGGACTCACTGCTGCAATAGCTCATCAAATAAAAGAAATAAATTTGAAACCTGTTAGAAAAGTAACAGTCAAATTCGACCCTTTCCTCAAAGAGTCTGAGGCGACTAGGTTTTTTCTGTTTCATTTCACAACTCGAGGTGTTCTTAAAACAAACTTAAACTGTTTGGTGAAGACCAATATGCTTTGTGACAGAGGTGGTCCTTCTATCTTATTTGATCTTGTCAATGGATCATCAATTTTGATGAAGAGTGAAAATTTGTCAACATTGGAATTGTGTCAGTTATACAACAAGCATATCAGCTCTCTCGTACCAAAGGAAGAATCTACAGCTCTTGTTAAAACAAAGTCAGAAAAGAAAGCATCTGGTAAGACAACTCGGCGTTAACAACTTGTGCTAGCAAAATGTCAAAGAAACAAACCAAACCATACAGTGTAAAACTAATTGATGAACTTTACAATCAAATTCCACCCTTTACCGACATTTTTGATGAGGAAACTTGGTACATTTTTTGTGGGTGTTTTGTCGCTGGAACTGTCGTTTTGGTTTTTATTTTGTCAAGATTTATTACACTAAAACCAACAGAATGGTGACTCAACCTATAAGTAGCCTAAAATAGTGTTTAATATAGTGTTGTTTTCCATTCACTTAATTTGGCCATGTTAATTAGTCATTTGTTTTCTTTTTTCATACTAAGTACTTTTCCATTTATCTCCAGTGTATTGTATTTTCCTAATGTTTATTTTCCTGTACTTGGAATGTACCATGCTAGTTGTTGTAATTAACATATTATTACTGTAGCTGTATTCTGTAAACTTCTAATAAAAGTATATCATGTAAGGCAAAAAAAACAAAAAAACATGTGACTATTTAATACAAACAGCTGATTGATTCATCAGCTGTAGAATCATTAATCAGATATAACAGTTTGATAAAATTATTAATTTATTGGTTGAATTCGCTCTGATCATTCTTGAACAAGAGTACTGATTTTGTATACGACTCTTGAGTATAATGTTAAAAAAGTATTGATTAATTAATGTTATTTCTCTATATATCTGTCTACATGTTACTGTATAATGTCTATTATTAAATTTGGGTTTATTAATGAGAAGTTAAAAAATAGACAAACAAAACGCAAAAAATGTTATTGTGAAGATATAGATGAAATAATAAAAACAATAGACTTACTTCAAAATCAGGATTGGAACTGTTACTATTCGTCATGGCAACGATTCCAACAGAAAGGTTGATTCGTAGGAAGAACGCAGTAAAAAAGCAGAAGAACATCATGATTGCTTGAATGTGGCGAACTTTGAGCCATCCTTCGACTGTATCACAACAATACAATAAATCTTAATTTATTTCTATTTAAAGCAGAAGACAGTAAACATAATTTATTTCAAGAATGAATAAATTTAGAGATTTTTTGGATAAAACTCTAGGGTTTTCTGAGTAAATAAGAAGAGTAGGATATTTAGAAAATGTCTGTATCCCTTTGTAGTATTTTTTTAGAAACTTATTTTCAATTTTAATATTTTGTCATTTTACTTTCCCATATACAGGGTGTTTCTATAATGTGTGGAGAGAATTCAGGAGTTGGTTATATGTGCCAAAATAACGAAAAAACTTCATATAAACATTTGCCCGGTACCACTTCTTTTACCAGTTATCCGCCATTTTGTTTTTTGGTAAAAAATTATATTTTTAGAACGGCTTAACTGATTGAGGGGTGGTCATTAATATAAAGAGCTAGTTTGAAAAAAAATAATAAAAAATTCAACTTATTCCAAATATTTTTTACCGTTAAGTATATTTTATTTTGAAACAGTTTATTGGATAAGTTGAATTTTTTTTTTTCAAACTAGGTCCTTACTTTGATGAGTACTGTGCAAAATTTGAACTCAATCTGTTATGCCGTTCTAGAGATATAATTGTTTAGAAAAAAAAGAAGTAAAAAAAAAAAAAAAAAAGTGGATAGGTGGTGAAAGAAGTGTTTCCAGACATATCTTTACAGGAACTTTTTTCATTATTTTGACTCATATAACCACCCCCTGAATTATCTCCACTTAATTAAATGATGAGTAAACATTTCATGAAAATATTCATTTGTGAAGTCTCACAAGTCCAAAGGTTTGAAGTCCGCTCTACTGAACTCTAAAGCCTAAAAGAGTTGATAGATTGGATAAATTCTGGTATATTTTAAACATATTTTCTTTTAATTTTTAGATGATTTAAAAGTTAGTGGTAACTGTTACAAGAACTAACCTCAAAATTCAGATTTTTTTTTTCAAAGTTAGCTCTAATTTTGTTAAATATGGTTACCCTCACATAACCTCTAAAGACTGAAACAAAACTATCTGTTCACATTTCTCCAAAAATACTGGTTTGGAAGTTAATGGTTAAAAAACATTTATATAAAGACATCTCAAAATTGTTCATATTTTGATATAATTAAATGCCCTAATTCAGTGTGCAAATTACAAGTAGGCTATAATTAAATTAGGGTTTAGAAATAACTGGTGAAAATTGAAAGTGGCTTGACATCTGTTATTAAAAATATTGTTTCACTTTAAGAGAGTAATGGTATTAAGGAAGCAAGGTTGGGTCTATTTAAATAAGTTCATATTTTTTTTTTTAATGTTTGGAAAAAGTTGATAAATGGGTATATTTTCTATATCAACTTCTCTCCTATAAGAAATAGACAATCAAATATTGGTAAATAAAGAAAGTTATATACATTTTTCTTCACTTATAAATACTATACAAGGTGTCTTGTAAGTAAGCTGGCAAAGTTCAGGAAAAGATTCTGTGGGTAAGGATAAAGAATAAAAATAAAGAATCGAAAAGAAATACTTTATTTTGTATATTTTCAATATGGCGGTCGTTTAAAATATTTAATATTAAATATCTCGAAAACCCTTAACTTTACAAAAATTTACAGGACACAAAAGTTTGAAAAATAACAAACAAATCAATTTTATATTTTTTCTGTAGGACAAAGGATAATAGAGTTATTGTCATAAAAATAAGAAACATAATTTGTTGGTCGTTGTCTACAACACCCAAGATCGATCGAGAACCAAAATATTTTTGAATTTTAATACTTTTTATAAAAATAATAAAATTGATTGCTCTGAATTGCATAAAACATTTTATGTGACCTTTAGGCTTTTCAAAATGGCTCCTAATTTTCGTAAGCATTATAAGAAACTATTATTTTTGTTTAATTAACCAATGTCATTGTGGATTTTGTTTTTCGTTCATAACTCCATTATTGCAACCATACATTGATATTGAAAGTGCCAGTTTTTAAGCGTCTCTGTGAGACAAGAAAAATGACAAAGAAAATTAAATTCTAACCATCCAAAACAAAATGGGGGCCAAAAGAGTTATTTTATTCATGAAGTTAGATTATTACAGTAGATCATCTTGTATGAAATTAATGTGTTTTTACCTCATAATAAATGTTGAAATCGTTCTCTTTGTACCTTCATGCAGTAGTACAGTCTTTGTTTAACACATTTTAAAAAGTTTGGTTCGTTCATGTTCTGCATTCTATTAAATGGTGTTTTAAGATCCCCCACAAAACAATCAAGTCTTGTATTTTGAAGCATTGAACCAATATAAATTAAATATTTAGAAAATAGTGATTGTCTTGCTTTCTGAGTCGATAATTTCATACCATTCTAGCTTCGCAAATGAAAAAAACTCTTTTGGTCGCCATTTTGTTTTAAATGGTTAGAATTTAATTTTCTTTACGTCATTTTCCTTGTCTCACAGAAATGTTTCAAATGAGGTATCACAAGCCTATAGTATCATTTGAAATTTTTGAGCACCTCCCCCCCACAATTAAAAAACTTACACTTTTGCTTTTTTAGGTTGCCCCATCTAAAGATATATATATATATATATATATATATATATATATATAAACCTACACTTTTGCTTTTTTAGGTTGCCCTATCTAAAGATATATATATATATATATATATATATATATATATATAAACCTACACTTTTGCTTTTTTAGGTTGCCCTATCTAAAGATATATATATATATATATATATATATATATATAAACCTACACTTTTGCTTTTTTAGGTTGCCCTATCTAAAGATATATATATAAAGAAGAAAATAATATAAAATAAAGACCCATAGTCCTCGCATATTCTAATATCGACAAGGTTGGAAAAGAACAAGATTTGGTCAAGAGAGACATGATAGGAAAGAGGTGTAGATCCATCTTGGTCTCTCCGTAATACCAAACTCATATTCTCTAAAGTTAACCTCTCAGGGATTATAAATGGATAATAAAAATTTAATCCTCAAATCTTATTTCTATTTTTCAGTTTGATAAACACTAATTTGTGCACCAAACACAAGAATCTTTTAGCGCTGAGCGCTGCACTCAGTCACGCAAGCTTACGTTTTTGAATACGTTTTCATGGATAATTACTTAGACATTTTTTCTGTAGAATTTCATAGTCTTTCACGTAGCTACTAATTTGTCCACATATCTTCAATATTTAACGAATTATTTAAAAAATACACGATTTTTTCACTCCGTTAAAAATTAAAAGCTGTCATTGTAACAAATTTTTTATTTTATTTCAAGTTACTTTCAGCAAATAAAAATTTAGGGATAATTTAGTGTAGCCCTGAAGACTGTACTGTTGGTGAAACGCAGGGAGTGGAGTAGTGGAACGAAGTAATTATCTTAGTTTAGAGCATCGAGTGTTTATACTGATGGGTCCATTTGTCTGTGCGCGCGGCTTGCTATGGCGCGGCGGGGAAGAGGGGAGTGGTTATCGCTCATTTCCAAAAACATGTGGTCCCGCGCGGCGCGCCGGACCTAGATTATTCACCTGTCTTCAATGTAGCTTCGAGTTGTTTGTAAACATCATGTTTCTATATGCACTACAAATCTTGTAAACTGTAATTATGTGTCGCGAAAGGTAGACAAACATAGTTGGGTGAGCGAGCCCTACTTTTACAGAACGGTTAGTAGCGTCAGAGCCGCGCGCACAGACAAATGGTCCCATCAGTAGGTTAGGCATTCTTTCAATCACAACAATGAACAGTGATGACTATGATAATGTAGTTACGACTGGCATACGACATAATCATATCACCCGTGAGTAGGGGCGTGACAATCCGAAGGTAACCTACCTAGATCTACACATTCTTCATCTAGTCTTTACAACCCTCTATTCATCTTTCCAATATAGTATCTTTACACCAACTCTTGTTCTCTTCCGATCCTAACGCTTTCCAGGTGTTGATAACAAGGTTTTTCGCCCTAAAAAGTCATCTGACATTCAACTTACCATCTTCTGTTGATTCCATTTTAGATAAAGTGCTCTTGCCATTCTCAACTCCTACAGTCGGTGTTCCATCGCTTGCTTCCATTTCTAATCTAACCTATAAAATCAAAACAATTATTAACATACAGAATTAACAGTGTTTTTCAAGATATTCTGAAGTGGTATTTAGAACTCGGGGAGATGATAAGACAAAAACCAGGTGTTCAGTATATTTATGGTCAAGGGCGTACCCAGGATCAAAACTAGGAGGGGGGGGGGCAAACCATGGTCATACAATATACAATTGATTATTAAAATAGTTATTTCAAGAATTGTATTAAATTCCAGCAACAAAATGTATAATAAAGATTTATTTTTTTGCTTCCAGGGGGAGCAGCTGCCCCCCTGCCCCTCGCTGGGTACGCCCATGTTTATGGTATAGTACAGTCCAAGCTTGACAGCTTGATACAGGCTAATTATAAACTTTCCAGTTTCAGACGGCTCCACAAAGTTTCGTTTATTCGATTGGGCTAACTTTAAGAAAATTCTTTTCAGAGGGTTCTCTTTTCCTTTTGCTATTTTAACTAACTGTAACCCTCCAATGAGAACTTTTCTTTAATCCTAACCTCTGGACCACGTCACTCTACGATAGGTGCAAACAAAGTGACCCTATCCTCTTCTACGATTCTTCCAAAACCATCAAAAACCGACTCGTAGCTCTTCAGTGATGTTCAGGTTTCGCTTCAATAATCAGCTATCGCAAGTCCTGGTTCATGCAACGACGGACAAATACGTTAAAGTTAATCCGCTACATCAATATTCTTACGAAATGTTGCTAAAATGCTTTATTAGTTCGCTACATAACTGTATCAAAGTTATGTGTAAGTATATGAAGTAACTGTTAGCTAGCTAGGAACGTAAAAGTTTTAGACAACTCCTCTGTCGACAAAGGATTCAAAAGATATGATACAATTTACTTACGTAAATTTATATCTTGTTCATGGATGCCAATTTAATATTCATTTTGTTTATAAGTGAAGTTGACTCATTCTAAATCAATTGTCTTAATTAACACGTTGTTCAAAATTATTCATTTGATCCTTCCTACAGGATAAATTAGTTCAGAATTTATCAGCAGGTAAGTCGGTCGAAAACCTGTAAGAACACTATCACCAGGTGAGTTTGAGACAGCTGTCTCATGTTTTTCAATAAACAATAAATAATTTCAACTCAACGTAAACTCCAAGTTTACACAACGATAAGGATACCGGTTGCTGTACGCCAGTGTTTGAATTAACTTATCGATCAACTGTTGAGATATCGTTGGGAACGTTGGTTTTAGAGTAAGTCTGTGTAGAGTTCGCCGGACAGAATTGATAGTGAAATTTTCAACGTGAAGTTGGATTTCGATAAAAAATCAAAGTTAATATTTGTTTGTTTGTTATTCTTTTAAACATTGTTTGCTTTGTTTTTAATTGCGTTACGAATTTAATAAACTGTGCCTTACTGAAGAGTAAAGGATTTATTTTGATTCACGTAGGCTAATAACGATTAATTGTTAAAATTTCACCCTGGCAAGTTTTGGAAGTTATTGTTTTTGCATAACTTAACTTTTGGAACGTATTTTTTTAAAATTAATCTGTTTAACTCTGCAAACTCTGGGCGTTTTCAGATTTACAGCTGTTGAATTCCAGACGTTAGACCACGTGAAATCTTTTTGGACAACTTTAGACAGCTTTCATCGCTACAAACAGGTTGTCCTCCAACATTTATTAATTTGAGTTTACCTATTTATTGGGTCTTCTAATTACTATAAACTATTATTGACAAAAGAAAATAAACATTAAAGTTTATTTAAATTTAAATAAAGTTAAATCTCATTTCACATTATATTTGATTTATATTTGAATAAAACAAAATATCGGCTAGCCTAAATTAAGGATAACAATATTAATAGTAATCTATTTAAATTTTAAAAGTGACTTTAAGAAACTGTTTCTTCACAAAAAAATATATTTACAAGACATTTTGATGTATTTATTGCTGTTAATTAAATTACATTTTGTAAAAGGGTCATATTTTAACTAGTATTAGGCTACTTCTAATTACGAGCATTATGATGGTTTTGTTTTTTCAGTGACGTCACTAATCAATGACGAATTGTAATTTATGTGTGTGTCTTGATTTAAAAAAAAATTACAAATTTTATTAATTTGTTAAAGTGCACTTAACTAATTTACAATATTGGTATATATTTATATTTTTGGTTTGTTTTTATTTCTATTACTAGATTGTTACTTATTTAGAAGAAAAAGTTTATAATTTATAATTTTAAAAGAGCATGTTGTTTTTTTCAATAGTATTGCACAACAATAGTGTTACGTTGATTTATGTGTTGGAATAAATATAATACTAATTGTAATAACAACTTCTGAGATTTATTAAAACCAAAAAAATTAAACTCAAAACCTACTAATTTTACCGTTCTTAATTAAAAATAATTTACATATAAACTATAAATATTTTGTCAAAGACGGTGTTCATGGTTCATTTTTACTTTTTGTCTGACAACTATCAAACTGACATTTTTGGGGTTAAATAGTTTTGGTTGGTTTTTATTTGGTTTTGGAGATGTGTGAGTGAGAAAGTTTGTGCAATGTTTTTGGATTGTATGATAAATTTTGATTACAATTTTTGTAGCCTAAATGACATAGTCTAATAAAATAAAAAAATTGTTCCAACTTCAACCTCCCCTCCCCCCTCTTACCGAGCAAAGCTTGATTTTTCAGGTACTTACAGTATGCCACAAAAATCTTATCATATTCAATACTTATTCTTAAACATATTCAATTCATCAAAAATCGCCATTTTGAAATGGTTAAGAGTAACTTGTTTTGGTATATTTCCGTGTAATTAATTTTATTAATATTAAAAATTATAACTCAAAAAAATTTTTCTAGGCTAATAATGACTGTTATAGACAATTCCCAAGAAAAATGTTTTCAGGTTATTGTCAATAACTCGGCTATTCTTTGACTACAAAAAAAAAAAAATTGAAAACAGTTTTGTCTGTCATTAAAAGAGAAAAATATTTTATATCTTGTAAATTTAACGGCTTTCCAGATATCTGAGTTTTAAAATTTCAAATCGTCGCCATTTTGTAAATATGCAAAATAAAGTTTTCGTTTTTAGAAAAATATCTTGTCTATTACAAGAGTTATAATTTTTTGTAATAAACAAAATGGCGGATATCGGCTAAACGAAGTTGTATTAGAAAATATTTTACTAAACATTTTTTGTTGTTTATGGATTTTAGAAAAATTAATAGCGCCAAGGTTTTGTGAGACTTTGTATTTAACTAAGATAATTACTCCACTCCAGTTTGTCATTTGATCAGCAACTAATATTTTACAAGTGAGCGATTTTGATTGATGTAAATAATATTTGATAAGACTGTACAGGTTCCACACACAGTGGTAGTGGGTCAAACAGAGGAAGGTCATTGAATCGCACAAAGATGGATTGTTTAGAAAGTTATCCAAGTGTCATCACTTCACTATCTAGACTCCATACCTTTGAAGAGAATGTGCAATGAACACTACAGTCTGATTCACTTATGGGAAATTTTTTTAAGAAACTGGGTTTACACTCATAACGCATTTATGATATTTAAGGTGAATTAATTTTGTAAAAATTTGATGAATCAGGTTTTTGAAGAGATACTTTAATTTTGTTGGTAACTTAAAACTATATGCTAAAAAATAAGAAAATATTTGTAAAAGATTTTGATTTTATGGCAGATTTACTCAAATTTAAAGGTATTCAAAAAATACAGTAATACAATCCGAAAATATCCTTGTTTGTTTGACGCTTAAAACCTCTCAGTTATCATCTCCTTAGAAAAAAAGGAGATTTATTTTTTATTTTCGACTTTAAGTTTCTCCCTTTTAAAGTTGTTTCTTCATAACACTTAAGATTACTATCTAATTACCACAACTCATTATCACCATTACCATTTACAAAATGAAAGTATAGGTGTTACTATAACCATTTGTGCTTACGTCAAAAGACTTTCTCTCATAACAATTGCACTTATTGATTATGAAATGCTGCATTGGTTAATGATTATTAAACGAAAGGACAAGTCCGACACCGTCAAGAATTTTAAGTGTTAAAAGGTTTCTGTAGTCACAAGGTTTAAAGTATAGATTATACACACCTTCGAGTACGAGCTTGAAAACCCAGAATGACACTGTATCTACACCTTTTATAATGTAGTCTAGTGTTAGAACCCACTCTTTTATCTTTCTTATCAGGTCTCATTTGAACAAATGTTGTTCTTTCCCGACCCTGAATCTGAGCATTTGAAAGCTAGAGGTCTTTACCGTCCGTACGTAAAACCAAGGATCTTACAATTTCACGCGAGTCTGTTCGTCTGTCTACCAGTCTTCACAGACAAGACGATAAATCCTATAAATTTCAAATTTTGTATTTATATTCCGTTGTATAGTTCCACATATAGGAAAAATATATCAGTAAAAAATTACCTAATTTTCGACTAACCGTCCCTCTGATGTTGTACATAAGCACGATAGTTGTCACAAAAAATAAGGTAGGTTAGGTTAGATAACAAAAACAAAAATCAATTTCGGTTTTTTGCATGGCCTAAAGCAAATCGAAACTGATTTTCGACTAGCCGTCCCTCTGATGTCGTAAGTAAGCGGTCACAAAAAATAAGGTAGGTTAGGTTAGGTAATAAAACAAAAATCGATTTCGGTTTTTTGCATGGCCTCAAGCAAATCGAAACTGATTTTTGAAAAGCGTCCTTTTGACGTCGTAAGTAAGCGGTCACAAAAAATAAGGTAGGTTAGGTTAGGTAATAAAACAAAAATCGATTTCAGTTTTTTGCATGCTGCCATTCTTTTATAAAGTACACCTCATGTCAAAAAAATAAATAATATTTTTTTTTTGTAATTTCAACGCCTTGACTTTATGTATAAACATCCATATAGTTCATAAATATGAATAAAACCATTATTTCCCCCCAATTTTTCATTATAATATTGATTTCAGTATTAAAAAAAAATAGAAATAGGCCCTATGATTCACAGCCTACAAGAGCATCTATAGTTGTTGTGTTATTGTAACTTTAACAAAATATAGGCCTAGTGTCTTTCTCAGATTTATTATGGAAATTTGATAAAATATGAATTTTAGGGCTACTGGAATAACTTCTTTAATTTAATTATTTTCCATTTGTTTAGCCAAAACAACATGTAACAATTAGTGTAGTTAACTATGGATTATCTTTAAGTTCATAAATAAAAAGTATTTCTTTCATATATTGTACTTCTTCTACCTTCCACTACACGTGTCACGTCCGTTACAAAACGATGTCACGTCCGTGACGACATGAAACTTTTTTTCTCTCTCAACAGAAATAAAATAATAAAAACTACATATTATGGTTATAAATATTATATATTAAGCAATAAAGTAATATTTTATTTTATACCTTAACTGTAAATACTTAACAGAATTTTTTTTAAGACTAGCCGAACCTCAGGAGACAGGTGAATTTCTTGTCACGACCGTTACAGCCAATTAAAGTTTAATAATACCTAGACTATTCAATCATTCCACATGAAATTTGACATACAGTTAAATAAAATTCATTCCTTTAGGCTCAGCAAAGAAAATATTTGATAGTGATTAATTTTTACCTTTTTTTCTACTGTAAAGTCATCTAATTGTCACGTCCGTTACAAATGAATGGCTGCATGGCCTCAAGCAAATCGAAACTGATTTTCGAATAGTGTCCATCTGACGTCGTAAGTAAGCGGTAGGACAAGAAATTGGTACAGGAGACTGTAATGTGTTCATATAGAATCCCATTGAAATTGAGAAAATATTTAATTAAAAATCTCAAAATGTCGGTCATTTTAAACAGTTTTTGTTCATACCTCACTTAAATTAGATAAAAATATGCAAAGTTATTATAGAAAAGGTTTTTCGAAGAAAATCTGTTATTTGTATACTTACAAGGTCCGGAAGGACTGAGTCCCCAACACGAGCGTAGCGAGCAGATGCTTCCTCACGAGGAGATTTAGCAAATCGGTCTAACAACTGTTTTAAACAAATTCCCCCTTATAGTACCTGCACTAGGATACGACCCCTAGATATACAGATACAATTTAATATTTCAAAAATGGTTACATTTAGAGGATCTGCTTGTATTACAGTGTATAATCGGGCTGGGTAAGTACCATGAGAGCAATTGATTTTTATTTCAGTTAACTCCAAAATTTTAGATAACTTAAAATTTGGGGGAAAGCTGAAAATCTGTTACTAATATCAAAATGTACCTTTTAAGGGCCCAAACAAACGGTAATGATTATTTTCCCCCTCCCCTAAAAATGCAGCTCCACATAATAATACAAGTATAAAACCATGTTAAACCTAATATCTTAAAATCTGTTTAACAGATTTCGTTCAAATTTTTATAAATTGTGGAGAAAAAAAAACAATATTAAAATATAAGAATATAACGGTACTAGTTAGTTAATAAAGAATTTATTTCGTTTTCATTGAGCGAAGCGAAACATAGCTCTTTTATCCGTAGTTTAGAGACAATTTTTGACATTCTACTCCTTAAAAACTACCGGTTGGATTTTGATGAAATTTAACGTAAATATCCCTTAAAGAGGACATATTTTGGTGTTTACAATTTTTTTGTTACAAAAAATATAATAAACTGTGTTAAATACTAACCTCTCAAACTCAGATCCCCTGAACAGGGTGTTTATTTCTGACCAGATGTTTCTTAGGCCTATAAATATTATAATACAAATCAGATGTTTTAGTGTTGACAGATGCTTAGATCTGATCATATGTTATCTTTGTATTGGTAATACAAATCACATGTTTAGAATTTGGTTGTTATATTGTTTTTAAATAATTTTTTTTTCTGTTATATCAAATGAGGATTATTTTTATTGCAGCCCGAATGTATTGTATTACTATTTTGTAATAATAAACAGTGAAGTGATAAATTTTATGATGTTACACGCTCATAATTTTCTGTTAGACAAACGAGATTTAATTTAGGGAATTAAAAAACAAACTAATGAAAAATATCAGCCCTCTCTTTTTTGTCAGGACACGGCCACCCTTAGTGTTATTAGGGAGAAGGAAAGGCATGTAATTTTTGGTTTAGATTTTGGCCAAGTGAGAATACGAGTGTTTTTGTAGAGTTTGTTAATAATATTGGTTGAACTGATGATTATTTAGTTGTTTAAAAAAAAATACTTGAACACGACAAGTTTAGCGGAAATGTCTGAGAAACAAAAAATTGATCAACTTGTCACATGTTAATAGTTTAACTTGTGAAATTTGTCATTAAATGATCCCACCTATAACTTTGTATATTATGATTTCTATCCACATTTAACATGACTATTTTTATCTTTTATAACTTCATTCCTACCCCATCGTTAAAGTCACTTACATGTCATGGATGTTGTAAGTTCCTATAAGTAAAGAGATTTTGTTAACCTTACGCATTTTACTTTCTGAATAGAAAAGGTCTTTATTTAAGGGTTAAGTTAGGACTATCAGGTCCTCTCCTACACTAACCCCCCCACCCAATACATAAATAACTAAGAGTGTCCGTTTTTCCTGACAGGTAAGGGCGGAGCATCTTTCGATATTTCGGGACTTACTAAATTTTGATAAATCAAAATTTGGCGTGAGTTGTAATAAGGAAAAAAAAATAGAAAATTACGATTTTCTCAAAATAGGATATATCGATTTTGGGTGATAATAAAATTTACATTCACTTGCGACCAGCAATCCTGTTATTTCAGTCTTATATTATCATCGACAAGTTTCAGACTTAATATCCGTCCATCGTGAGGTACACAAATATTAAAACATTCAAGATATTATGTTGAATTGGATTCGTAGTTGTGTATTCATGTATTATGAAGACCTGATGATGGACGAATATTAAGTCCGAAACACGTGTCGTAAATAATAAAGACTGAAATAGCAAGTTTGCTGGGGCGATAATTAAAACTAATTTTTATATTCACACAAAATCAGTATATCCTATTTTGAGAAAATCTTCTTTTTTTCCCTAGATAACTACCACTAAATTTTGAGTTATACAAAAAATGAATAATAAGTCTTAAAATTTCGAAATAAGTCCACATACTAAATTTGGTTAAAATCTGTCTTCCCGTTTGGTTTTTTAACCATTTCGATTATTTGACTCACCACATACTTTATCTGTATTCGGGAAAATTAAAAAAAACAAATCATAAAAAGTTGATGGGGGGGACCCGTTACACCATAGGAATATTGGGGGCAACGTAGTAAAAAACACGATACAAATTTTTTCCTCGCTTAAAAATAGAATATAATGTTTTTGAGGAAATATTAATACGATTTAAATTTTGTTTTGTAGATGGGTGTGTGAGAAAGTTAGTGCAATATTTTTGCATCTTTTTTTAAACAGCAAACAGACTGGATTTAGTTGACTGATAACATCATCCTTCATACTAACTACCGAAGGCCGCGCGCGTGTTACATCTTGCACCGATAACGTAAAAGTGATAGTCAGTGTAGCAGATGACGCACAGATGCAGGTGTACAGATATAGAGCGTAGAATCTGATCTGTGATGGAATTATCTGTGAAATATACAGTTACTAGTCGCTTCAATGGATCTTAAAACGATCTAGTTTTCTCGTAACATACTTCTGCCAACTCCGTACAGAGTGTCAAACTTTCGAAAGTGATAAAAATCCTAAAAACATATCGAAGAAGTTATGAGTGTACTTACCCAGTTCCATCATACAATGCCATACAAGCAGATCATATAAAAATATAATATTTAAAAGTTGATCTTATGGTACTTCAGGAAGTGTTAAATTGTAGGCCTACTGGTAGATCAAGGGGGTCGTATCCAGTAGTGTAAGTTTGTTTAGAACAGTTGTTACACAGATTCCCTGTAGCTCGTAATATCACTATGTTATTGACGTCGTTTAGGCCCTTGTCGTCCTTCCATCGTACGTCAGCAAGATAACGTAGCAAAATTAAGATAGGAACGCGAAAATTTTGTATAGGGAACTAAGTGTTCTAATATAATTAAAAAAGGCTGCCATTTTAAAACAGTTATTCGTTTATATATCGTGTCTTATTCAACCTTTAACACACTAAATTAGATCAATTAGACTTCTCTACGATGACAAATAGCGAAGTTATTGTCAAAAAACTAATTTCGAACACCGACTTTCCAAGAAAATTCTTTTTATATCCGGCAGGACACGAGCGCAGCAAGTGGAGACTCAGTCAGCTTCGAGACCAACTAGAGGCTAGCCGACGTATCCATTTTAATTGTCGTCTGCAGCTAAACACAACAATATAATAGGAACATGAGATTTGGTATTGGAGACTATAGTATACTCATGTAAGAACCTATTGGAATTAAAAAAAAAAATCAATTGATAATGTCAAAACGCCGTTTTTTTTAACTTCAATATTTCGCGTGTTATTCAACTTGTAACAAAATAAATTATATAGAAATTTTTTAGATTTTAATTCTGCATGCAATGGTACCAACCCTACGACGACAACTAGCGAAGTCAATGTCAACAATGTAAGTTTTCGAAAATTAACCTCCTAAGGAAAAGTGCTACGAGATACGGTTGGGTAGAGTCACCGATAGAAGTGAAGGGAATAGAGACTTTTAAATATATCCACATTAATGAGGCCAGGTACTGCCTCGTGGATGTCAAGCAATACACAAAGTTACGAGGTTCAGACAACATATGTAACATCTGATTTAAACAACTCAACCTACTGGATAAGATCTCTCAATACAATTTAACATTGACTAAGAAACCAATCTTGGGAGATTAAATTTAAAGGATTCGGTTGTATTACATTGTATGATGAGCATGGGTAAGCACTATGATGTTTTGATTTGTTTGTTTGTCTTAAACTGACTGGACTAAATTATAAAGAAGCCAATACAAAACATCGTGTCATGGATAAGACGTCATCAACTCGGTTACAACAAACATTGAACTGTTTACACTTCACAAATAGTGATATCACAAGGTAAATAAAATGATATGAGATCGATAAAAACAATTAGTTTTTCATATAGAGTTCGTTTACTTTAAAAGTTGGCTGTGAATAAAGTGTATTTTCTGTGTAAATCAAATGTTAGTGTCAATATGAAAAGTTGCTACCCGAACATACGGTCACTTTTACAGGAAAGTGTTATCTAATGAGCTGATTGAGGACCTGTTTTAAATGTACTATGCCGTAGGGATTGGGGAAATCATTACCCAGTGGGTGCACTGCAAACGACCTCCTGAGATCCATCTTTTGACCTGCACTACTTCCATGGAGGTGTATCTTGATCTATTCAGTCAGCCCTTTTTTACTTTAACTCCTTCCTATCATATCTTCAACCCCTTCTGCTTTTAGCCCAACCCTGAAGTGTAAAGCGACTCGTACTGATGGGATGCATCGGGGAAAAGTTGTCGCATACTGAGCTTGTACGACCAAAGGAAGCTCAGGTTAACTAACCTTTCCTTAGCTGTTCGTGGGAAAAACATGAAAAGGGAAATGGAAAAATAATAAGCTTGTTAGGTATGTCGCAACTCAAAGTTCTAATAAAATAGATCATGCCCTCCGTGAGGAATGCTCCACTTCGTCCAGATTTCCTCGGGAATGCGAACAAGATAAACCTAGTTGAGAAAAGTTAAACAGGTCACTCCGAAGGACTCGTACTCCTGACTAAGAAGTGAGGACAGCCCAGAAAGAAGAATAATCTGTCCTGCCACTAGAACAACCTGGCGGTGTAGATAAGAAGCCTGAATGGGACGGGAGTAAGATGGAACCTAGACAGGCCAAAGAGAGCATGCATCAGACTGTGATCGTGAGTTTCTATCGGGTCATTGTAAACACCTTAAAAGGAGCAGATTAGAAAATGACGAGACCTCAAGATTCTTCCAAAAGGAGACCCATACACCATCTATTAGCCGAATGCGGTACAGTATTGTACAAAAGAACTAGACATCTGGGAGGGCACCAGATTGATGTAAAGGATACTTATCCATGACCCTTCATGTACTGCACTTGCTAAAGAAATAAGGTTGGCAAGGCTTTCATAGACGGGAATTCTCCGTCTTAGAAGAATGGGTTATGAAATTTAAGAAGGTTCTTTGCACCAAGGTCGATCTATGTATGAAGTTATTTAATTTATTCCCACTTTTACAATGGCAGCCATTAAAACAGTTACTGTATGCTTCCAAGGACGAAGGTAATCCAACAGTCATAAAAACTCACATAACAAGAAGTCATATAAAAAACTTCAAACGAATTGTAAAATTTGAACGATTTTCTAAAACTACAGGAATTTTTTATTACCTCGTCTAAAAAGTCCTCAATCGTTACATTAAAAAAAATTAAAACCTAGTTTCATAGAATTAGACAATTACGAAGTAACTTAATATTTACGAGCAGTTGGGGTGTTTCCTTGAGGTTTGCTCTAAAACTTGATTTATTTTTTATTAACTTGTATACATGTATCAGTGTGAATTAGAGTAAATTAACAGTAGTCAGATTGTTTACGTTTGCACCGAATTGTCCTTCAGAGGGTGACTATAATGAGTACAGGAATAGCAATCCCGAGATATGTAGTGTTGAGTTTCTTATCAGGTCTAACTCTTGACCAACTCTTGTTCTTCAGAATCTAACGCATTCGAGGATTAAGGGTATTTGTTTTATTCCCTTTTTATAAGACAATGATGACCGAGAGGTTTTTCGCCTTTGAACGAAAAGAAAAAGGGAAAACATCGAATCAGAACACCAGCCACAGTTGCCCACCTCTTGTGAGGTAAAAATTAGTTTTCATTTTTTTTTTGGGTATTATTAAATGTCTTTACTTTTGTGCAAATAATGAAGACGGGAGAGTTGATAACACACGGAAAAACGAAACAACATTAAATAATCAAACCTCCGTAAACCTTTGACGGTTCATTAGTCCGAACTGCAGCGAGATAACCCCTCACTCTTCCAACTGAGCTATGCCTCTCTCCGGTTTGTTTTTCAATACAATACGGTAGTCACCACGATTTAAATGTATTAAAACTTCCAACGAAAAAGGTTTAAATCAGGAATACATTCACTTTTTTGTTTTACTTATTTTAGTAATTATGAGATATTTTTTAGACGTGTAATAGCGCATTAAGTACACACTGCCAGCTAAATGTCAAACTGAGGCTATTTAACATTGAGACCTTGGTATTTCCCGCCATACGTACATTCCATTCTCTTCTTTTCAAAGCAGCGTTTTACAAGCTTTGAATTTTTGGAATACGATTTATTTTGTCTACGTTTGTCAGGTGCGCAGAAGTTCTGCTCATCCGTTTTGTGCAACAATGGAAATATAACCTCAAAATAAGTTTTAATCAGCTGTTCAAAAATTAACATTGAATTATACTTTATTAGTTATTTTTTATGGGGGCTAACAATTCTTTAGAGATTAATTAATAGGAACATCCGCCATTTTCCCGATATCACTTTCAGATTTAAATTTTCTGATACATTTTTGGATAAAACGCATTATTTTAAGAATTTTTTACCCTTGGGTATTTATCGATATCTTTAGCTATTTAGAAGCGATAAGCTCTAATAAATTGCGAGAATACAACGTATAAAGGGATTTTCATATCCATTTTCCGTACCTTAAACAGTTTAGCGTAATTTAAAATTGAAACATTTTGATAGGCTGTAATCTATAAACAAATATTAAAAGTTTGAAAAGTAACTATTTTGTTGTTTTTTTCTTACGCGACAGGACTAAAAAACATTTTTGAGAAAATAATAATTATTATTTTGGATAAAAATAATATTGGAAAATCAACTTTAAAGAAATTCAACAGGAAGTCTGTTAAAATGCTTCTTAAAAATGTCTTAACATTCGATTTTGTGCAACTTTTCTAGTAATCGTGTAAAACACCTACTGGCTTACACCAGTTCTGAATTATTACTGGATGTATGTGAATAGATATTATAGCCGAAACAAATGTATTAACAGTGCTTAATAATACAATCTATCCTTGATTCACAAGGTTGTAATACATTTAGTAATAATAAAGAACTTGTGTAAGCCAGCGGATGTTCTAGACAATTACCAGGAAATTATGATTTTTGTTATTCCTCAGTCTACAGAACAAATAAAAATAGCAGTAGTGTTATTACACCTTTTACCTTAGCTTTAGTTTAAATTTCACCTGAATTTGACTTTGAAAAATAAGAAAAATCGTCCCTGGAATTAGCTTGAACTTGCGAATTTTTGAAGGACTTGGAGCTCCTAAATGGTTGGGGTTATCAAAAAATAAACCAAAAATAAAAAGTTATTAATATAATGTGTTTTATCAAAAATTACCATAAAAATAGGGGTTCCTAAAAAAGTTTAGAGCTGAGCACTATATTGGAAAAATGACGGGTGATATAAACAATTTGGTAATACCTTTAGTTTTAACTGAAAACATTCTGGGGGATCTCTTAAATTTGTTTGTAACTTTTGTACCCATCCAATAAATAGAGGTCACACTTGACGTTTTACTCTTTTTCAAATTTAAGTATGTCCATGTCAATAATAAAGACATTTTAATTATGTTGTACCAGACAAGTTTGTATCTATCGAGCTACACAGCACAGGTTAAATTTCTACACTAATTTTCTTTACCAAGCAGTCGCAGAATTGGCTGATCATATACCGCATGATAGGGACGGCTTCATATATTTTTCAACCATTACAGAAATAGTTACATAGCTTTGCATTGTTAATGGACACCAAAACCTATTTCAGTACGTATTCAGTGTACCGCTACCTTTTCGGGGGGGGGGGGGCGGCCCACAAGGAGTAAGTAGATAGATAATAATTATTTCCTCTGTAATAAAAGTAATAACGCAGTACAAAAATAAATATTAGTTTTTAACTGAAGTTTCTTGCAATTTAGGGGGAAAGATTTCTATTACATTTATTAATCGACAAAATATTTTTTGTTAGGAAATATCTGATGAATTGCAAGGAAGAACATCATCTAAGGATGTAATTCTTTAAAATTGTTAGTTAAATTATACATTTTGCAAGTCTGTTCTTAACGAGCCACTGTCACCTCAGAAAACACATACACAGGATAGTGATTGCTGCAGAAAATACTTGCAGGAAATGTGGTTTGGCTGAAGAGTCCGCAGACTCTTAGAGTGTGAGGCGTTAGGACGAGCCAGGCTATACTCTCTAGGCCATCCGGGGAAGGAGATGGAAACCATCCTAGACAACCCTATAGGTAGCATCTGTTCCTTCATAAGGATGACAGGTATTACAGAGTGGGTGTAGGAAGGAACTTGGGGCGGCAAAAGACCTTTAGGTCGACGCCGGTGAGGCCTCTGACGGAGGCTATCTCAGCCCAGTACAAAAAAAGTCTGTTCAACAAAACCGACACTCAGAAAGTTTCCTAACTTAACTTTAAACATAATACATGAATACACACTTTATAGTTCTGAAGCCCAATATAAATTGATGACCTTCCAGATGGTGTCAAACAGATCTTCATCCTTGTTCCTACGGCGCCACATAAATTCACATAAGTAGGAATCTAACAAATCACTACTGGTTCCACCTTCTTTCTGTTCCTGGTAAAATACTGTCCTTAATACACAACAACAACGTTACACCTGTTCTGTCAGGTCAGGTTCCATTGATATCAAAAGAAAAATGTTTACGAATGGACATGTTTCATCTGAGCTGTGAGCTGCGCGTGGAAGGGAGGTACAAGTTTGTAGTTCGAGGCCGCGTGGGGACAGGAGGCATTGTAGGGGAAACAGTCGGTGCCGACTACTGTCCACGATCCAGCGCCTAGACCCATTGCGCACCCAAACTCCACAGCTCAGATGAAACCTGTATGTATGATTTTTCTTAAATGAATCTAACTAGAAGAATCGCGGGTTCACCCCGCATGGTCTCTATTGGTTTCTTCAATTCAAATTCAAGACCAGGGTGTCTACTGGCTTCACCCTCAACGGACTTGACTCTTCCGTTGTCGAATGTTTTTAATAAGTCGGTGATAAAAAAAGAGGTTGTTAAACAACAAGGCAAATTTAAGTTATGTTTTTATAAATTATTTTTATATAAGCTTAGTATATTTGAATAATTCCACACCATGACTAAGGTGTCCTTAAAAGCAGAAAGATACTTATTCTTGTAATTATTGTTTAAGTGTGTTTTTTATTACTTTACCGAGTTATTTGTTTTTGTAACTATGGTTTAGTGCTTTTTTTATGGTTATAATATATTGTCTTTGTGTTGTATTTGTAATCTGTTATCTTGGAATGAAAAACTAGACAATGCTTTACAATTTAACTTCCTAAAAAAAACCAGAAAAATGAATAAACAAATTCCAACAATGGATTGAGATTTGCAATCCAAATTTGGTAACAACGTTCAACACACAAAGAATAGTTTGGTAATTCTCAAAATACTTTATGAATAATCTACGCGTTTCATAATTTCAGGAAATTTTCGACATGCCGCCCGTCTGTCGTCTGTAATTACCACAGCGGGTACGAAAATGAAGATATGAACATGAAATTTGATATAAGGGACTATATTGTGCTCATTTACAACCTAATTGTAATTCAGAAAAATCAAAATGAAAATGTAAAAATGGCGGCCATTTTAAAGAAGTTTTGGTCCATGTGTTATTCAATTTATAAGGCAGTCAATTAGATCAAAATGATCAGATTTCAATTCTGCATGTAATAGTATCATCCCCACATCTCTACGATGACAAATAGCAAAGTTATTGTCAAAAATGTATATCAAAATGTTGAGCTTGACTTATGAGAAAAATTATACAGTATAACCAACACACAGAATACAATTCTCACATAAAATACGCCTAAGTATCAGACGCGTTTCAACGACAAGGTCGTCCTCTTCAGTGATACACGAGCTACACCAATCAAACTATAACTCTAACTCTATAACTATATAACTCTATAAGTTATAGTTTGATTGGTATAGCTCGTGTATCACTGAAATATGACGACCTTGTCGTTAAAACGCGTCTGATACTTAGGCGTATTTTTTTGTGAGTATTGTGTTCTGTGTGTTGGTTATACTGTCAAAAATGTAATTTAGAATTCTGAACTCACAAGAAAATGTGAATCGTGTTATTCGTCAAATCACCGGAGGGGCCCTTCACATATGTACAACTTCGAGGCCCGGTACACTTCACACGAGCGAAGCGAGTGGATACTTTTTAACATATTCACATCTACAAGGTCACAGTCATTACATTGTATTATGTGGTTGGATAGTAGTTCATTATAAAGGCGCCAATCTACTTTTCAACTAATTTTCTCGTTTTAAATACCATTTTCCAAAATGGTAACTGTCTAATGATTTGTATATATCTCGTAAAACTTTTAATTCCGTAACAAAATTGAATATGCCTATTTTAAGTTAAGCTCTTTTCACATGAAGTATTCGTGAATTGTAAAGTAGGTCAAAGATAATTTGGACGTTGTGATTAATGATTATTTCTTGGTGATTGACAACAATAATGTAATAATATAAATTCCGTATTAACCGTGACTCTGGTATTAGCCTAACTTAGATTTTATTTAGGAAGCTTCGTGAGTTATCACAAAAAACCGTCTAATGGGACTGTAATAAAATATTTAATTTCTCAAAAACTGCTACATCGATTTCATTCAAATTTTAAAAAACAATGTGAAGATGACATTACGCGTGTGGAAAATTGTATTGTAAATGTTTGTTTATCAAGCGCACTTTACCTTGATAAATACATTTTTGTATCTGTTCACTAGAAAGTAGGTAAAGAAACTGACAATTTTTTTGTAAAATTGACTACCGATTTCTATCGTAAATACACATAATTTGTCAAATTTTCGTAATAATCAGATGATTTGTTATTATTATTTGTTGCATTATTAGTGAAAACAAATCTTACATCCATAAATTCGAATTTTTTGAGGTTAGGAAGTACTCTTAATGTTACTATACCTACCATTTCGATAGTCCCTTCATTTTAGAGTATTAAAAAAAAAAAAAAAAAAAAATCTACGATCTACAGAGCTGGAGATATTTAAAAAATAATTTAAAAAAATGGAAAATGCATAAAAAATACACTTTTGTGCACTTTTCTAGCGAAGCTCCAGTCCGATTTTGCTATTTTTCTGTCGGTTTGCTTGTAAAAAAAAAAAAAAAAAAAAAAATCAACCTCCCAGTCACATCGCTTCTCATAAATGTTTTGGACTAATTTCCCTCTACTAATACTGTCCAAATCTGAATTATTTACAAATCATACCTTTTGCATAGTCTGGGACCAGCGCAACCGGTTTTATAGTTAGGATTCAAGGACGATCTTTATTTATCCTTGGATATAATTCGCAGTGTCATAGAGCAATAGTTACATTCCGGGATACAGGGTGTGGTGTAAACACACGACAAGAAACCATATTATAACAAGTTGATGGGCGCCAGCCCCACCATACACTGTAAGCAGATTCTTTAGATGTAAAGCCCAGAAATGGTCTCTTGAGACTTTAAGGAAATGTTACATTGTATTGTTAGATCAAGGGATCTTATCGAGTTGTTACACAAATTGTCTTTTACTTTTTTTTTGATATCGGTTAGGCCCTAACGGGCATTGTAGATGTTATATATTAAAAAGGTCTCCACTCGCTTCGCTCGTGTCTAGGCTCTGACAGACCTCGAATCTGGAGGATCGCCCCACTCGCTACCCTTATGTTGACGAGCGGCGTTTGTTACTATACGAATCACCATTTTCTTGAGAGGTCGAAATTACATTTTTATAATAACTTTGCTATAAGTCAGTCGGGTTGATACCATTAATTGAAGAATTGAAAATAACAAATTTTTATCTAATTTAAGGTGTTACAAGTTGAATAACAAATGATATATGAACTGTTTAATATGACCGCCATGTAGATATTAGCACACTATAGTCCTTCCTTTATACCACTCCAAGTAGCTAATTCCAATCTCTTTTATAATGACTATGGTCCTTACGTACAGACGGCATGTCGCTTTGTGAAGTGAAAACTTCTTTTGTCACGTTACTATACATTTTGTACGAAGAAAAAACGTAAAGCGTCACGATAGATTATCCCGTCACGCGCCGTCATCACAAAAATCAGTAACGCATCAAGCTCGATTGTCAAGTCACGTTCCCTATATATATATATATATATATAGGTATGTATGTAAGCTTATGTATGTAAATTCTTTCTCAAACTCACAAAAATAAATGCACTAACTTTCTCTCACCCTTACATACATACAAAACATTTTGAAAAAAAAAAATTTTGTTTATACAGAATTCAAATGGTCCTTAATTTATATTATAAATGCACGTAGAATATGAACACTCTCCTTATTATTGCCTCTTTATTACATGGTTTTTAACCATAAATATGTATTAAAAACTTTTATTACATTTTATTGAAAGTTTAAAATTTTATTACTCACTTTTGTCTACCGTCCCGCGACGGTAACGTTTATAATTATTTTTTTCCTTAAGATAGAAACTTTCGGTTATTATCAAACTTACTCTATACGTAGTATAGGGCCTACTGGATAAGTAATAAATTGAAATTTGAAAAAATCTAATTTAAAATGTCAAAAATGGTTGCAATTTTCCCAAAGATGATAGGTTCAGTTATAAGAGGTTTTAGTGAGGGATGAGAAACTACACCTCCAGGTGAGAGTCAAGAGATGAGAGCTTTTCCTAAAGTATTTAAGCTTTCCTTCTGAGATGAGAGGGTTCTTTGCAAAGTGAGAGGTTCTCTCCAGAGTTAAGGGACTTCACCCACAGATGAGAGGCTTTTTTTTCAAAATGAATCGGTTACTCCAGATATATTAAACTTCACCCTGAAAAGAAAGGCTTCCTCCAGAGATGAGATGCATGATAAATGTCATCAAGACATGAGAAACATTCCTCTAAAATGAGGGGCTTCTCACAGACATGTTTTTCACCCCAGGATGAAACCATTTCCGCCTGTAATGAAATGCCTCCTTTAGATATGAAAGACTTCACCCACAGTTGAAGTGTTTCACTTCGAAATAAGAGGCTTTCCCCAGAGATAAGAGGATTTACCAGGAGATATGTGGTTCAACACCGAGATGAAAGCCTCACTTCGAAATGAGAGGTCTCCCCAGAGATAAGAGGATTTACCAGGAGATATGTGGTTCAACACCGAGATGAAAGCCTCACACCTCGAAATGAGAGGTCTCTGCAGAGATAAGAGGATTTACCAGGAGATATGTTGTTCAACCCCGAGATGAAAGCCTCACTTCGAAATGAAAGGTCTCCCCAGAGGTAAGAGGATTTACCAGGAGATATGTGGTTCAACCCCGAGATGAAAGCCTCAATTCGAAATGAAAGGTCTCCCCAGAGATAAGAGGATTTACCAGGAGATATGTGGTTCAACACCGAGATGAAAGCCTCACACCTCGAAATGAGAGGTCTCCGCAGAGATAAGAGGATTTACCAGGAGATATGTGGTTCAACCCCGAGATGAAAGCCTCACACCTCGAAATGAGAGGTCTCCGCAGAGATAAGAGGATTTACCAGGAGATATGTTGTTCAACCCCGAGATGAAAGCCTCACTTCGAAATGAGAGGTCTCCGCAGAGATAAGAGGATTTACCAGGAGATATGTGGTTCAACACCGAGATGAAAGCCTCACTTCGAAATGAGAGGTCTCCCCAGAGATAAGAGGATTTACCAGGAGATATGTGGTTCAACCCCGAGATGTAAGCCTCACTTCGAAATGAGAGGTCTCCGCAGAGATAAGAGGCTTTCCCCAGAGATATGTGGTTCAACCCCGAGATGAAAGCCTCACCTCTTAGTGAAAATCCTCTTATTTTGGGGAGAACGAGAATCATATTATTTCGTCCAGAACAAGAAAACTGTCCTTCACGTCTCAAACACCTTAAATTAGATAAAAATTTGTAGAATTCAATTCAGCATGTAATTGTGTCAATCCCAAATCTCTACGATGACAAATAGCGAACTTATGGTTAAAATTGTAATTTGGAATCCTGTTCTCCCAAGGAAATGTGATATCCGTATTATTACGAGATCCGGCAGGACTGAGTCACCGACACGAGCGAAGCGAGTAAGAGTTCCTTCAGTTCCACGACGTATACGTCAAAAAAGTGATGATATACATAATTACTAGATTTTGAAAACCCCTGTAAAAACTGTTTTAAACAAACTTACTCTACTCGGTAAGACTCCTTGATCTACCAATACAATTTAACATTTCCTACAAAGCAACTTTTGGGCATTACCTTTAGATTGTACGATTGGGCTGGGTAAGTACCACTTATTTTTATTATAGATCGTAGGATAATCTAGTTATTAACTAAACATATGTATCGGTAGTTTGACACCTTGCATAAGAGTGAAGATTATGAGAAATGTTTTTTTTTAAATTCTAAAAATATATTGATTCTAGAGGCTAGTCCTTGCTGGTTGTAACGGTGTCATGGGATGCGAACAACAATGGATAGGCAGGACAATGACCTACGAACAATGCTACAAATTAAAATCCTATTAATTAAAGGATTCCTAACTTATTATTCTATTATCACTATAGGTTAGGTGAATTGTTCGCTTACTCCGCGTTTGTCATAACCTTGTTCGCTCAGAACAAGATTGTTGTGTGTTCGCGTACTCCCTGTAACCTTTGTAACAAAGTAATGTTTAATACAATTACCAAGGGATATTTTTATTGGCCCTATCTTTACTAAAGGTGTAACAATTAATTCATCCAATAATACTAAGGAAAACTATTATTATAAAATTCCGGGTATTGTAATCAAGCAATAAATAATGTTTTTATCAATGTATTGGTTATCGTTTGACCTACAGTAATATAATTACATTTTAAATACAATACATTTAGTTTCGTAATTTGTTTTCCAAATCTAATTGTTACGGAGATATTCGCTGTTAAATAATTTAAACGGCCACCATTTTGAAAATGTACAAAAGTGTTATTTATAGTTGATTATTTATTTTTTTAATAAAAATTCTAGAAACCGAAATTCTAAAGTAGGGATGAATTCTTAAGAGATTTGTAAAGTCGAATATTTACACTGTAAAGTAAATTTGACTTTATAAAAGAAAAAAAAAACTAAGCATTTAAGGGTTTCATAACGGCAAGACTAAAAACCTGCTATTTTTGTTTTGTTGTAACTCAAATAAAAACTGAAATATCTGTATAAATTCAATTATTCTATAACACTACAAAATTGTTCTACTCATGCTAATGGGCTCCGATTTATACGCATTTCGTATGTTACGTATTATAAGTGCACCGAAAATAAAGGCTATTTTCTACATTTTCAAAATGGCGGCCGTTATTGAATATCTCGAAAACCATTAACTTTATAAAAAAATTCACAAGAGATAGCAAAATGTCTTTTTTAATGGCAAACATAACTTTTTGTGTCTGCAGATCAATAGATAACCGAGATATTGGCAAAAAATAAAACTAATAATTCCTTGGTAATTGTCTACAACACACAAGATTGAACTAGAACCAATATATTTTAAAATTGTAATACTTCTAATACAAATTTTAAAATCAATTGTTCCGATTTGTATAAAACTTCAAATGTGACCCTTAAATATTTCAAAATAATGTCTATTTAATTTTTTTCATAATAAATATCTTGAAACAAGTAAATAAAACAAATTTTAAACATATAATAAAGTTTAAAAGTGTCATTAATTTGTTTAATAAATACAATTTACATTAGTTTATTTAGCAGAGAAAAATTTTACAGGCGCCATTTTTAAATAGTTGAGGGTCACATTTGAATTTTTCATCCAATTCGAAGCACGAATTTAATAATTTTGATAAAACATATTAGAATTCAAATATAATTTAGTTGTAGACTACTACCAAGAAATTATTAGTTTCCTTTTTTGTCAATAACAAGGTTATCCTTTGACCTACGGAAAAAATACAAAAACTGTTTTGTTTGTCATCAAAAAAGGAATTTTTTTGTTTCTTGTGAATTTTTTGTAAAATTAATAGTTTTCGAGATATTCATTACTAAATATTTTGAACGGCCGCCATTTTGAAAATGCACAAAATAATGTTTTTATTTTCGGTACACTTATTAAACGTAACATACAAAAAACGTATACTAAATCCGAATGCAATATTTTTTTACTCAAAAAAAAAAATCTGAATTTTTTCCTTTATCTTTCTGATCCACAGAATTATTTCCTTAAGTTTGGCAGCCTACTTACGGGGCACTCTGTATACATAAAGTTTTGAGATAATGCCAAAATATATTCACAACCAAAATTGATTACCCCACACAGAGCTGACAGACGCGAGAGAAAATCAGAAAATATGGGAAAAACTCAAAAGAAATTTTTTGTCCAAGAATTTTAAAATTGTACACAATAAACATACATCCTTAACAGATGAAGAACAAAGCAAACACTAGGTACTTACAACGTTTGACTTAGGCTATAAAACACACACTGAAGTAAATTTTTACTCACTGTAAAACTAGGCTTACATTTCATAAGCATACAACTTAACAGTTTCAAACCCAACTGTGTACTGTGTGATCACAACACAAACTGGCAAGATAGAGTGAAGTACAGTCTTGTGAAAAGCTAGTGACTACTCCAGCTTTCATTCATTTACTGGTTTTGGCCTACTTGTGATTAGTAATGTTAGACTATAACCTAGATTTAGTTTTGGTGAATTTCTAATATAATAAAACATAAAAGAGGGAATTATTCCTTAAGTCAGTTCCTTGGGAGATTTTAAAATTATACGAAAATTTGGATTTGTAACAAGTTGAAAATTTTTACTTTTTTTAGAAATAAAATACTTTCGTTTCTACAGCTCTTAAGAAGAAACAAAGAAATGACCCTCAGAGGCTCGTCTATAGCAAATAGGGGCTTGACTGAGGGACCTAACTGAATCTATCTCTCTTCATGTAATCTTGGGTTAGATCCCTCTCTTTCACATATCCTATCTTAATCAATTTTTGTTCACATCCGAACCTCATGCTATTAGAGTATACGAGAGCTAGGGTGTCTTTATTTTATTTTTTTTACAAAAGGCAATGATTTCCGAGAGGTTTTTTTACCTTTAATATAACCTTTAACTTTATGATAGGATAGGCCTACTATTAATTAATTTAAGCTCGTTTATTGTAGGTGTAACAGGCTACTAAAGTTCTAGGAACCCAAATTAATAGTTCCAATAAACAAATAAAACTTGTTGGAAATTTATTCACGTTAGGGGTATTGCAGACAATTACCAAGAAATTATGTTTTAATTATTTGATTTTTCTGCTTATACGTTTTTACTAGCAAGTATTGAATATAATACAATAACATTTCAAGTGAAAAATATACGACCTAGACTGGGAATCGAACCCAGGACCTTTGGGCGCCCTGTACTGGGAAGCGACTAGGAAAGCTCAGTTGGTAGAGCATTGGCGCGTAAAGCCAAAGGTCCTGGGTTCGATTCCCAGTCTAGGTCGTATATTTTTCACTTTAAATATTATTATATTTTAGTTTTTTAATCGGTAACCATTTTGTACAGCATTAAAAGACACAAATATTTTGACTTTTGTACATTTTATTAAAGTTATTATTTTTTCGAGATATTTGTGGTTAAACATCTTAAACGGCCGCCATTTTGAAAGTACACAAAATAAAGTCTTTGTTTTTAGAGCACTAAAAATTAACATAAATAATGCATCTATCAAATTTGAAGATCTTATCTATTTCTATAGTTATGTTTTTTTTTGTAAAAAACAAAATGGCGGATAGATGGTACATTTTCGGACCTATGTTTACATGACATGTAGTCTCGGTATATCTTCGTGAACACTCTGTATACAAAAACAGAAATCTGTCGCTATTCAATGATACGTCTTCAAAGTTTCAACGTGTTAATTTTATAATTGATACGAGCAGATCATATTCGTCACGACAAAAATTGACTGATGTATTACTTGCGAGCACAAACGCTTAAACAATGAATTTCCCTGTTCGGCTACTTTATTTCCGTTAGCTCAAGTGCAACTGAAACACGTGTAAAAAAGAAGAAAAACAACTTTCACCTACAACTTTTTGATTATATAATGTTCTGCAACAATTGTTTTTTTATCATATTTTGCTAGACTCTTAGAATAGTTCTAGACCAAACAGTTAGTATTTTTAAATATCAGTGTAAAAACAATGCACAAACTTTCCCACATACCTACAGACACTACCAAGTTTACAATTTATGGGAGAATATGAAAAACTTGGGGGACCAAAACTAAAAAAAAATCGAATTTCTAAAAATTGGCTATAAAGGATCTAATAAGAGTTTGGCAAAACGTATGTTCTAAAGATCCAATTAAAAACGATTTTTAACAAATTCGATCAAAATGTATTCTCTGACGTACAAAAAAAAAAACCGTTATTGGTTGCCATCTACCCATATATGTCTGTCAGATGTTATTTCGATATTTTAAAATTATTAACAGGTATTTTTGCTGAGCGATCCTCCACTAAATTTTAAAAGTGATTGTTTTTTATTATCTTATCGCATCTTTTTTTTTGTATAATTTTAAGGACATTTATAGATGTGTTTATTTTTTACATAAATAAAATTTTTCATACAATTTCATCATTTGATAACCTACTTTTTTTTTTAGCTTTATTGAATCATATTATCAGTCGCCATTTTGAAATAGTTAAGAGGCACATTTGAAATTGTAATGCATTTCAGAGCAATGGATTTTATATTATTTATTGATAGCCTAATATTAGAATTTAAAAAATGTTCTTTTTAGACTAATTTTCGATGTTGTAGACAATTACGAAAAAGTTATGCTTTCAGTTTTTTGTAGATAACTCTGTTATCCGTTAACCTAGAAAAACGAAAAAACCCCCATTTTGTCTGTTGTTAAAAAAGAAAAACAATTTGTCTCCTGTACATTTTTTTGTAAAGTTAACATTTTTAAAGATATTCCACGTTAAAAATTTGTAAGGCCCGCCATTTTGAAAATTATTACTTAAATTTGATAATTAGTTTTTCGGTCATTAACACTACAAACATCAGTAATCACTCCATATTTGGAGTTTATAACTTATTTGGTTTCTTAGATACAAAATATTTAGTAAATAACACATACAGACAGATAGACGGAAAACTAAGCACTTTCATAGGAACTTTTTTCTTTGTTTTTGCATTTTATAATGTACAATTTTTTTTAACAATAATTTTGAATCACACTGTATATAAATTCAAATTTTTAATAAATTTCAAACTTTAATAACTTTTATAGAGCAAAAAGTAAAAAAAAATTCAAATAGCAACCTAGATTAGAAATTGTACCATTTGAGAGACCTTTTGAAAACAAACATTTTTTGTATTGAAAGTTTGGTTCTATCTTGCACGATTGAATAATAATTGTAAAAAAATGGCATTTATGAAAATAATTTAATTTGTCACACCCTGTACAGTAATGAAAAGATAACAAAATTTGTTTTACTCCAAAATGTTCAGAAAAGAGAGACCTTTAAAATGAGGTATCACACGACCTATGTTTCTATTTGAAAGTTTTCCAAAAACACCCGCCTGCCCCCCAAAAGTGCCCTTTTGGGTCATTGAAGAGCGTCGAAAATAGTTTTCCTGAATACTTTGGGGTCGAAAAAGGGGGGTTCTAATTGGAAGGAAATTTTTATCTGGTTTCGTTTAGGGGCTACAGATAGTGTCCATGTGGTCTGAAACACCCTGTATATATATATATATATATATATATATATATCAAAAAGTCTCCATTCGCTTAGCTCGTGTCTCGCCACTAGTAGGCATCGAAAGCGAACATATATGAAGGAGCTTTCACTCGCTACTCTGTACCGTTGACGCGGTCCTGCCGCATCTGGCTGCTACCCTTATATGCAGAATTAAAATCCGCAAATTTTTATTTAATTTAGTTGCTATAATTGGAAAAAAACACGAGATGTTAACAAAATAGCTGCCATGTTGACATGTTCAATTATGAGATACATTTTCCCTTGTAGTATTCAATCCACTGAATGTAACGCCGATATAGTTACATTCTTCCTAAACGTCACGTGACTTTGTTTACGTTTCCGACGCGTTTCGGAGTATCTGCTCCATCTTCAGAGTCCTCGCTCTAGTCAGATTGTCAACGCATTATTAAAACACACATAAAACTTAACAAAAAAAAAAAAAAAAAATGACCAGGGTTAAGTTTTAAGTAAAAAAATGATTAAGTTTTTTTTTTGCTGTTTAACGGTAAAAATGTCTCAATCATCATTAAAAAATATAAATTAAAAAAAAAAGAGAAAAAGAGCGTCAAATAGGTATGTAATACTCTAATAGCATCAGACTCGGAAGAGAACGAGAGGAAAGATGAAAGAGAGGGATGAAGGGAAGTGTAGATGCAGCTAGGTAACCTAGGGATTGCTATATATCCATACTTACTAGGGAGGGCAAAATATAGAATTTTTGCTTGTCATTAAAAAGAAACGCACATTTCCCGAGATGTACTGTTTCAAAATCCACAAACCTGGAGGGGAATCGAAAATGATAAAGGTGAACAATTAATGTACAAGACTTTATTTCCTTTATGACGTCTTGGAAAAATTACATTTTTCAAAAATTTCTTGAAAAATTAAAACAAGCATAAACGTTTAGGGTGAAACGATATGAAAAAGTGTTTTAATAATTTGAAAAAATCCATACGTGTAGTTTGACTCTAGGTAAAGATTGTTTCAAATATGTTAAAAAAAAAAAAAGAAATATTTTGTCAACTTGAAAGACAGTTTTCCCTAAATTTTTGCACTAATAAATTTCTCGAGTATCTAAAAATTTGAAAATGGAAATCATCCAAAACGTTTCAAAATTTGGGCATATAAAATTGCTTTTACCAAAAAACTTGTAGGACTGATCTGGTTACAGCTAATTTGCCGCTAGACATCACAATTTTAACCGTATAATTAGCTTGAAATAATTTGTATAAACTGTACATAATTATAGTTCCATTTCATTTAAATTTAACACCTAATAAAAGACTTTGTGTTCAAAAACTTTCTCATATACTCCTACGCAAAACCAAATAAATCAATTTAGTGGTCGCGCTATCTGCTTAAATATCATGGACGAGAGTTATATGAACATAAATATATATGTATTTGCTATCATTCTTTTCAGAATTCATATAAATCATCAGTGTATAAAAGAAAACAATAAAAATAACTTAGTATAATTTATAACAACAATACAATCAAAATGTCAACCACACACATCACAACATACTTATACAGTAACATTAAAACAAATCGAACTAAAAACCAAACAAAAAATAAATGTTTTAATTTCCCGACGAGCAACAGGAATCCGACGCTTTGTAGTGTAGTCGAATTAACCTTCACTTCACTTTCCACATCAAACATTCACACAATGAGATGGGAAGGAAGATATCCTTAGCCCTGAAATACCCTAATAGTGTCAAGGTCTGAAGAGAACAGGAATTACAGTACCCCTCAGACTAGGAGTTTGTCTGGTGTAAAGAGCGTGTCCTCCCTTCTACTTGCTTCTCTAACCTAACTTGACGGTACAACCCATTCCAAGAAAACTAGGTACACTAATTACTGCTTAGCCCTAATATGTCTTTCCCATCTATTTAATATGCAACTTTCTGTATTTTTGTAAACGTTTTATTCTTATTTACACCGATAAAAGAATCTTAAGCATTTGAGGTCTATATTTTTTTATTGAGATTGTACCGCTGAAAGCAAACGCAACAAACAAAGTGTGGGGGCTCCTATTTTCCTCTCCTCTCTAGGTACATTCCTACCTAAGGTATGCCTGATAGGAGAGATGAACGAGAGTGATCTAACCCGAGACTACTTTTGGTTCCACGTTCACCTTTCAGTATCTCGCCAAACTACTACTCAATCTAAAAACGTTACGGTTGCGGATGTTTCACCGATTCAGTGAAGGAGCCAGTAGGGTAGTGGTGATATTTCTATTACGGCTAGTAGCACTGAAACTGCCGTTTGATTTGCACTGCTTATGGGCTTCCCATACTGAAAGGTGAACGTGGAATCGACAACAGATGAAAAGGTGTAGATCCAGCTAGGACACGTCAGGATTGCTATACTCCTAATCACATAGATAAGCCCCTGAGAGTTGGATAGTTAGATGTAAACCTTATAAAATTTAAAAATGGTTTTAATTCATATACAGTAACCTCAGACTAAGATTTTGTCTGGTGTAAGGGTCGTGTCCTTCCCTAGCCTAAATTGACGGTACAATCCATTCCAAGAAAACTAGGTACACAAATTACTGCTTAGCTACATTTAATTCCTAAAGTTACAACTTCGTGACAGACTTTTGTAAACGTTTTATTCTTATTTACACAGATAAAAGAAGCGAAAGTAGGATACGCGTTTGCACAGAAGCATTTGAAGTCTCTATTTTTTTTATTGGGGTCGTACCGCTGAAAGTAAACGCAACAAAGTGTGGGGACCCCTCTTTTCCTCTCCACCCCAGACACATTCCTACCTTGAGGATACTGTATATCTAAATGATGTTTTCATTGTTGTTTAAAGGCAAAAAACCTCTCATCATCACCTTATAAAAATAAAATAAGAAAACGTAAACTAAAGACCAGTCGAATACTCTAAAAGTGTCAGAGTGGAAAAAGAACAAGAGTTGATTAAGAGAGAGACCGTATGAGAAAGATGTAAGAGAGGGATTTAACCTAAAGACTACATGGAAAAAAGGTGTAAATCCAGCTAGGTACTCGGGATTGCCAGCCTGTACTCGTTAACGTGAACCCATGAAGATAAAATGTAAATGAAATCATCTTAATTTATTAAGTGAGGATGATTGTCATTTTTAGATCAAGTAAGAACGCCTCGTTACTGTATTCCAAGCTGTTATTTGTGCAATCACAAGCATGTATACATCGAGGACTAGAAGAAGGTCCTAAAGGTAAGGATATTCTAATTATCTCAGATAGCCAAGCGGCAGTCAAAGCCCTCAGCTCCGTACAAGTCTCATCCAAATTGGTATGGGATTCTTTCCGTTCCTCTCAACTGTGAACATGGTGTACTTGGTAAAGGTACCTGGACACTTCGGAATCGAGCGTTTGAGAGGTCATTTTGCGTTTTGCGGATCTGTTGGCAAAAAGGGAACTGTTGTCTAACTTGTTTTTCTGTCTGTTGTTTATAGTATTTTTTTGCGAGTTGATATTACTTATTGCGAGTTCATAGTATTTTTTACGAGTTCATAGTACTTATTGCGAGTTGACAGTATTTTTTTACGAGTTCATAGTACTTATTGCGAGTTGACAGTATTTTTTTGCGAGTTGATATTACTTATTGCGAGTTCATAGTATTTTTTACGAGTTCATAGTACTTATTGCGAGTTGACAGTATTTTTTTTACGAGTTGATATTACTTATTGCGAGTTCATAGTATTTTTTACGAGTTCATAGTACTTATTGCGAGTTGACAGTATTTTTTTACGAGTTCATAGTACTTATTGCGAGTTGGCAGTATTTTTTTTACGAGTTCATAGTACTTATTGCGAGTTGACAGTATTTTTTTACGAGTTCATAGTACTTATTGCGAGTTGGCAGTATTTTTTTTACGAGTTCATAGTACTTATTGCGAGTTGGCAGTATTTTTTTTACGAGTTCATAGTACTTATTGCGAGTTGACAGTATTTTTTTACGAGTTCATAGTAATTATTGCGAGTTGACAGTATTTTTTTTACGAGTTCATAGTACTTATTGCGAGTTGACAGTATTTTTTTTACGAGTTCATAGTACTTATTGCGAGTTGGCAGTATTTTTTTCGAGTTCATAGTACTTATTTCGAGTTGGCAGTATTTTTTTTACGAGTTCATAGTACTTATTGCGAGTTGGCAGTATTTTTTTTACGAGTTCATAGTACTTATTGCGAGTTGACAGTATTTTTTTACGAGTTCATAGTACTTATTGCGAGTTGACAGTATTTTTTTTACGAGTTCATAGTACTTATTGCGAGTTGGCAGTATTTTTTTACGAGTTCATAGTACTTATTGCGAGTTGACAGTATTTTTTTTTACGAGTTCATAGTACTTATTGCGAGTTGACAGTATTTTTTTGCGAGTTGATAATAGTTATTGCTCGAATTATATAATCAAAATTTAATATCCTTGAAACCTCTCCAACCGGAAGAATTGAAACAACATTCTTGCAGATCAAGAGGGCAAGGTCGTTTTATGCTTCGATTCTTAGTAATGTATATAGAGTGTTGCGATAAAGATGGGCTGTCTATTCATTTTCGGATTATAAACATCAAAACGTTCAAAAAAATTACAAATAACTGATGCTGAAAATAGTGTTTCATGTATAGAGTGTCCCGATAAATGTGAACTGACTATTCATTTTCAGATTATATACATCGAAACCAAAGAAAAATGTTAACTATTATACAATTGAATTCCGCTTTATTACCCGACTATTCGCTATTTTGTTCTTTTATAAAAACATTATAACTCCAGAAATAGAAAGGATATTGAGTTCAGATTTGGTATAAGCAATTTGTATGTTACGTTTTACAAGAGTGTACCGAACGCAGAGACTATATTTTTATGATTTTCAAAATGGCGGTCTAAAAAATTGCAGACTATCGTCACTTTTTAATTCAATTTAAAAACCGTTTTATAAACTTTGAAAATACCATTTGCCAATATGTCGCCATAATTTATAATTTCTTATAAAAACCCCTACTTATATGGTGATTTCAGATCTTATAACAAATGTAAAAAATTTTATTCTTCGGTATTTTTTGATAAATCCCATACGTTTAGAAACTTCGGGCGCTTGAACTTCGGGCGATAACTATAGGCGCTTGAAATTACGCAAATTTGAAGTTAGGTGCATTTTGGGGAAACGATTTTCCCTCTACTTCCGATTGTTACACCAAACTACATATGTAGTTAGGCGTGATTACGGGGGGTTGGCTCGACACTTTGGGGAACTAGGGTCATCTGTTCAAACTCCTGCTTAATGAGCAACCCTTCTTGGAATCGGAGGTGTTTGTTTGTTCGGTCAGTCGAAGAGCGACACTCAAGTAACGAGGTTCGTCGTCTGTCAGAATAGTATGACTTGTTATTCGCGGGTAGTATCCTCGGGTCTTGGCTATCCATTAAAACTAACAGAAAGCACAATACCAATCATAACTATTCTGAACTCGTAAGGCACTGTTGAAGTTTATTTAAGTATCCAATTCGATGATATGTCATATTGTCGATGGGCTTTATGATTGCGATGACCATACTTCCTAACCTAACCTAACCTACACCCGACCGACTGGTACCTGATCCGTTCACATTTCCAGGAAGTGATTGCTATTGACTGGGGCGGCCAATATGTCGAGCCAACCCCACGACACCGTTAGGCATAGTCTAGGAAGTGTTTATAAACAATGCAAGATAAAAATTAAAATAACCAAATGTGTGAAACAGGTAAAAAACTACATTAAAATCTACTGTAAATTATAAATAGGTTTAACTTCATGCAAATATTGAAAATCTCTCAAAATGAACCAAACTAAGTGTAACCGCCATTAACTGCTAAACGAACGGGTTTATAAAAAAAAATACTCAAGGATAAAACGGTCTTAAAATTCGGTGTAAAATCCTTAAAAGAAACATTAAAATTTTTTTTAAAGTTTGAAAAACTGGTTTTTAATTTGCACTAAAATCAATAAAGTTCCCCCATTTACAGTTTTTCATGTGATCTATAGTTTGCTCACTGTAGCTATTCTCTTAGTCACATCGGTCCAATCATCGTTCAACTGATCACGTGATGTGATGATGCTTACAAGACTTTAACACAATTAATTACACTATTAATTAAGAAAGTGACATAAATCATTGACACTAGAGGATGGTCAGTATTTACAGGCTTTGTACCTCATAAAACAAATTGTGTAAAACATAACTTTAGGCTTTTCTTAATTGCTTTCTCACATATTCCCATTAGCGTAAAAAAAAATCGGTGTCAAGTTTATGTGTGCAAATATCGATAGTAATCGAAGAAAAAAATTGAGCCCCCCCCCAGAATCTAAAAGCCTTTTGACGAGATGTTAAAATTTGTTTTTTAATAATTCTAAATTTTCTGTCAACATAAATATTACGATTTTCTCAAAATTGGTTTTAACGATTAAGACCAGAATTGTCTCAAGTGAAGCATCTAAAGATCCAATACAAAACGTATTTGTCGTCTTCTCTTCAAAATACCGGTTCATGAGTTATCGATTACCAACGACAAAATCGGCCATAGGTTGTTGGAAAATACTTAATTTCTCAAAATCTTCTCTACCGATTTCGTTCAATCTGAAGATTAATAAACCAAAATCGTGTACAAAATCACAAGTTATAAATATAAGGGTGGATGAATGTTATTATCGCACGTTTAGGCCGTTATTTAAATATATATTTACTGGGTCATTCAAAAGTAAGTTAAAACTTTAAATGGTTGTGATTTCGTTATTTGTTGTCCCCAATCCACAAGAAAAAATCTTTATTGTATGCAGATATAATTGGAATTTATTAAAACATCGGCTGTTATTTTCATTGCTATTTATTTGTTGTCATAGCAACGAGCTTTCTCATTGTTGACTAATTTCACGGGAATCTACTAGGTGGTAAACTTTTTTTTTTATTCCATCAAGACTTTACCTTTACACATTGATTCAGTGTTATTATGAATGTGAACGGAGTTTATCAGCCGGGTTAAGAAAGTATCGTACACGCAACGGTTTGAGTACGGACCGTGCAGTGTAGTCGCGTAGAGACATCAAGAGGCCAGGAAGACTTTCAATCGTAGAAGAAGGTCCGTTGAAGAACTGAAAGAAGCAATTATTTATCCAAAAGCCGAAGTCACGACTTAACAAATGTTTTGATATTAATGATGACTACGTAGAAAAATAAAATAAAGTTCATATTTTCACTTCTCACGAAAGATGAGTTCATAAATAAAGTTTTACTTGTTATATTACAAAACGGTTCTTACTTAAAAAATTACCTGCGATTATAAATCAAAATTTTATTTGACAATTCAGATTCCCAATAGTGCCGACTGTAAGTACTTTTATTTTGATACTTTTTTGCTTTTTAATACAAAGATACTTGGTTTTAATTTGACGAGGAATTTCATTGCCACTGATGTTGAGAGTTGGTGAATTGATCAGATTTTTATTAAAAAACCGCACAGATTTAATTTAATTTTCCAATCGGTCCATTCATATATTATTGTATCACTTGCTCCTTGTAGCTTATTGACATTTTGTCCTACTGCTAATAAAGCTCGCCAACAAAGGCTGTAATTGTTACATCATCTATTTCCGGTAAATTCCTGTTATACAGTACGTAGACCCTGGTTTATTTTAACTTTTTCACAACTACCGAACTGCTATTTTTCATGAGGATTAGTTTTACAGATCGGTGAGAAAGTTTGTGCAGCTAGTGGTTTTTTTTTGCCATTTATTTTAGTTTTGTTATCATTTTCTACTATTTTAATGTTCTAGTTTCATCACTTGATAATGAGAGTTGATTTATATTGTCGAAACGTCGCGGTTTTGTATGGATAAACACCGATTCAACCATATCAAAAAGACAGCACTAACTTTCTTGTCACAACTATTTACAAAACCAACATTTCCCATCATTTGTGCATAAACACGACGTTTCGAGTGTATAAATCAACTCTCGTTATCAAGTGCTAAACTTAAGAGCATAAAAGATAAAATCACAATAATAGCCTAGTTAGAAACTAAAACCAAACCTATAACCTTACAAAAGAACCAGAGCCTAAAAGTAAGTTTGAGAAATCAAAGCTAACACAATAGAAACGTGTTAAATAAAAACACCACACATGGCCTACACTACACAAAGAACGGCAAGCAACGTATGCGTAGTTGTACTATTATGTACAGTTAACAGTACATATTATTAGCCTTAAGCAGTAGCCACATTGCGTTTAAAAGAATCCATTAAATATCCTACATGCGTAATATATTCCAGACTTACTAATGAAGGGGCAAAGTAGGCAATATGACTACAGTCATCTTTTCTTATTCCAGGAAAAACAATCAAGGGGCTAAATAGGCAAAACGACTACAGGGACTTGCTGCAAACAATTTTTTCCCTTTGTTGTTTAAAGGTGATAAACCTGTCTGTCATAAAGGAAGAAAAGTGGGTAAAAACATTCACAGCCTCGGAATACTTTAATAGCAACAGGGTAGGTCAGACGTTATAGGAAATTTACTATTTGTAGTAGTTAATATAAAGATCAAAGTCGAGCCTTCACTACCGGACATGATGGCTGAAGTAATTCCTTGCTATTTCAAACGAAATTATATTAAAATGATTTAATTTATTTTCAGGATCTGTTGACAGGTGAAACACTCAACAGTGGTAATCATCCAGTCAAAATACAATCGTATAATTTAATGAAACTGCGACACAGGACCAATGGAGTTGCAAGATAACAGTCCTCAACAGAAACAGACACTTTATAGGGCGGGTTCATTTCTTTATTGAAACTCGTGATTACTGTAATTCCCTAAAATTAATTCGACTGCAATGGCCTTCCAGATCAAACCAATCACAACAGTTTTATGGTAGTTTTGCACTTTATAACTCCACAAACGGGAGTATTTTACAACACTTGGCGAATGAAATTTTTAAAAAAACTTAAATTTCAGCATTTATTGTACGTCTAGACATCTTGTCACTTTGAATTATAGTAATATACTAAAGCGATGAGATAAGAGAAGCGTGTAGCCTGTCAATAACTCTAAGATATGAATCGCTCTAGTGTGCAGCCGGCTTTAAGGAAACATAACAAATTGAAAACCTGCCCAACTAAACATCAAACGTAGTATAGTCGTGTTAATATTCTGCAGTGATTGTAGCCTACATGACTTAACCTAATCATGAATTATCCTAAGATACTAAAACGACGAGATAAGAGAAGTGTGTAGCCTGTCAATAATTTATCGCCATCGTGTTCTGACGTAGCCTACAAGATAATTATCGCTAATAACTCTAAGATATGAATTGCTCTAGTGTGCAGCCGGCTTTAAGGAAGCATAACAAATTGAAAACCTGCCCAACTAAACATCAAACGTAGTATAGTCGTGTTAATATTCTGCAGTGATTGTAGCCTACATGACTTAACCTAATCATGAATTATCCTAAGATACTAAAACGACGAGATAAGAGAAGTGTGTAGCCTGTCAATAATTTATCGCCATCGTGTTCTGACGTAGCCTACAAGATAATTATCGCTAATAACTCTAAGATATGAATTGCTCTAGTGTGCAGCCGGCTTTAAGGAAGCATAACAAATTGAAAACCTGCCCAACTAAACATCAAACGTAGTATAGTCGTGTTAATATTCTGCAGTGATTGTAGCCTACATGACTTAACCTAATCATGAATTATCATAAGATACTAAAGCGACGAGATAAGAGAAGTGTGTAGCCTGTCAATAATTTATCGCCATCGTGTTCTGACGTAGCCTACAAGATAATTATCGCTAATAACTCTAAGATATGAATTGCTCTAGTGTGCCGCCGGCTTTAAGGAAGCATAACAAATTGAAAACCTGCCCAACTAAACATCAAACGTAGTATAGTCGTGTTAATATTCTGCAGTGATTGTAGCCTACATGACTTAACCTAATCATGAATTATCATAAGATACTAAAGCGACGAGATAAGAGAAGTGTGTAGCCTGTCAATAATTTATCGCCATCGTGTTCTGACGTAGCCTACAAGATAATTATCGCTAATAACTCTAAGATATGAATTGCTCTAGTGTGCCGCCGGCTTTAAGGAAGCATAACAAATTGAAAACCTACCATGGACACCCTGCCCAACTAAACATCAAACGTAGTATAGTCGTGTTAATATTCTGCAGTGATTGTACATGACTTAACCTAATCTGTCTTTCTGCTTCTGTCGCAATTCTATTTATCTAAATCCGACGTTCGTATAATAAAATAATTATTGTATTTAATTAAGGTAGCAGTAACTTTTACAACAATTTTCATATTAGAAAACAACATAATATAGCGTAGGAAATAAGTTTAAAAAAAATTTTTTTAATAGAAATTTCGAATTAGACATAAACCAAAAGATCCGACACAAGTGGACAATTTCATTTTCTTTCAATTTGTAGATTGAAGTTTCTACAAGCTATTTCAAGTGAAATATTTATAAAGTTGGTATTGTAGTCAATTACCAAGAAATTATATTTGATTTTTTTTCCATCGGTAATTCTGTTATAGAGAAAAAAATCGTTGTGTTTGGCGTTAAAAGAGAAAACTATTTTGTCTCACGTACAATTTAAGCAAAATTTCAAGACATTCTACAATAAAAATTTTAAACTGTCGCCATTTTGAAAATGGTCAAATTAAATTCTTGGTTATGGTATAGTGGTAAAATATAACACAATTAGCGTATACAAAATCTGTACTCGATGTTTTATTTTCAAAATTACAATTAAAATCAATTTTATTAACAAAAAAACAGATGGAGAAACAGACAATGAAACGTTGTAGGACTTGTTACGTACCCAATATACGAATATTTCTACCTCTGTTTTAAATGATCATACTCTCAGGAAACAAAAAAAAAAATGTTTTCCGACATTCCGTCCGTCCGTCCGTCGTTGCCTGCACGCAAAGCACGATAGCGGCTGCAAAAATTAAAATAAGTAAATGACATTTGGTAAAGGGGACTATAGTGTGTTCATATAAATGAAAATTAAAAAAAAAATTAAATACGAGGCCATTTTAAACACTTTTTGTCCATATATCTTGTGTTACTCAACTATAATACACTAAATTGGATAAAAACCTGCAGATTTCAATTCCGTACTAAATAGTACGAAGACAAACAGCGAAGTTATGTTAAAAAATGTAATTTTGAACTCTGACCTCTGATATTGGTATAGTTACGGGAGAGACACTGACACGAGCAAAGCGAATGGAGATTTTTTAATATATAATATGTTATCAGAAATGTATAAAATCCAGGCATTCTATACATTGGCCTAAGCATTTCCGACAAAGTATGAAATAAAGTGATTTTGTTAGATCTTTACTCACTTTGCCTAGACATTAAGTAAAATCCTGACGGTTTTTAGGCAAAGTATTAAATGAACAGATTTACTGAGAAATGTATTTATTTACAGTATACAAAATATGAAATGTATAAAATAGGCTGTGTTTATACTAAATACTGAAGTAAACGAATCTAACCTAACCTAACCTAACCTAACCTAACCTAACCTAACCTAATCTAACCTAACTTAACCTAACTAAATACTGAAGTAAACGAATCTAACCTAACCTAACCTAACCTAACCTAACCTAACCTAATCTAACTAAATACTGAAGTAAACGAATCTAACCTAACCTAACCTAACCAAACCTAACCTAACCTAACCTAACATAACCTAACCTAACCTAACATAACATAACCTGAAAACCATCGAAAACCCGGTATTCTAAACTCTATCTGAAGTGTAGCTGGCATTCTATAGATTATTATGATTTATGATTCTGGTTTAGACAAATTATGAAGTATACATGATTTCTTACTTTGTCTGCCAACTTAAGGCAATTTTTATAATACCTAGACATTGTATACAATACCTGATTTAACACATTGCCAGTAATGTATATACATTTACAAGATCGTTACAGCCTAGCCGATGTCAAGAAAGTAATGATATACACAATTACCAGAAAACATGTGTAACAACTGTTTTAAACAAATTTACCCTGCTGGATAAGACCCCTTGATATATAATTCACATATGTAACGAGTTTAAAAAAAAAAGAAACGTAAAAAGGAGAAAGAAGAACTATAATTGGGAAGGAAATGGAAGTGTCTCTGGTGAAAAAGAAAAAAATAGATTTTGGGCAATTCTATAAAAGCATCCAAACAAACAGCAACAAATTTTATTCCCAGGAAGAAGACCAAGTGTTTTGGAATAAAAGTATATTGATAAAAAAAGCTAATATATAATATTCCAGCTCAGAACCATTGGTGAGTGGAAATACAATTTTATTTATCACTTCAGGCATGGATTCAACATTGTGAATTGACCTTTCACACGAAATCCATCCTGAAAAAATTGACTAACACTTTGAAAATTCATTAAAGGTGATAATAGCAAACTCGAAATTGCGAACGAAATAAATTTTTTTAACATAAGCAATATAAATATATATATATTTTTAAAGAAAAACAATTCATCAATAATTTTTTATCATATTCATCCATCACTTACTACTTTTATCATACATCTTTCATTACTTTTTAAGATATCAAACATCCAAATTGTTTAGATTAAGTTTTTATAGCTTTAAGCTGTATTTATTTTGTTCACCCAAAAGTGTTGTAGAAGTTACTTATTATAAAATTTTTGAACCCTGAGATTAAGAGTATTGATTTTGTATTTTTTAAAAATTGAAATTACAAAAAAAACTTAAGTTATAAAATAAGCTTGTTAAAACACACACTTTTTATGATAATTTTAAATAATAAAAAGACGTTGAATTTCGTTTTTTGTGTGTGAAAAATAAAACTGTTTTTGAGATATTTAGCGTTAAAAATTTTAAACGTCCGCCATTTTGAAAATATACAAAATACAATCTTGATTTTCGGTTTGAAGATAAAAAAGTTACATACAAAATTGGGATTTAATATCTCACCCATTAATATTACGTTTTTAGAACATACGTTTATTACGAACTTCTTTCTTGTTAAAGTATGAACTGTAATATTAACTCCGTGCATTTCAGAGACACTCTGTATACACAATGCCTAAATAAATAAATAAATAAAGGTGCCAAATTAAATCAGTGGGTATTAGCGGGTGTCAGTGTTCCCATGCAGATTGTAAGTATTTGTAAATAGGCGTTTGTATAGTATTGAATTGGTAGGCCTACTTCAAACCACAATATACCATTGTTGTGTGTAGCCTTCAAAGAGTATAGTCAGCAACTCATAAAACTGGTGTTGTTAAGATATCGATGGAGTTGTTTACGTTTCCATGGTGATAGATTTACTTTCTTGTTCCACAAAAGTTTGACAAAGCAGCTGATTATTTTTTTAATTTGTTATTTTCGTTTACGTTATTCTCACATTTTTGTTGTGTAAACACTTTCTCAAATAAACATAGTATAGAAAAAGTTAAGTGTTGGGTCCGAACTGGAACTAATTAAAATAATACTGCAAACTATTATTATATACAGGATGTAAAAAACATGTCGGGCTGTATATTTCAGCTGCTATTTGACTAACACTCATTTTATAGCTATCTACAAGCCGTGAAAAAAGTTTTGAAAAATACAGTGTGTTCCGAAAATGTACGAAATACAGGGTGTATCAAAAAACCGTAGCGAGCTCTGCAGAACCGGTTTCTACATGTAAAAAAATGTCATAACTGATCGGTAACTTTTTGTCGATTTCGGCTTAGTTTAGTCGTAATCCGCCATTATTTTTATTTATTTTTTTTTTTAGATAAAAATGAATATTTCAAAAACCCTTCAATGTATTGTTATGAAAGTTGTCAAACGTACTTAGATCTCCGAATTCTGTAAAATATTAAAAACCCTTGAAGGGTTTATGAAATAGTCATTTTTTCTAAACAAAAACAAAATGGCGGAATACGGCTAAACTAAGCCGAAATCGACAAAAAGTCACTGATCAATTTTGACTAATTTTTACATGTAGAAACTAGTTCTGCTTAGCGCTCTACTTTTTTTTGATACACACTGTATGTTTTTTATCGTACATTCTAAATGTAAAGGGTTTGTTCATTTTTGATATTCCGACTCCCATAAAACCATGTTAATAGACATTTAGTTTGTTATCATTTACTGTTATAAAATTTTATAAGTTTAAAAATATAATTTGTAATATTCATATGTACAGTAGCCTATTACATTTTAGCCTGCTATGAACTGTATGAATGCCTTTTTCAATTAAGATACATTTTTACCGTCTAAACTTCTTACTCTAAAATTAAAGTATTTTGTCTACAGTTGTTGACAAAGTGGCATTTTGTTCATTTAAATTAGTTTGCAAAACAGCTGATTTCTCAACAGTTTCACTTTGCCCACTACTTTGCACACTACGTTGCTCACTCCGAATGGCAACCGAACAAAACGAAATTTAGGTTAAGTTTATTTGAATTGATTTATAATATACAGGAAATGTCCCGTATGTAGGTTATATTAATTCTTACATGTAAAATAACACAAATAAACAACAAAACAACGTTTTAAAGTTGAAAAACGAAGTAATTATTCATGAAGATGATTGACAGTTTATGTACACGGAGAGTATTTTTCGTTTGCCGAGTTTTGAAGTTGGCAATCCCGTTTCCTCAACAATACACCTAAGTTATTTGTAATATTCATAAATAACCTCAGTTTTGACGTGAGAACTTCTGCTCAATGTTGATGTGTTGTTTAGCACTACTGCTATATTTTGTGTAGTTAGTTTTAAAATATGGACAGTTCAGAGGATGAAAACCTGTCAAATAACCCGCCTAAATTGGCGGAAAAAGCTAACAACGTTGTACTAAATCTCCTTCCTGTCAAATCAAGGAAAAAGTACGACCGCCAGTATGAACTGTTTCTATTGCCGAAATAACAACTGTAGACAAAGTATAATGTGCAATTCGTGAGCAAAGTGTCTTTTTTAAACTCGATAAAATTGACACACTCGGCAAGCCTCGTGCGTCAACATTTTTCTCTCGTTTGAAAAAGTGCCACTTTGCTCACTAGTTGCACAAATAACTATTTTGTACCAATATTAGTTTTATTGAACTGTCTGAAATAAGGAAATTGTTGTTTTTTTGTAGTACATTTAAAACCACTTTGACCTTCTTGTAATCTCAATCATTTACGTTAGGTGACCTTTCAGTAAACAACCTGCCTCTTCACTGCGCTCCAGTGTTCATTTTACCTCATCTTTTCCTTTAAACTTGTACTTGAAATGGAGGATGTAGTTGACGGAACATGAGAGAATGGGTTTTGGGATCACGTCCGGTCTTACCAAGAAGTTATCAGTGTTAAGTGTTTGAGGAAACAAAATCAGTAAAAGATCGCCTCCGTTCAGTAAAAAGAAACAATTCTACTGATGAGGACACGTGAGTCTGTTGTAGAAGATACCCATTCGTCTGTTAGAAAAGTAGCAATGATCATCATATTAGTCTGTTCGCAAAATTTTGAAAGCTAACAACTTCCATCCATACAAAGGTTTATTGATGAGAACGACTTCAACAGGCGCGTGAAACACTGACATTTTAATGGTTAGACTACTAAGGAACAGTTTATTACTTTAATAGGCTAATCAGTAAACCGTCTTAATCTGACGTGATTTCACGCTGCGCGTGTAAGTTAAAACCGCGTGATATTCTAACAGGCATGAATAGTAGGTTGTCTTGGCAACCGTTAAAAAACGGTTTTATTTTGACGGTCGAACGAAGCGGAACGGTAAAAGTTGACATCCTGGAACAGCTGTTTGTTAATGGACCGTTTATATTGATGCAACCTACATGTATAGGCTACTGGATTTTTGACGTTTTGAAAACTCGTGTGTATGGATGAATGAACAAAATTATAAACAAAACAAACTTATTTATATGAATTTTTTTCTAATCATTGCAATAATTATATCTGTTAGGATCTGCATAATTAGTTTGAGTACTAATTTCTGCCAATCCTATTATTGTCTTTTAATTATCTAGTATGTATATTTGACGAGTCTTATGTATATTTGATGACGCGTTTCGGAGTTCCTCCATCTTTAAGGACTACTATATAGGCCGAAAGTTAAAAACAAGATTTACGCAACATATTAGGTCGTACAATTATTTGAATCTCTCTTTTTATATTTAAAAATTACACTATTCAATTCAATTTATGTTTTTTGCATACCGACTATTGTTATAAATTAATATAATAGGAAACTTACCGTCACCAACAGTCCAGAGTAACGTTATTTAAACGACGGCCGTTTCGGCTATACAGCGCTAGACAGTGGGCATACCGGATATGCGATCGTTTCAATGTGTGACGTAATGTATGTATTTATTTTAGATGCATGTGAAACTATGTGTTTAAGTATAAGTGTTCATGACTCCTCCTGAAAACTTGATAATGGCAGAATAGCTGAAACGGCCGTCGTTTAATTAACGCTACTCTTGACTATTGGTGACTGTAAGTTTCCTATTATATTAACTATTCATTTACTGAAAGAGGACCATAATCCCTCATGGAATGATAGATTCTATGAGATTATTACATCAGTGTAACAAAGTCAGTCGTCTAAATATAATGGATTTTTTTAAATTAAAGATGAACGGAGAAAATGTTATCAACGAACAAATTTATAACCAATCAGAAGTAATGTTCCAATATTTTAAAATGTTAAGGAAAAAGAAATGTTAGTAAATCCACCAAAACAAATAATACACAACAGAGTGGTGGATGTGGCAATGCTGTATAGACAAAATATTAAAAGAACGAATCCAGTATAGCCCATTTGTTATGTGAAGAAGCTTGACTTTATACTTTATTTATTATTGCTTCGGACTTGACCTCCTTTCCGGGGTAGCAGGACATCAGAGGCTCGCCCATTCTCCGACCAATTAGAGGGTGGAGGGCGAGTTTACAATCCTGCCATGTTGTCACGTTTCCCAGACAGGGAGAAAGTTTCCAGTCTCGCCAAAACACTTGTCCTATAAAATTGACAACAGTGTGCTAACGGCTCCTGTCCCCCAACACGAGTCCCAAGTCCGAAGCAATAATAAGTAAAGTATAGCGGAGAAACAGGTTCCCGCAGACTATTTAGAAGTGAACGTCTCAATCACCTCCCTGTATTCATAGTGCTAGCCCATACCACTACTTGCTCAGTTACCCCTCCATCAAGTTTCTTCACACAACAAACGAGCTATACTAAAGAAGGTCTCGAAGATGGAGAAACACCGAAACGTGTGTCAACAAATAAATATAATAAAACAATGCTAGGGTGCAGAAGATTGTACTCAAACTAATCACTTTTTGTTTGAAGGTGAAAAACCTTTCCGTCGTCATTCTCTTATAAAAAAAGTTGATGGATGCCATCATGGTACTTACTCAGCTCCATCATAAATACCCAAAAGTTGTCGTCTTGGCTCCTGTAGGAAATATTAAATTGTATTGGTAGATAAAGGTTAGCTTCATTCGTATCAGTGTATATGCCTTCAAAGCCTCCACACACGACTAGACTTTAAATCTCCAAACTATACCACATTTTCTTAGAATGTTTGGGTTCAAAAATTGTGAGAATAACTTTGCTATTTGTCATCGTACAGATTTTGGGTTGAACCCTACACGCAGAATTGAAATCTAAACATTTTTATGCAATTTAGTATGTTATAAGTTAAACTGTGAACAAAAAAATATACAATATTTTCCTGAAATTCAACTGTTCTAATTGAACATACTATAGTTTTCTATACCGAAAAATGCTCCTGTATTTTTAAATTTTTATGGGCTGCCATCGTGCGTACATACCGACAACAAGGACAGATGGACAGCATGTTGATTTGTTAGTTTTCTGAAGTGTTGAAATATGAAGATCAGTTAAAGAAAAATGGAGGTTGAAATTTTTTAAGATTAGCAAAGTTAAAAGATAGTGTTAAGGTCGGAAAAGAACAAGAGTTGGTCAAGAAAAACCTGATAAGATAAATGAAAGGGAGGGGCAAAAGTTGTAGATCCAGCTGGGGTCCCTCGGGATTGCCACTTCGTACTGAAACATCATTGGACTAACTTTCTCATTCACTCATTTTAAGCTTTAAATAGAGCTTAAGCTTGTCTTAAGGGCAAATCGTATCATGTTTTTAAAGATGGTTTTCAAGGTTTACTTTAGTTTTTTGCCAATTATTCTTGGACCATAACTTCTTTATTTTATTTCCAAGTTGGCACACTGGTCTACGACCAATTTGAGAAATCATGTCTGTTATAACAGATTCATGGCCGATTTGCTTTTTGTCAATCACTCCTGAATCGACATTTTAGATTGTCAAATATATTTTGTTTAGGTTTAGGGCTAAATTATAGCAAAAAATTGATCCAAACAGTTCTACCAGATTTTGTGATATGTCAGAGATACCCTACACTCAAATTTAGAGTTATAGCAAAAATGGGGAAAAAAGAAAGTTTTGAGATATGGTAAAATTAATCCATACTGAATTTGATAAATTAATCCATTCGTTTAGGACTATGGTTCCATATAGACGACAGACAAATATTAATTTAAAAACTACTTTTTTGGACTAAAGATACGGACATTTTTGCTTTTTTAATCCATCACATAACTTTCTCTGTATTACTTATATCTCAGAAAATAAAAATATTTCTTGTTGTTTAATGGTGAAATACTTTTCGGTCATCATAAACTTTAAAAAAGAAGAAAAGAACATAAAATAAAGATCCCATAGCCTTCAAATATTCTCAAAAGATAATAGGAAAAATGAAAGAGAGGGATCTAACCCAAAATTAGATTAACAAATAACAAAAGCGTAGATCCAGCTAGGACCTTCGGGATGGCATACATTGTATTAACTTTCTTAAAAATTGACCATCTATTCTAATTTGTATAAAATTTCATTCAAATTGGTGAGAAACAGTGTTGGTTACAAAATCAAATTTGAGTTGACACCAAGGAACCTTAGCTCCAATCTACATTTTGCAAAACTTATATTATAGCAGTAAAAAATATTTTAAAACAAATCTTTAAATGGTACCTTGTTACTTCTTCAGATGTCAGTTAATTTTTCAGCGTGAAGTATCCTCCAAATGGCAGTCTTATTGCTGTAACATTTTCAATCCAGGATTCGATAACATATTTTCGAGTAATGACGTCTATATGAAATTAATTTGTCTTCCAATTGTTTTATTACTGTTCTGTTGGTTTCGAAATGATCTCTATTATTTCTAAATAACAACCTGCATTGTCTGAAAGGATAGAAAAAGGAATGAAGGTTAGAGAAGAAAAAGGAATTTATATTTCTTGATGTAAGGTTTATTATGATAGTCAGATTACCATTGAATAAAGTATGCTTATTATGTTGGACAGTGAAGAAAAAATTATGTAAGTTTATTGATACATAAGGTTAAATAATTTATTGTATACGTCTTTGTCTTTACTGTAATTTTGGTGTTTGTGATTTAGAAGTGAACAAAATTCACAGTCATCACCTTAAAAAAAAATAACATAATATAAATACCCCTAGACCTTGAACACTCTAATAGCATCAGGTATGAAAGAGAACAAGAGTTGGTCAAAAAAGATCTGATAGGAATGGTGAAAGAGAGGGATTAAGTACCTCGGGATTACTTCATTCATAATTATTATAAGTGAACCCCTGAATAAACCGTGCAAAGATAAAACAATAACTTTATTATTTACAAAGCCTAAAAATATTCATCACAATATTCCCAAAAATGTGTTAGAACTTCTTTTAGGTATGGGGGGTGGGGTGGAATTTTCTTTTCACCGAGTTTTTCTCCATGTATAAGATTTCTTACGGCAGATCATTGACATATAACTTAACAACTTTTCGTACATTAAAACCAAATATTTCGAAAGATAATATGTTCAAAAAGAGTAGTTTCACTTTTGCCATAAACTTGTTTTGTAAGCTTATATTTTATTTTATACCAGTTTCAAATTGTATTTAAGATTAATTTTTTTTTGCCAATTAATCCTGGACTAGTTTGAGATATTCGTCAAAATTTGAATGAAATCTGTAAAAAGGATTTTGCAAAATTAGTTCTTTCATAAAAGGTTTTTTGTTAGTAACTCCCGAACCGACATATTTGGGAAGATTGAGACATATGCATTTTGTTAGGGTCCACAGAGGACAAATCATTTTAGTAAAATTTGATCAACAATTGTAGATCAATTTTGATTCATTTTTAATTCACTGTATAGAAAATCTCAATAAAATGAAAATATCCTCACATATAGTTTGATTAAAATTGCTCGACCTGTCAGTATTGCAGAGCTTTGCTCCGATGACAAACAGATTTTATTACAAAACCACTTTTTTGGGGCTCGAGGAACTTCAAAACTGGACAACTGCGAAACTTAACATTGATTTTTGTCTCATCACACATCTGTCTTTCCATCGATGAAAAAATGGATAAATTTCTTCTACATTCAGCGTGTGCAACACTTTTGAGACTTTGTGAGGCAAAGGAAGTTTTGTCAATGGGTGGGCGATAATCAAGGGTGAAACTTCAAAAAATTTGTTTTCAGATAAAGATTCCTTTAACAGGGATGGAATGAACAACATTTGTAATAGTCATTTATGGTTATAATAAACCTCATGGAGTTGTAGAATCAGTTGATTGGCTCTGTCATAATCGACGATTCACTAAGCAGATGTATTTATAGGAAAGTAAAATGAAACTATTTAGTAATACAAATATTGCAATCCCTTATATTTCATATTCTTCCCAAGGTTCTAAACAAAATACATTACTTCCATTAAAGTTATTTAATCTTAAATAGAAATTAAGTGTTTTCGGTTTAGTATACTTTAAGTTGGAAATTAGAAGTGGGTTAGATCATTGAATACATGGATTGTTTTGGAGATGGTGAGATATTATTTAAAGTTTTAAATGTTCACTCTTCTAACTATGTTAAGATAATATTGAAAACTTACAGTTATCAATTTTTGACCGAAGAGTGTCTTTATAAATAGCAAGATTCACACGTACAATGGTAAATTTTGATATATAAAGTAAATAAAAAATATACTTGTAAATAAATATATATACAAAAAACCATATTTATTTGTATTATTTTTTTACTAGAAGAGATCAGAGTATTGGATTACTGTATCAGGTATAGGGTAGTATCAGTATCATGTTGAATCAGGTAGAGACAAATTCTGTCACAATTCCTACCTTTAATGATCAATGAGTTCTTCATTAAAATAACCATTTTGACTCTAAACCACCAGTCGGTGAAGAAATTTTGAGTTGAATTTGACTTGTTTTGTTACAAAATGACACTTAAACCAGTTCTGAATAATTTGGGTGTTCATTTAAACAATTTGATCCCAAACATTTTGAGAACGGTTAACTTAACAAAACATTTAGAGATACAAGGTATTTTCTCTTTAAACAAAAAAACACTGATATTTTTATGGTAGGTCGTAGGGTAAATGAATTTCTTCACAATTTACTACAACACTCATAAATTTGCAAGATTTTCAATTGGAAGAAAGAAGTCTCTAATTTGTGAGATTTTGAATATATTAGATTGTGTGGGTTTGCAAAGAAATCCATACTTTAGGAGCATTGAGAAAACTTTAAAGTTTTATAGACAATTTACAAAATTATTTTTTTATCAGTAACTCAGGTATTCTATATCATACAATACAAATACAGTAGAACCTCTGTTAACCGGCCTCGGATTAACCGGTCCTCGGATTAGCCGGCCTATATCGTAGTGTACTGGTTGGATGAGAGTTTCTGAAAATAAATTGTAATTGAAACACCAAAGCAGCGGCGAGTCAAATGACTTTGTCGATATCGGTATCGCATTGTCGGCGGTACCAAAGCAGCGGCAAGTCAAACAACTTTGTCGATAGCGGTATCCCATTGTCGGCGGCATAAAAACACCGCGGCATTGGCACCCGTCGGTATAGCAGACATACACAGACAAAAACGTTTGATGGACCGCTTTTTTCCACGAATCAATTTAGTATAGCCTACATTATGGAAAATATAACATTTCTTTTCAGTTTTCTTGGAAGCGTATGTTGGTTTCGTTTGAGACGCGGTTAAATGTGTCAAAAGACTTGACAGAGGGAAATCTGTAAAAAAGCTTTGTAGTGTTTAATTTTTTCATGTTTGATGTATAATATACATAACATAATATATACGATACATTTATGTACAATAAAATGAGTTGCAATAAATAACATCTTTATTGCATAATTTTTAGTGCTACCTGATTAAATAAGCTTTCTTTGAATGAAAACCAATTTTTCACGGGAACCTCGGATTAACCAGTCAAACGGGCAACCGGGCCGGGTGTCAGTCCCGACTAGACCGATTAAGAGGGATTCTACTGTAAAGTAATTGTGTTATTTGTTAAGATACCAAACTATCTTGTATTTCTATATTTGTTCAAAACGCTAACTATATTTCACAGTTAAATATTTAAAATGGATGCCATTTTGAAATGGTTTCATACAAAATAATTTTTAATAGACATATTAAGAATTATTGTCCAAGTAAGTCTGCTACAAAAGTTGGAATGGATATCCAAATTGGTTCATTGAATTTTATTTAAAGAAAATATACAAAAGGATAAATACCAAATGAAGCGTTTTTTGGAAATATATCCTTTGCTACTTTTTGTTTACTTAGACAATTTGAATCATCCTATGACAAAAATATAAGTTACTATTTAACAAAATGTTGAAACACAAATTAACGTTTTCGTAAATGTTTTACCATAATTTTAATTCTAACGAAAAGTAAAGCATTTTCTTCATTTGAAGTATTTTGTATGTGTATATATATATATATATATATATATATCATTTGCAGAGCTAACTCACTTACAAAAATACCATTTATATTCAGAAACCAATTCATTACACATTTTAGACCCATTAATTGTGTACAAGGCTTGAGAAAATTTAGTACAGTTTTGGTATAGAAAATTAAATATAATTTTTTAAATAATTTATGTAAACTACTTTTCTGCGGAATACTTTTCTATACGCTCTTCATAAAATAATGCTGCCTGTGATGATAACTACTATTAGCAGAATTTTTCACATTGTCACAGCATTGGTTAGCAAAGGATTGCTTCAGATGCAGAAACAAGTGGTAGTCACTTGGCGCAAAGTTTGGCTGTAAGGTGGAAGCTCCAAGCCAAACTGTGTGGTCAAGTCTTGCGTGGAAAGAACAACATAAAGTGATGTCATGAAGCAAAACAACTGCACGACTAAGCATGTCACGGCTTCTGTTTTGAATTGCACAAAACAGTTTTTTGAGTCTCACAGTATTTTTCAGTTTTACTTCTTGGAAAATATCAACCAGCAATTGCTCTTTCTATCCATGGGTCTGACATTTCTTGCGTTGATCTTGTATATTTGAACATTTTATATTATCAAAACGAACTGAAAACACACTCTAGCTGTAATGCCATCTGTAAAAAGACAATGAATCAGGGAGAGTTCCGCATAATATGTGCAGAGCGATGATTGCAACTCTGCAGTGGCTGTGTAGTAAAACGATTTATTTTCTGGACATTCCTTATAGACAGTTTCAGCCAAGACAAAAAAATTAATGAAAATGTTTAATGGTACTGGTGGGTTTCTTGCTTTCATTGTTTAGATAAAACAATGATAAATTATGTGACAATGAGAGAGAGAGAGAAAGAGAGGCCAAGATTCTGGAAAGAATATATACTCAGGAAGGTAATGTATTTTGGCTTAATAAGATACAACATTTTCATAATGAAAAAAATTTATTTAATTCTATATACCTAATTGTAGATTCACTGAAGTCCGACACCATCTTGTAAGACTCATTCCATTTATTTTTTTCAAGATCACATAAACTTGAAGTATTTTCAACAATTTTAAGCATTTTCTTTGCAAACCTGAAAATAAAATAAATTTAAAACTCTTACCATAATCATAATACTGTGCATTCAAAAATTCCCTCAGTAGTAATGTAATGCACACTTTATTGATGATTGTGAGCATATATATTACAGAGTAGATTACTATTGCACCTCTCAGCTGTTCTAGCCACTTTACTGTTGAAGAACATGGTTTTGCTATACATCATTTTTTGAGCTGGAAATAAATAGATACTGTAACACAAAAGTTCAATTAAATGTTTTAAAATATTGTCGTTCCATATCATGACAGTGTGATGGAATAATGGCTCTCTTAGCAGATGCACCAAGAAGTTAAAAGAAAAACCTTTATAATATTTGTGATAATTTGTTAGCAAGCCTGTCAAATTCATTATGAAATTTGGCACAGTAAAAAAGAAATTTAATTTATTTCCATATAAAGTATGGGTTGTCCATGAATTGAAACCTACCATGAATGAACCATGAAAGGGTTCAATAATGTCAATGATTCTAAAATTTTGAAGCAGAAAAAAAGTAGTGCTAAACGAATGCTTTTTATTGACATAAATTCTCAAAAAATAAGATTTTTACTTATACTTAAGCACATTCTACATACAAAAATGTTGTAGTTTATATAGCGATTTCAGGGAAAGATATTTTGGGATCAATATTCTCTGAAGATAGCATTAATGAAAGTGAAATTAATAATCAGATTCAGACTTTCCTGTCGCTAATCCAAGTAGTCTTATTACTAATCTTAAGTTATATCCTACATATTTTTCTGTATTAATTCCAAAACATACTAACCTTATATAACCTTGACATTGATTTGTATTGGTTTGATTTAATATTTTCAAAAAAGCAACAATTATTGCTATCATACAAAATAGACCACATTGCAAGGTAGGTACTGCTTGGTGCATTCTTTGATATGTTTGTCTCGCTCGTGATCGTAACGTACGAGCTTGCCATTGACTAAATTTTTGATTACTGCCATTTGTTATTTTTGTAGCAGTTGAACTGATATTCTTAACTATATTGGAAAGCAGTACAATAAGCTCTGTTTCATGTCTAGGCCTGAAAAATAAAATTATTTTTCATTAATAAGTTCATAATCAATAGTTATTAAAATAACAGGGAAGGAGCACACCTTAATTTGGGGCATGATGCCAACTTACTTAACATCGTGTGGAGAAGTAATAACACCAATAAGAGAGGTGATTCACTAAGTCATCATTTTCTTAGCACTAGATTGAAAAGAATTCAAGTCAAAGCTAGCCTAGGATTTATTTAAGACCCTAATTACAGGTTGGTGGCAGTAAAAATGTTTCTCTTTGCTCAATGTCAGGACATGCTGGAATTAATGGAAATGATAACGCTGACATGCTAGCAAAGTTCATAAGACCGGAGTCGTTTTGTGAAATCTCCAAGTAAAGGACTATGTTCGCCATTCTATGTTCCATAGCCAACACTTGGGTTAAGGAAGTGCATGGGAGAAGGTTAGGAACATCTCGGGTCTGAGAGAATAGACTTACACTTCATGTCCCCTCTATAAAAATTGCATCAGACCTTATCAATCAAATAAACGTGGTGGAATATAAGGAAGGTGGTAGGGTGGATGACAGGGCATACCCTCTTTAGAAAACATATTCACAGTATGGGAATCTTTACAGCGGAACTTCTATACAGAAGATTTGGAATCAATGATAAGACTGCCGACCACCTGTTATTAGACTGCAGCAGTTTTGACCATGAAAGGATGCCATCTTTAGACATCTGGAGAAAGGCCTAATGATTCCCTAAAACACCTCATAGAAAAGATCAAGTTCGCATAGCTTATGGATCTTTAGGATGATGATTTAGGGTCAAACGCCATCTTCCTGGAGTGCAATGTCTTAATGGCTGAAGTGCCTTGGGTAACAAGAACAGCAAGAAGTGAACTGAATTGAAGTCATCATTTTCAGTTGGTACTCGTGCATCAACCACCTTTTACCACTACTGAAGTTGTTGTAGCACAAATAACAACTAAAGATTATGGACTTGTTCACTGAAATCTTGTCCTAGTGTTTTAACTTACTGTGGAAATTGGAGATATCACTAACAATTGTTTCCACATTTAAGTTTAGTTGATTTCCTTGTCTGAAGCATTGTATAATTCGGTCTCAACTAGTCACCCAACAGTGTACATCATGTCTATACTTTGAATATATGCCTTGTGTTGCTTCCATGATTTTGTTATTTATGTATGTGTGTGCTAATAATTTTTCAAAGAATTAACGAGCTCCAGTTGGAGAGAAAAATTTAATTAATGTCCCTGTGTGACGGTTTGATGTATATTTTATAATTATGGATCTGAGGATGAGCCCATGCATTTGAAACACCTGTAATCTTATGATTATTAAAAAAACAAAGAATGTACAGTTTCGGGTAAGGATTATATTAACTTATCCATAGGCTATAATATTTAAATTAAAAAAAAAACTAAGATAAAACTTGACAAAAGAGTTGATAATAAAATATTAAGAAATAGAAATTCCTACCCAAACATGTCACTGGAGTACGTTAGTCAACCATATAAAATTTGCAGTTCCTGTCTTAATTTTTATGGCTGTTATCATCAAAATTATTTTTTAGGCGACAACTACTTACAGATTTGTTAGGTGTAAGTTTAAATTTATTGTTAGGAATAAAAATTCCAGTCATGGGTTCAAATAATATAACAAAATCAGTTGCCATTAACAGGTAATGCAAAGAGTACATTTATTTAAAGTAATTTATTATACATAAACTGTATCCATATATTTATTGGAATACAATCAAATATTTATCTCTTCACACACAATTACTAAGATTATCACATATCTAATTTATAGAAACAAGATACTAAATGACACAACTGAGTTTGTTATTCCAAAAACCCAAATATATTGACTACAATTTTATCTCAAAAAAAATTTTTTGCTTCCTCCAATTTAGAATATTTAAACACTAAATACAACTTTCTAGACTTTACCCTCAAAACAAAACTCAAACACAAAAGAGAAATGACCTCTTTACTCTTTTCCTTCTCTGGAGTTGATTAGGGAGAGGAGACTAGGCCTATCAAATCTCAGTTTTCAATTCACCAGCGTTCTTTCCTGTAGGGACCTTTCAAACTTGGCCCCTTCCCAGGAACAAGCCCTTTCGTTGCTCCACCAAAATCTTACTATTTCTCATATACTGTCCCACTTGGCTAATACCCCAGAAAAAGCCCTTCTCTTTCTGCTCCCTGATTATTTAAAACCTTTCCCTCACCCCTACTCTACATCAAATATTGAATAGATCATCAGGTCTAGTCAGCATTTGCACAATTTCTCACTTTGTGCTACCAATTCATATAAATGGACCTCCTGGTCTGCTTACGTTATTAATAAATCTATCTCTTACTTAATCACTATTCTAACAAATTTAATCTTACACTTAACTTATTCTTAACGGATAAAGTTGAAAATGTTCAGATCAGTAAAAAGCAAATTTTTGGTAACTATCATACAGAAGAAGTCTGATAATCCGGCACGTTCGGGATCAGCTCGGTGCTGGACTACCGAAAATTCCGGTTTATCGGGCGGTGCCCCTTCTTTTTAGTGTAGGCTTTGCCGTAAAACAAATGTGCTTTGTTTTTTTAAGTACAGTACATACATACATAAATCGTAATTATAAGAACAATTAGGTTAATAATTAAACTAAAAATACAGTATGCAAATACAACTAAGTTTATTTTACATTTCATATAATGTACATGTGCACGTACTGTAAAACATATTTCACTTAGATTTAAAAAAGTCTGATTGAGAGTCAGTGTTACGTGTTTTCGTTTCTCTCCTTTTGAACTCGAAGGCTTAGGTTTTGAAAACATGGTCACTGTACAGTTAGAACGAAACTCACTTTGTTTATAAACAGTTTCAAAAGTTACGTACGTCACTACAGATGTATTGTATTACAGTAGAGAGTACTGAGACACAGTTTACTGCGATGTGAAAGGACACAAAACAACAACGCACAAAAAAATGGCGAAGACGCTTCGTGATTGATTAACTGTGCTGCACTGCACCTGTATTTGTAGTGACAGCTGAGACTAGCCGGCCGCTAATTTTTTCCGAACAATACCCGAGCGCTTCCGGATGATCCCGAACTACCCTGAAAACTTCTAAATAGCTCTCGAGCATTTTTATTTGCTTTAAAGACACACTTTTGGAGAAAACCAAAATTTTTACAATTTTCCGGAGCGATGCCGGACTAATGGACTTCTACTGTACTTTAACTTATCCTACACTATTATGGGATAGTACATTGGGGAAGTAATAAATAATACTTCCCAATAAATAATACTATTATTTATAAAGTAATAAATAATACAATCATAAAAAAATTGATATTACAGTACTTCAATTAAACTATCTTACCTGTGTAATGTTTTTAGTTTAATTTGTGTACAATCTTTGCATAAAACATCCACACATTCAGATGGAGATAAATTTACACAACCAAAAACACAGTGTTTCAAATTTGTTACTTTTGATTCTGTTTGTAACGGCTCCATAGATATCTCAGAAGGTACTGGAAGATTTGTTAGTGATCCCACTTGACTTATTACATCAATCAAAGATCTTTGTAAAATAGTTCCAACATGAAATATACTTTTATATATTTCACAAGTATGTAATAATGCACAATGGAATGCTTCTGGGTAATTCTCTTCACATCTGTAGCAACATGAATGGTTCAAATTTTGTGACATTTCTGTATCGTCATTGTTTCTATTAGCCTATATAAAAAAAAAAATAGCAATAATTAGAATTAAATAATACTAACAAAATTTAGCATATTAGAAGAAATTGGTTTTTATGAAATTAGTAAGATCTGTGTAAGGCATAATTTGTATCTTGTTTGAACGAGGAGGTTTGGCTTTGTTTTTCTAAATACTCGAAACATGGAAATATTGATAGACATTAGGCTCTGAATTCAACATTGACTACAATATTTGCTAGATCTTAACCCACAAATTTCATGATAATTATTCCTATAACTAATAATTATAGATATATTCGAAGTATCTTGATTCTGCAGTGACCTAATTATCTAATTGCAGAACTTATGAGTGAAATTGTTGAGGTAACAGATCCTTTTATGTGAAAATGTAACAGGTCAAAAGAGGAGAAAATGGCCATTAAAATAGTGTGAATGCCAACTTGAAAGAATAGAAATTTTAATTAGAAAAAATAGACAAAAATGACATATTTTGTAGTCTACTTCGATCGAGTTTGGCATTTCAAAGTGACGCGGCAAGACACAATAATTTATCGATTTTAATATCGTGATATATTACTATTTTTGGTACTTTAAAAAGTAACATGAAAATGAAAGATCAAATCATTAACTTTACATTGGTGACAAATGTATTGTGATTGGACTATGTGTTTAGTGGGCGAAAAAATGTTGAATTGTAAAATCTATGTTGAGCGTAAGTGATTATAGTGGAATGACACATGAGAGACAGACACTGAAAAAAAGTGTCTATATCTCAATAAGTATAAGAGCTACAAGAATTTGGAATGCATAGATTGAAAGAGGAAGGAAAATACTACAAGAGAGTGTCAATGTAAAGTAATAGGTCTGAAATTTTGATTTGTGACAAATAAACAAAAATTACATTCCTTTCTGACAAAATAGCTACGGTCTAGTGGTAATAAAGTAATGAAGAAACACTAACTTTATCGATTTTAATAACTTTATATATTACTATTTTGGTATTTTAGTTATAAGAAAATGAAAGGTCAGATCATTAGCTGTACATTGATCCCAAATTTATTATGATTGGACTACTATTCATGGACGAAATGTAGAATTGTAAAATGTAAGTTGAGTGTTGTGTGTTGTTGTCAGTTGCCACTTACAGGGTTAATACTTTTTCAAAATTAATCTATATAACTACTATAAATAATACATGGTGGAATTTCACAGTAAATGAAAAATCTTTTTTTGTAAAGTCCATTTATATTGTGTTTTTAAAAGTGTAGATATTATATATTTTAATAAATCTAACAAGTTCAAAATATCTGATTGTAAAACAAAGTGAACCAGAATTTCTAGTATTGTATGTTGGTGCTGCTTTATCAATTAGGTTACAGTAATGGATACTGTTTGTATAGAAATATCCTAATTTTTATTAGAATACTCAAATCACCACATCAACAATAGAAAAGTGCGAACATAAATCAAGCCAGATTTTGTTTACTAACGATTTAATTTGATTTCTTGTTATAAGATTTGTTATACGCCATTCCGAATATTGATACATTAAATAATAAATAAATGTAAAACTCACCGTCCACAATATTCTGTTTGGTCGTTTTTATACGACGGCCATTTTTATACGACGGCCATTTTGGCTATACAGCCATTATCAAGTTTATTATTGGAGAAGCTCCTCTGTTGTCATGGAACACTAAAAAAACAACATAGTTATATTAAAACAAACACAAACACTGGTTTGGGAGGAATATTTATTAAATTAAATTAAAACGCGACTCATGAGTCGACACGATTGTTAGATGCCACGGTACGTCACCGTACCGTATAAAAAATGACCAAACAGAATATTGTGGACGGTGAGTCTTACATTTATTTATTATTTGATTTCTTACTTACAAAATTAATAAAGTATACCTGAACATTCCTATCTGCTTGTATGCAAACACTCAGAGCAATACAGAAAACATGGTTTGCTAAACTACGAGGGATATCTCTCAAAGAATATTCTCCATGACTCAATTTATCTCGTAAACGAGGCCCAGTTATTATTGACAAAATATCTTCAAGCATCAGAAGTAAGCCTTCACCTAAAACCAAACCCAGTTTGTTGGTAGTAATATCTGTAAAGAAGCATACATTATTATCATAAAAACATCCAGAATGTTATAATACATAATTGCTGTAAATTAAAATTTGTGTGTAATTTCTTTAAAAAACAGACAAAACCAAAACAATTTGATGAATAACATCATGGTACTTTCCCGCCCATTACAATGTAATACAAGTTGTAATACCCTCTGAATGTAATGCTCAAAAGTTGATTTCTTGGTCCTAATAGGAAATGTCAAATTGTATTGGTAGATCAAGGAATCTTATCCAGTAGGGTAAGTTTGTTTAAAACAGTTACACAAGTTTTCTGAACTTTGTAATTGTTATATCACTACTGTCTTAATGTCAGCCAGACCTTACTGGGCCTTGTAGATTGTGTATATTAAAACAACTCCATTTGCTTTGCTTGTATCAGGGTCTTGAACCTGACGGGTCTTAAAGCTGTATATACGTGTGAAGGAGCTACACTCTTATTGGTGACTCCACCTTGTCGGATCTTGTAACTACTCAAAAATCTAATTTTTTTGGGAGCTCGGGTTTGAAATTACAATTCAACTTCGCTACTTCTCATTGCAGAGAGATGGAAATAGTACCTGTAAGATATTTTAATTAAAATTTATAGTTTTTATTGATTTTGAAGTATTAACTATAATTGAAAGAAAGAATTCAAGGTTCAGGCTCTAATCTGTACTCACCAGGCAGATTGCTGGGACACGTGAATGGCAGGATATACTCAATGAGAATTTTACTCACTCATCTTTAAAAATTTAACAGAAATAAACATGTCTTATTATTATTTAAAAGAATTTTGACAAACATTAGTTCACATACAGTACAACCTCGTTTATCCGGACTAATTGGGACCGGAAGTGATCCGGTTAATCAAAAATCCGGATAATCAAAAATTATAGAAAGATAAATAAAACAAAATATAAAATGTTAACTTACCATTTATAAGTCATGAAAAAACACAATATTTACACAGTCATTCAATTTACACAATACACGAAATTACACAATGTACTGTAAATGACGAAAAACATTTTATTTACACACCTGAAATATTACACATGCTTTTAATTTACACAGGGTATAGTTGTTCTTTACAAAAAAGTCATTTATCTTCCTCTGTTTTAATTTGGTGTGACGTTTCAATGCGACCTTTGCAACGCACCCCCCCCGCTGCGACTTACAGCCTCTCCACGGGGACAAGCACCCGCTGCAAGACCTTACCCCAACTACCACCCCGCGATCTACTTACTAATAGAGAGTGATTCTTTCGCAGTTTAATAGTTTTGATAAGGCTCTTGATTCCTTATGTCACACAAGAATAATTTATTTTAATCAACTTATGCTAACACAGGAAATTTTACTATATTAATATATTCACTTCTTATACTAGCTTACCTTTCTTAAAACTCCAGACTCTTTTTCAAAGGGTGTGCCCTTTGGAGCTCTTTAATTCATTAACACCAAAATTTGCTCTGTTTTGAATTTTTAACTTTATACTTGGTGAGCACTTACTTTTTCTTCTTTCTAATGTAATGAGTTTCTTTGAATGGGTTAGATTTAATTAAAATATTCAACAATGAAATTTAACAGATTTATTTAAGAGTCTACAATTTAATTTTTCTTTTGAGAAACAATGGATTTCTTTCGAATCTTTTACAACAATTAATGTCGCCTTTTCTGACAATTTATATTAAATGCTTTCTCTTTTAACAAACTGAAAATCTACTATATTAAACAATTTTAACAATAACTAAAACTAACAATTGATATTCTTATTCTAATACACATAAATATGAATCCTATTATTTATTCCTTTCCAATCTGTTACTTTTGCTTTATTATTGGACTCGAATTTTATTGTATTTTATATCTCTTTATTTGAATGAATTTAAAATTGGCTTTATTTTGACTTTACTTTGTCTTTAAAATGTTATTATTTAACTTTATTGAGTTTAATAATTTTGGACGTAATTCAAGTTTATTAAAAAATATTTTATTTATTAAAAAAGCTTGATTTATGCAGTACCTTGTTTTGTGGAGTGCACAAGTCCGCTCGTCCTGATTCTGAGAGTGTTTGAGGATCTTGGAGATGTTTTCTGAGAGTTGTCTAGAATATCTCGAAGTCCAGTTCTCGAAGAATCTGTTGATGACGACAAATTCTAGAAGAATGTTTGCCGGAGTCCGTAGTGAAGATCTCTTCTACTAAGCTGTTGTAGGATGTCACGTTGTCTCCTGCAAGGCCGATCCTTTCTGTAGGCACCGTTATTAACCTGGCGAAGTACAGAGCGTTGACAATATTTTCACGACGATTTCCTGTTCAGACTTGAGTAAAGTTGGTGATCTTTCCTGGAGCTGCTATTAGAAGACTTCCCTGGAGCTGGTACTAAACGAGACTGTCGAATTAACTTGAAGAAAGTTAACTCGTCGAATTTTAGGCCTTTCAGTGTGGCCAACCTTCACTGATTATTGTTACTGTTTTATTTCACAATTTAATTAATTTTATTTATTTATTCGCACTACGATGAACTTTCCTTGGCTTATTCTTCTATTGTTTGTCTATTTTTCTTATTTTAAATTATCTATTCCTATTATTATTTGTTATAATTAGTTTAATTTCTTATGGTGGATTTGTGTTGAAGTTGGTAACTTTCCCTTTCCATGCGTCTACTGCCTACTATGCGCACGACGTTCAAGACAAGTTGATTCCTGAAATTCATAATTTTTTACTTGTGAATTCTTCTTTTCTTCATATATCCCGTTCGCTTCGCTCGATCTTCTTCTGGGTGATTTCATTTTGAAGCCCTTCTTTCCCTGATGATTTCCCATCTTCATTTGTAGCGATACGACATATATTTTTTCTTTTACGGAGATTTGAAAATTTCGTAAGTTTTCAAAATTTAGTTTTTCCAATTTTGGAAATTTTGAAAATCTTCTTTTTGCAAGTTGTTCCTCTGATGCTGAAAGTTCCAAAACTGCTTTCCTCTTCTTCCTCGCTTCTGGGTTTCACAAGTTACGGTACTTTCTGCATTTTTGGTTATTTATTATTTAATTACTTTATGGTCTTTTATTAAATTTTGATTTCGAGTCTTATTTATTTCTAGTTTATATTATGGTTATGCGTTGTTATTATTAGATTTTGGAATTTCTTTATTTTAAGGGTTTTTTATGTTTTATGACGTTTTATTATGGCTATAACTTTTTTATTATTAATTTGACGAGTTTATTCTCTTATTATTTATTATTAGGTTTTCCTAGCTCTACACGATTATATCATTTTAATTTAAGTTTTCGGATTTTGATGTTTTTTGCATTAGAAACATATGGACGAATTCATGTTCAATCCGGAACGCTAGATATTTCCTGTCAAGGCGCGTGACCTTGGCTTGGCTAACTTACATATTCCCTTTAATTTTACATGTGTTACTTTATTTTTAGAAATGTTTTTGTCATTTCTACAATTATTATTTGATTTAATTGAAATTTTGGAATTTATCTATTTTCCAAAATTGCTCCTTGCAGGCGGTTCAATTAAACCGTTGCAAATTCCCCTCTCAAAAACTTAAAATTTTGACATTAAAATCCCTTTTTTTAGATTTTAAAATTTTATGTTCCTTAAATTTTTCTATTCTCTTTACATATTTACTTCCTTTCTATTTAAAAAACATAATTATCTATATAACATGAAAACTTACTATCTATAAAACAATCCTATTTCTAACATAAATGATTAATTGGTGACATATATAATTTTCAAAAACATGGTAATAAACATGACATATTCATATGAAAACAATCCTTATTTTATACAAATACATATATATTTTTCATGTTCGATAGTTCATTTCGTCTCTCTTTCATCTGAAACAGTCTATTTAGCATGATTATACATAGTTATACACATTTACACTTTATCCTAACTTTTTTAAAATTATAAATTTTGACACAAATTTAATCACTTTTGCACTAAGGTAAGTTACATAAATCAAGCCATCCTTACTTTTAATTGATTTCGCGCTAGGTTAGATTACGCCAAGTAACAGATTGAAATTCCTTTGAATGTTGACATTTCTTATTTCCGTTATCGATATAACGAAAGAACCCCTCTCTACCTTAATTACTGTACAATTTTCATGTCTTCCGGATGCTTGTTTATTTATTAACTGACCTACGCAACTTGTCCCAATTCTCCCCCTCGCTTTTATCGAAACAGCTGGTTTTTATCCACCGTTATGATTTATTCTGAACTTTATTCTTTTTGGATTTATTACATATTATTGTGGACGATGTTTATGATTATGAATTTACGAATTTACCTATTCTACTTTATGTTTACTGTTATTTTACTATTCTAACCTTTATTTCTAGTTTTTTAATTTTACCGTTGGTTTATTTTTTTATTTTTAGTTTTACGAATACGTTTCCCTTCCTTTTTAACTTAAATTTATTTTTCCCCTTCCTTTTTTGACTATGCTTTACTTTTGTTTTGAATTTAACCTTTTTGGTTACCTCTCGATTTTTGAACTTTTTTGTTTCGTTCGCTCCTAACTTATTCAGGTTTGGGTTTGATTGACTACTGGACTCCCCTTTTGGAATTAAGCTCATTTCGAACTTAGGTATGTTTACCAGTGATCCCTTCATTTTTGCGTGGTCTCCATTTTGTATTTGGTGCTTAAGACTTACTTCTTTATTTACGACGACTTTGCTTAGCCCTTGTACGAATAACTCACGACTCTGAAGCTTTTTTGGATATAGTTCTTCCCTTTTCTCGCTCGCTTCGCTCTTCTTCCTGCCTCTTCTTGGATAGGTTGATCCACTTTTAATCTCTTTTTGGATTTTAAAGTTCCTTCCTTGAATTGGCATCTTCCTTTCGACCGTGTTTTGGTTTCTAAGGTTTATCTCCTGTTTTCCTTTGAGTTCAAACTCCCTTCCCCTCTCTAAGTTTTCCCTTCTCCTGTTCCTTCCTGTATTGTCTCGTTCGATGTTGTCGGCTTCGGTTTTTTCTTTCCTCCCGTCACGTTTGTTGTTTACACGTCCTGTTTGGTCAATTCTGGTATTTTCTCCCCCTTTGTCACGTTCGGCTTGGTCACGTTCGGTACCCTCGTTTTTTACTTCTACACTGGGTAATGTAGTAACATATAACGCCCCATTCGCTCGCATTATAGTATTTGGACCTCCTATATTGCTAATTTGATTTCGCAATTTCCGTACACAGATTTTAGCTGACGGTTGTTCTATGTCCAATCTATTTAATAGATTGGTTTTTGAAGTTACTTTTTTAGCTTCTTCGATGAAATTTATTTTTCTGTTTTCCCCTTTTACATTTATTATTACGTATTTTTCCTCCATATTAATTTTCGCGTTTAACTCGAATAGGCTATTACATCCTAATATACCTAAACTAGTTAACTTTGGTACTACCAGAAAATTTATATCTACTACTCTGTCGTTAAATTGCACGGGTATTGATACTTGTTTTAAAACTCTTTGTTTTTTCTGTTTAATGGCTGTTACTACTTCGACGTTATAAACTGGTAATTCTAAAAATTTGTTTCCCCGTCTTTTTAACTCCTCCAAATACTCAGCTTGTATACACGACCACTGCGCTCCCGTGTCTACTAAAACTTTTATATTTGTTTGATGAATTTTGACGTTTATTTCCGGACATTTTTCTAATAATTTTGTTTGAATGTTGATATTTTCGCCTTCTGTCATTAACTCTTCCCTAATATCGCATGAAATGTTTTGTATTTTCCCTACTGATTTTAATGTTGGATTTTTAATTTTTGAAAAGTTTTCTAAAGGTTTCTCTGTTTTGATTTTATTTTTTACATTTTGATCTGCGGCCCCGAATCCTGTCTTTGCCTGTAACCGTTTTCTTTTGCTTTTTTCCGGGACCTTATAACCTAGTTTTTTGGACTGGGTCTCGGATTGTTAGGTAGTGTAGGATTGGGTTTTTGGTTACTTTGGTTTTGGTTTGTTTGCGGTCTATTCCCATAGGATCTAAGGTTAGGTGTTCTAGGATAGGTTTGAGAGTCCATGGCTCCTGCCATTTTCCTATCAAGGTTCCCCTTATACGCTGGTCTTTCTTCTCGATTTTCCCTACGTGGTTCGCCTTCCATCGTTTCAAACGTTCTAAGAAATTCTATCGCGCTTTCAACGGTTTCGCTATGACTTCCTATACTCGCAAATTGTACCTTTTGTTCAAAATGTCGCATGATTCTATTAATCATAAATTTTTCTGGGATTGGTGGATCAAGATATTGTCCTTTAGCCACCATTTTGCAAAAATAATTAACTCTTGACATATATCCTGTATCACGATATTGTCCGTTTTCAATTAAATTTCGGATATGTTGCTGGGCTTGATATCCCCAATAATTTTTTATAAATTTAACCCTAAATTGTCCGTATCTATCTTTATTATCTTTTATTACGTTCCACCATTCTATTACCGGCCCTTTTATGTGTCGTTCCACGATTTTTAATTTCTCCCCTTCGTCTAATTGTGGATCGATTTCCATGAAAATCTCTTCTATTTCGGCTAGAAATTTCATTGGACTTTCTTTAGAACTTCCCCAAAATTCGACAGTTTTATTTCCTGCTGCACCGGGTTGTACGTACACTACGCTTCTCCCAGCCCCTACTAAATTTTGCCCTATACTTGTCTGTCTCATTTTGGTTTCTAACGATTTTATATTTTTGCTTAACGTTTCACAATTAACTTTATTTTGTTTAATTTTGTCATCCTGACCTTTAATTGTTTCCCCTATTTCCTGAATTTCCCCTTTCAAAACGACTATTTCGTCTTCACAATTTCCGACTCTATTTTGAATTGCTTCAAAATTTTTCTTTACGTCTTCTCCTAAACCGCCTACAGCTTGTAAGAGTTCTTCCCTACTCGCTTGTTCGCTTTCTTCGCGTGCTAATTCCCTAGCTTCGCGTTCTTTTTTCTCTTTTTTTCTCTCCGATTCTCGTTCTTTTTTATCTGCCTCTTCCCTAGCTTCGCGTTCTTTTTCTTTCGCCTGGAAATATCTCATGAACTTCTGCATTTCCGTTTCTGTTTCTTTCGGAGCTGCCATTTTTTTTATTTAGATTTATTTATTAGGTTTACTACTGTTTATTTATTTAAGTTTTAAGTTTTAAGTTTTAATTTTGATTTTAATGAATTTAAGCTGTTCGTTTTCAACCCTAAAGTAATTTTAACAATTTTTTGTTTGGTTACTTTCGAGCCTACGCTGTTGGACGCCACTTGCAACGCACCCCCCCCGCTGCGACTTACAGCCTCTCCACGGGGACAAGCACCCGCTGCAAGACCTTACCCCAACTACCACCCCGCGATCTACTTACTAATAGAGAGTGATTCTTTCGCAGTTTAATAGTTTTGATAAGGCTCTTGATTCCTTATGTCACACAAGAATAATTTATTTTAATCAACTTATGCTAACACAGGAAATTTTACTATATTAATATATTCACTTCTTATACTAGCTTACCTTTCTTAAAACTCCAGACTCTTTTTCAAAGGGTGTGCCCTTTGGAGCTCTTTAATTCATTAACACCAAAATTTGCTCTGTTTTGAATTTTTAACTTTATACTTGGTGAGCACTTACTTTTTCTTCTTTCTAATGTAATGAGTTTCTTTGAATGGGTTAGATTTAATTAAAATATTCAACAATGAAATTTAACAGATTTATTTAAGAGTCTACAATTTAATTTTTCTTTTGAGAAACAATGGATTTCTTTCGAATCTTTTACAACAATTAATGTCGCCTTTTCTGACAATTTATATTAAATGCTTTCTCTTTTAACAAACTGAAAATCTACTATATTAAACAATTTTAACAATAACTAAAACTAACAATTGATATTCTTATTCTAATACACATAAATATGAATCCTATTATTTATTCCTTTCCAATCTGTTACTTTTGCTTTATTATTGGACTCGAATTTTATTGTATTTTATATCTCTTTATTTGAATGAATTTAAAATTGGCTTTATTTTGACTTTACTTTGTCTTTAAAATGTTATTATTTAACTTTATTGAGTTTAATAATTTTGGACGTAATTCAAGTTTATTAAAAAATATTTTATTTATTAAAAAAGCTTGATTTATGCAGTACCTTGTTTTGTGGAGTGCACAAGTCCGCTCGTCCTGATTCTGAGAGTGTTTGAGGATCTTGGAGATGTTTTCTGAGAGTTGTCTAGAATATCTCGAAGTCCAGTTCTCGAAGAATCTGTTGATGACGACAAATTCTAGAAGAATGTTTGCCGGAGTCCGTAGTGAAGATCTCTTCTACTAAGCTGTTGTAGGATGTCACGTTGTCTCCTGCAAGGCCGATCCTTTCTGTAGGCACCGTTATTAACCTGGCGAAGTACAGAGCGTTGACAATATTTTCACGACGATTTCCTGTTCAGACTTGAGTAAAGTTGGTGATCTTTCCTGGAGCTGCTATTAGAAGACTTCCCTGGAGCTGGTACTAAACGAGACTGTCGAATTAACTTGAAGAAAGTTAACTCGTCGAATTTTAGGCCTTTCAGTGTGGCCAACCTTCACTGATTATTGTTACTGTTTTATTTCACAATTTAATTAATTTTATTTATTTATTCGCACTACGATGAACTTTCCTTGGCTTATTCTTCTATTGTTTGTCTATTTTTCTTATTTTAAATTATCTATTCCTATTATTATTTGTTATAATTAGTTTAATTTCTTATGGTGGATTTGTGTTGAAGTTGGTAACTTTCCCTTTCCATGCGTCTACTGCCTACTATGCGCACGACGTTCAAGACAAGTTGATTCCTGAAATTCATAATTTTTTACTTGCGAATTCTTCTTTTCTTCATATATCCCGTTCGCTTCGCTCGATCTTCTTCTGGGTGATTTCATTTTGAAGCCCTTCTTTCCCTGATGATTTCCCATCTTCATTTGTAGCGATACGACATATATTTTTTCTTTTACGGAGATTTGAAAATTTCGTAAGTTTTCAAAATTTAGTTTTTCCAATTTTGGAAATTTTGAAAATCTTCTTTTTGCAAGTTGTTCCTCTGATGCTGAAAGTTCCAAAACTGCTTTCCTCTTCTTCCTCGCTTCTGGGTTTCACAAGTTACGGTACTTTCTGCATTTTTGGTTATTTATTATTTAATTACTTTATGGTCTTTTATTAAATTTTGATTTCGAGTCTTATTTATTTCTAGTTTATATTATGGTTATGCGTTGTTATTATTAGATTTTGGAATTTCTTTATTTTAAGGGTTTTTTATGTTTTATGACGTTTTATTATGGCTATAACTTTTTTATTATTAATTTGACGAGTTTATTCTCTTATTATTTATTATTAGGTTTTCCTAGCTCTACACGATTATATCATTTTAATTTAAGTTTTCGGATTTTGATGTTTTTTGCATTAGAAACATATGGACGAATTCATGTTCAATCCGGAACGCTAGATATTTCCTGTCAAGGCGCGTGACCTTGGCTTGGCTAACTTACATATTCCCTTTAATTTTACATGTGTTACTTTATTTTTAGAAATGTTTTTGTCATTTCTACAATTATTATTTGATTTAATTGAAATTTTGGAATTTATCTATTTTCCAAAATTGCTCCTTGCAGGCGGTTCAATTAAACCGTTGCACCTTGTCTATACAATTCAATGCGTCTAACTTTACACTTTACGTTTTCGTTTCGTCGCCATTTCCACGCACAAACGCTAACACACGAATATAAATAAATAGCAGTAACAACGCCCCCCTCTAAATACTATGCCGATTCTCATTCACGTCCTCGATACTCCTGACTGGGGATTTGATGTGCCAACTGCCACAAAAAAATAACGGGGGTTCCCAAAGCTGGCGGCACAGCTTTAAGATGTGACAAAATGTTCACATTTACTGATTTACACCCTTGAGTCTTAGCAACCCGACAACAATAAAGTTGTAAAAATGACATGATGGTTTATGATGCGTAGTAAACATGCACTTGGTTTGTATTTATTTCACAGTTGTACATTTTCTTTAAGGACCGTTACAGGCATCGTCATTGTATTACACTTTCTAAAATATCAGGCATTCTTTATTTTTTTCCCGGTTTTTTAAAAAAATCCCTGACTTTTCCATAAAATTCAAATTCCCTGACTTTTGCCGGTTTTCCCGGTCGCTAGACACCCTGAAATACTATTAACCGTATCCGATCAAAAATGTAAAGAAACTAAACACGGCACAGCACGATATGGTAATGATGTATTCCGGTCGCTAGTACGTGATAGACTACCCGCCGGCATAGACAATAGACAAGGTCACTGTCATGCCGCATCGGGGTAGGGGATGGTGACGCAAGGGGCATTACTCCTCCATTTTCTCTTCCCAGTGCATCAACAACCCGCCCTAATACCTCGAGGCAACACTAGTGTTGAGGAAATCACGTTTTTATCAACATTAATGTAACAGCAGATATTTCTTGTTGAAACTCCATATTCAAGGATAAAATAAAGCAAAAGCTTAAAGTTTCAAAACATTATAAATATTATTTAAAATATTATTCAAAATATAGTAATTATTAAAATATTTTGAAACTTTAAGCTTTATTTTATCCTTGATTAAATTTTTTATTTTTTGTTCCGGATCGATCCGGATAATCCGGACATCCGGTTGAATGAGGTCCGGATAAACGAGGTAGTACTGTACTTATATACTAAGAATCAATTTCAGTCCAAAGTTCTAACACACACACACACACACATATATATTATATATATATATATATATATATATCAAAGTTACAGTAATTTTACTCACATTTCAAGTCCAAAAATATTAATTAAAACAACACTTCTCTTAAACTAACTTCATTGTTTAAAAGTTTCTAATTATTTACTTTTAAAACGCTCCATGTATGTTCTGAACGCAGAGCATTCCTCACATTATCCACCCTGCTCTGCACGCTAAGTTGGAATCTCCGAATCTCGGTTGGAACGGAACGCTCGACTGCTTTGCCTAGCTTGCATTATTGAATTCCTGGAATTTCGTATTTTTCCGTTCCAAGTGGTATCGTACTTTTAGTGTTGTGTACAACACGCGCTTTTGTCAATTGCAGCCTAGAGGGTGTTACATTTATTCATGTAGGCGCTTAATTTAAATTTGTTCAATTGTCACTATTTGTTTTAAATATTTTTGTTCAAAGTTTTTTTTTGTAATTGTCATTTAAATCATTTTAATTTCTATGTAAACTTCTTAATTAATTAAATATGTATCTAAATCCTTAATAACTTAATTTATTTGTTCTTTAACTTATTTGTTTTTTACTGGTTGGAGAATGTCCCATGCTTACAACCATTACATGCAAAATAAAATATGTATATTTTTATCTATTTTTGGTGTTTAAAATGGCTGCCATTTGATATTTTTCATTAGATTTTTTTGAATGTGAATACTGTTCCTATAATGTTTCACACTTTTGCGTTTATTATTTTCAAAGTCTAAGTCGAAGTATAATAGAAATCGTCTGATAACTGCCAATTTAGGATGTCAGTAACCAGTGTTTTAATCTTGGTTGTAATCGAGAAATTGTTACGGTTACATAGACTTATCATTGAAATATTGGATTTTAGACTGACGACTTATTATGGATCAATATGTGAGATATTCAAAGCGAGGGATATTAGTCACATAACTGTAATTATTTCCATATAAAATTATCAGGAACACGGTTGTGTCTAATTATAAGAAAATTTTAGGTTTAAGTGGTTAAATATAAAATCCATAATGATCAATCTGACAATCCTGTAAGGTCGAATCAGAAAAGAGATCTGACAACACTGTTCAAATCAAGCCCTTTGTATCACTTCTGTCAACTAAGGAAATTCGCACCTTGAGGAGAGGAGGTTTAAAAGACACTTCTCAAGAAAACTCCAACCGAAATTGTCTGTCTAAGTTAATTTGGTTGGGAAACAATTACTTTAAAATTTTAGAATAATAGCAAAAGTTGTTATTCTAAGAGAATAGCCAAGTTTAGTATTCAAACTAAAATAACATTAAATTCGGAGCGGTTAAATTGCATTATAAGTTGATAAATTCAGCGAAAATGTGTTTGGAATAGTACACGCTAAGTTTTACATTTAATTATATCATGTTGCAAATGAATGATTCATTATACGAATGATCGATATATAATGACTTTGGGAAAATTGTGTTAGCTGTTTAAAAAAAAAAAGACGAATACTTATTTTGATTTGCTTACATTTTATGAACATTTATTTTGATTGGGTTGAATTTTAGGACTATTTTATGAACATTTTGATTTATATTATAAACATGTGTTTCAGGTCGGATTAACGTTGTTAATATTAAGTAGCTTTCCTATTCTAAATTTGATAATAAATATATGGATTTCAGGTATCACGTCTATGTTTTAATTTAAGTACACCCTTTCAAAGAATTCGTGTCCCGGGATTAAATTTATTAAAAAAAAGAGTACATATGGTAAATCATATGTTGGAGCCCTACCTTTTAAATTGAAATAGTACAAGTATTGAGATACAAACGTTAAGTAGAGTAAATAATCTTAACATCTGTAAATTTGTTACTGAATATGAGAGAAAGATTACATTTTATGAGTACAATATAGCCCCCTATACCAAATTTCATATTGCTATCTTAATTTTTGTCGTTGCTATCATGTTTTAATACAGACAACGACGGATGGATGACATACAGAAAATTACTTTTTCGGTTTCCTGAGGCCATGAAATGTGAAGATCAGTCAAAAAACTGGAATTTTTGTGTGATTACCATAGTCTATAATTTGTATACTGCGTAAGTAACAAAGAAAAGAACATGACAGATAAATGGACGTGATTTAACCAGTCGTGTCAGACCTTTTATTGAATACGAGGTCGGAAAAGTTCCATAAAAGAAATTTGATTAAATGTATATTTATATTTTACATATGTAATTGGGAGTTCATAATAGGTATACTTTTTTATATGGCAATTAAAAACAATTAATGTAATTACTTTTTGAGTTTATTAGACATTCCTAGACAGATATATTCACAAAAATCTCGACACTGATATTTTATTCCTCACTATTACATTTTATTGATAGAGTAAAAAAATTTAATTTAAATTAGTTTGTGAAGTTGTCATTGAGTTCGAGACTGGAAGTTGAAGGGACCTTCTTGAGCAGCGTCCTTGAACAGTGAACAGCTGACCAGAACTTGGTCTGTAGCTATATTGAGCAGACCATACATTAATCAAATGGGAGAAGCAACCCTTTTTCGGAATCAGAAGTAGTGTGTAGTGCCAGTCGTGTTATAATTTTGGTTTTTATACTTTAATACCAAATTAACAATGGTTAATTAGTTGGTATCATGGCATTCAGAGTTTTACTGGAGGCCCAATCTCCAACTCGGATGCGTTAATTTATTATTTAAATGAGATGAGTTTGAGATTGAGTAATGTCCAACATCAATTCGGTTCTTAATTATTGTTAATGTTATGTGAGTGGTTAATTAATAATTAGTTTTATTTCTGTAATGTAATGGTGCATGGGTGTCTACTATGGTGCATTCTAGGGGTAATGAATTAGACCTTAAAATGGGCATTGTCTAATATCACTTTCTTAAATGTAGAGCCTAGTCACACTCCAAAATGTAACGATGATGTTGCAAATCGTTTGCAGATCGTTGCAAGGTGCCAAATCATAAATAATTTTGATCAAAATTAGAAACAATATTTTTAATTTTGGTTTAATTTTGATTTTTTCGGATGTACAGGGCTGTATAGATCTGATATCAAATTTGAATACAGTGCTCCAAAATATATAGATATTATGAAAATAAAAACCAACTTCAGTTTACATCAGAATCTTTTAAGCGATTTTATTTTTAATTTAATTTTTTCATGAGACATGAACACAACATCAAACTACAAAATTTTTATTTGGTAGTTACTAATAACAAAATTAATTATTTGGACCATTCATTCTTGAGATAAAGCGTGACAATAATTTTTACCCTTGACCGTTTTTAACCCCATGTTTTATACAGATCTGGTCCTCTTGAAAATGTAGGAAAAAGCTAAGAGACAGTTAATATATTGAAAATATACTACATCTATAGCAGATGGTATAAATGTATTTCTAAACACTCAAAACATTGAGAACAATTAAAAACATGATATCAGAATTTTAGCAACATCCCAATACTTACAATGGAAGTGAACATAGAGTACAAGCAGTTAATTTAACTAATAAATATATTCCTACTTGTTATTAAATACCTTGATTGGAAAGATGAGGCAACAGTATTTCATCCAAAGTTGTATAGAGAGTACTAGATTCTGCGGTTAACAGCCTGTGTGAACATTCATTGATATCACAATAGACAGAGCGCAGAAGATGTTCAAGTTGTGGGAACAGGAGAATTAGACAATCACCATATCTGCACAAATGAATATGATGTTAACAAATGATAAAACACCTACAGTATTGAGTATAAAATGAACTAACAATATGTATACACTTCGGCTTTTGAAGTTATTTGCTAATGATGGATTGTTCGTATTGTTAACATGGTTGAATAAATATTTTTGAGTTGCATTGCTCACAGTCCTTTTCTCCTCTTTGGTGACATACATTTTGTCTATTATTCACGCATTGTTAAACCAGATTCTATTATGTTAGTCATGAATTGATATGTGCATGTTATATTCAACATATAACAATTGTACATAACTTTTACGCGTTAGACATGATGGTTGTTGTTAGGATTTATAGTAATATAAAAATTTATTCTAACCCCAAAACAATGTGCACAGAAAGGAGAGCATTGTTGTGAAAGAACTCAAAAAGTGATGCAATTTCTGACTCGCAAGCCATATGCTCAACACAAAGAAAAGGAAATTATAAAAGATTTAACTAATCTAGAAACGAGGTGAATTGTTATTGAAGAGACCAACAGGGCCGAACTCCTGTTTGAGGCTGATAACGAGGGCGACCACCCATCATTTGACCAGGATGTCCTTTCTTCGAAAAATTCCAGGGATTAGACTTTGCGGATTTACTCCATTATTGGCCTAAAAGGTAAGCAAACCAAGTCTGTTTTCCATTCTGGGTGGTTTGAATTTAAATAGAATCTTAGCCTTTTGCAATGATACATAAGCTCACTCTGAATTATATTATTTTGGGAACAAATAATTAAGTTATATTATAAAATTATATTAAGTAATATTTGTTGAAAGATTTGAACATAATGTTGAATGTATGCAAGAGTTGAAGATTATGGAACTTTTATATTAAGACATCATGTAAGTTAAATCGTTTAATCTAAGAATTTAATTGAATGAATCTAATTTTTATGAGCTAACCCTTTGTTCGGGCGTCATTTTGTAAGTTAAATCTTTTAGCTTTAAGAGCGTTTAAACAAAAATTAATTTACCTATCTGGTTGTAAGTCTGCGTTCTTACAATCTACAATTAAGTTTACCATTTTAAATTACCTGAAGGGTAGGGTTGCAATCTCAATCGTACTTGCAGTTACTCCTATAACATGGCACATGGTTAACACAATGAAATTAGCCAAACATTCCTAGTAAAACAGAAATCTCCCTTTTATTAAATTTAAAACAACTAGAAAATAACATTTCTCTCACACGAGAATCAAATAAAGACTAAAATATAACATTACAAGTTACTGTTTGAATGTTCAAATAGTTCAAAGAAAAAGTAAAAGTTTTTATGATTCTTTCGGTTCACTAATATCGTGATTGCTCAGTTTAATTGGTTCACTTTACTCACAAACTACATGTCTTGTTGTTGTATTTGGTTTATCGTGCCAAATATTGAAATCCCACCATGACTACGTGGAATTTGAGTCTCCACAGTCCTCCACAGACGTGACTGCTCGTTGATGGCTCTAGCTAAAGACTCTCTCGAAGACTGATTGCCTCGTTTTCCTTTCTTCTTGGCAAAGCTAACGCAGAGGCTCATGGGAAGTCCCTCCAGGGTTCAACTTCCTTTATTCATGGACTTGTGCAACGTCGGATGGTTGGTCTAGCGCGCACATTTTGAAATTTAAACTTGTATATTGTTTTACATTGTTTTAGCAATCATTTGAATATTGTTTAGGAACACTTTACACTTACTTGTTTTTTATGTAATGTTTATTCTATATATTATTAATATTAACATTACTTGTATATAATTTAAACTTAACATTTATTGTTTTATTATTTATTATTGGTTGGAAGATGTCCCATGCTTACAATCAGGTTGTATTAGAGAATTTGTATAAATTAAATGTAAACAAATATTTCTATAATAGTAAAATATAAGTGAAAATTATTTAGCTCACCCATTGCATTGTTCCTTAACATAGTACTATAACATGTGTGTGTTTGCGTTCACCTCCTGGTTAGGAGTATCATCAGGATGCGAACACAAAGACTGTGACCAGCAAAACTCAAAAAGGTATTTATTGAATGAAACCAGTCCAGTAAGGCAATCAATAATCAATATGATTTAATCAGACATTTGACATCATTTGTGTATATAAAACTAATATATGATGTTAATAACAGTCCTGACAATAAAAATGTTTTTTTTTTTGTCATGCAATCCTGTGTCTGATGGTTTTTTTCTGACCATGTTTATATTTAGCCTTAATTACGACTGCTCAAGCCTAGATTTAGGTCAGCGTTCCTTTCTTAGCTAATATTTTATTTTTAGTTTTCAAATCATGCTATGCTACTAGGCTATATTGGTGTTTTGAACTTTTTTTTTATAATCTATGCTTTTTTGATAAAGGGAATTTTAAAAAAAAGTATGCATTACAAGGAGGGCCAAGATTCCATTCCTGGTTTTGCCTCTCAGATATGAAGTTTATTGTGCATCCCCATTCACTGGTAATTACTTTTCAATATAACCTCAGGTTTATGGCAATCTGTGACATATTTTGGATGACGTTTTGTTCTCCTAACTCTCTTCCACTCCACACCTAAGGACAATCAAATATTATGTGTTGAGCTGTCTCCTCGTCATCACCATATTTCCTACACAGGTCCAGTACATGAAACACCATTTTCTGTAGATGACTATGGACATACAGTGACGACAAGTCAACAATCCAACCACTTTCCCCAGGTCTGACCTGTTCAGCTTAAGAATTTCCTCTGTATTGAGACTTAAAGGACCCTCGACCATCCTGTTAGACTGTACATTGCCTTCAGTTCTCTCCCAAGCCTTCTGATCTTCCTTTCAGACCCCATGGGAGACACTACACACAGGTTCTGGGTCAATGAAAAGACCATTCAGCTCATAGGTTAGCACACTTGTCTACCTCTTCATTCTCAGTAACGCCCTTATGTCCCTAGACCTACAACAGGTTTACATTGTTGAGGGTGATAAGAAAACCCACACTTTCTTAGAGGTACAGTTGTGGTTTGTTAAAATCAAAAGTGCCACCCTGATGTGAGAGTTTATATAGATGGCTTTTCCTCTATATCCCCTATCTATATTCCTTCTCATATTTCGTCAGGGCAATTAGTTCCGCTTAAAATACAATTCCCCACTTTCCAAGGTTTAGATTGACACTCTTCCTAGGTCTGAAACAGTAAACACCAGATTTGTCTGAACGTAAACATGATAGAGGACACAGAAATTAATATTGGAACATGAAATTCGGTATTGGGATTATCGTGTGCTCATATTGAAATTGGGAAAAATGTAATTGAAAATATCAAAATGGCAGCCATTTGAAATAATTTTTTGTTCATATCTTATGTTTTAATCAACTTATAAGACATACAATTAGATAAAGTAATGCAGATTCCAATTCTCCATGTTATGGTGGGATCACTCTATGATGACAAATAGCAAAGTTACTGTCAAAAGGGTAATTTCGAATTGGCAGGGCCAAGTCACCAATGCAATCGGATACTCCCTCACAGCTTCAAGGCCTGTCAAGGCTGCCACATTGACACAAGGAAAGCGAGTAGAGACTTCAGGGTCTAGTTAACATCAAGAAAGTAGCGATATACATAATTAAGAGGTTCAGAAAACCTGTGTAACAAATGTTTTAAACAAACTTACGAATATAATTTACCAATACAATGTCTACCAATATAATTTAAGATTTTATACAACGCCCATGCAACCAACTTTTGAATACAGTAAACACTCTCTGATATCCGGAAACTCTGATATCCGGCCGTTGTATAAAAAATAATAAAAATACAATTTTCTATACAAAAATAATATTTTCGGCCCGAATAGTAGTGAACGATGTTTTTGAGCTGGGCACTGGGCAGTAGTGCGGTTCGGATTCAACAACAAAAACAAATCATGACTCATTGCAAAGCTTTTCAAGCACTTGAACAGCTGATAGACTACGTGGAAGAACAAGAAGAATCCTCACCGGCCGATCTCCTTCTTTTTCGTAGATGGAGAGATATTACATCTAAGAAGCGTGTTCAACGAGCCAAGCAACCTACCATTACATCTTTTTAAAATAAAAACTGACATGAGTACAAATTACTGTACTGTAATGAAAACTAACATTTATCGTACGTTCATCAAAATTTCACGTGTACAATCCTATACGTATTTATTGTACTGTTTTATTTTCTAATCTTCATTTTTCGTTTGATATTTTTAGTTAACACTGTAGACCTAATTAATTGTTGTTTGTGTACTTTATGCTGAGCCTCATTCAGCTTAAAATAAATAGATTTTTAAACACAGCTATTGTAATATTTATTTAATTAACCTACCTTTTGTTGTTTCGGTACTTTTGTTACCGGTTACCGTACCGTAACCTACCTTTTGTTGTTTCGGTACTTTTGTTACCGGTTACCGTACCGGCAAACTACGACAAATTACATAATAGTACAGTTAAAACGTAACGTCTATATATTACAGTAATTTGAAAAACCATAGTTAATTTTTAGAATAGTGTGGTAAAGCTACAATTTATCGTAAGCGCAACGAGTTTTAGCGCTAAAACGTAAATTTGTTACGTTTTGTTCACGTTTTAAACCACTTTAACTATATAAAAATAGCCACCCCGAGATCCAGGTTTTTCGATATCCGGATCGGCCGGCGCCACATTAGTCCGGATTAGAGAGTTTTTACTGTATTACTTTAGAGGATCTGCTTGTAATAGCATTGTATGATGGAAACCAGTGTTAGTACCATGATAAGGCCAACCAATTTATTTATCTATATGATAAGTGTTCAAGTATGTTTTCTATGTATGGTGGTAAAAATTATTAATATATTTATGTGGAAGCCTTAAGATGTAGCCGTGTAGACAAAATGGCCATAGCATACTTCCAAACAAAGGACTGCTATATACGTCTCAAAAGGTATTTATATAATTTATTTAGAATAATGATAATATTATTATTATTACTGAAAAATATAATATTACTACTGTATTTACTTTTTCTCATTAATCAGTTGATAAGATGCTTTCCACAAGCACAAGTGTTGAGATGAAATGTACAGAGAACTCTCCAAAATACCTAGTATGGATTCATTGTCATCCAAAATATCAGGGAACACGTTTTCTAAATGTCTAGTATATTCTTCAGAGTTGGTTATTTGTGGCCTCATTGGAAATACCTAAACAGAATTGTCAATTTTACAATAGTATGTAATAGTAACCAGTTTAAAAAAAATAAAATAAATATCCCTGGATTTTAAAAAGTGAATATATCGGACATTATAGAAGATACAGAAAAGTTATTTTATAATCTCAAAGAACAATGTTTACGATTTGCAGAAAAAATGCCTGCATATTCAGTCTTTGCTGTTAATAGAGCGAGGTGTGGCGTCGATATTCTATCTTGTAGTGAACACCCTACAATTTCAGTTGTTATAGCATTGTGCTTTCATTATTGAAAGTTATTTTAAGAGCAGATTCTGTCATTGGAGTGCAGTGATTATTTTGTACTCAATTCAAGCTAGGTAGAAACCATGCGTATACGAGAGAAAAATGATATCATGAGTGTCAAATTTTAGAGGCACAGTTCAGCTTTGATAAAGAAACCACGTGGTAATGTTCAAACCCCCGAAAACAACCACACAATGAGATCAATTATACAGTCTCCGTGATGCTCAACTCTTAAATATGCTACTACTTTAAGACTGAATTTTTATTTTATTTTATATATGTCTTGTTTTGTTTTATACTATTACTGTTTGTAATGCACGATTGTTATGTTGACATTTATGCAACTATCTGCAACCTAATAAACTCTGAGAAAGAGCTTTGTGGTTTCAATAAGATGATGAGACAGCAAGACAATGGATATCCTGAGAGAAATGTTTCTTGGATGTCTAATTTTACAAGGTAACATTTAATGGGCTGCACGATCACCCAACATTGCAGCATGTGATTTTATCTTTTGGGGCATCTAAATGCTGAACTATTAAAACATAAGCTGAGACCAATAGATGATATGAAAGCTGCTATCCTACTGTATAAAACCTTCGGAAGTCACCAGGCCAAAACTTGTCATTGATGCAAAACTTCAGTGTAAGGGTGCAAAACATGGAGGTCGGCACATGGATATGATTTTCAAAATAAAATAATTATAAATTATTGTATAATGTACCAAATCCCATCTTAAGATTATCATACAAAAACAATCATAGCCTACCATTAGTAAGTCATACCTAACCTATTGTAAACAAATGTTCAGATGAATTTAGCCAAATAATTATAAAATTTGTTACCAAAACTTTAGAAAATATAAATTTACCAAAAAGTAGAAACCAACAAATGTAGTAAACACCATATTTAAAAAATATTTATAAACTGTTAGCAATGAATGTGCAAAGTAGGCCTAACCTACAAATAGGCTAAATGAAAATCGTATGCCAAGATTAATAGAAACAAAACATTTTTATTAAAAACCATTCTAATTGAATACATGTAGAAATATATGTTTAGTTAACATAATAAGAGAAGTAAAGTTCAAAATATCAGCAAAGCACTTGTAAACAATCACTATGTATTGGAAACACTCAATCCAAATCCAGGTCACGCCATTATTTACAAAACACCGATTCCAAAAACAAACTGTCTCAGAATTATATTCACTAATAGATATGTAACACGATATTATCTGTCACAGTTAGTATTATATAAACTTGTAAAATCACAATAGAATAAGAGTTCACTAAACTTTTAAATAGAAATATGATAATTTGTAAATAAATAGTTGTAGACTTGAACAGCTGTTAGATTATATTTAGAAAAAGCCATCTTGCAAATTCGCGGAATAGTACATAAACAATCTATTACTTTCAAATATCAATTTTCAAATATTTGTAGGTCAAAGTAAATTTTAATTGAACCATGATCTCAAAATTGAAACAAAACTATAAGATACTAAAGTGCACTTAACTGTCTACATAAATGTGATTAAATATCGTAAATGTTGATGGAAAACGTAAGAAATAGATCCTTCAACCAATGAACGTACGAGTCCAGAAGGTTTACAAAAACAACGAGACCACGTGACAACAATCGACCAATCACAAGAGGAAGATGGCGTGGAACAAAATTGAATATGCAAGTCCCGGGAGGTATGAAGAAGCCGTGAAACGTAAGCGTCGGTTTTGAAAGAGAGACGCATCCAGACAGCCATAGGATGAAGTAGTGCATTTAGCGTGTGTGAATATTTTTTATAGTTTCGTCGGTAAAATGAAGTGAACGTTACCTAAAAATGTGCAAATGGTAGTATAAACTTAATTAAATAAGAAAACAGTCATAAATATAAAAGAATCCAAGTTTTAAAAACAATTACAAGAGGCAAATTTAAAACTAGCTTAAATTCAAATTTGTTTTGGGATCACCATTTTTAATTTAGTTCTTTTTTTTTTAATTTAATTTCTTTTAATCAAAATAGAGATGCGTTTAGTGGTTAATTTAAATCAGCCAGCACGAATTCCCCACCCGAGATAAAATATAGACTATGCAAAATGTTATTTTGAATTGCAGAACTGTATAAATTTGTGTTTAACTATTGTGATATATAATATTGAATTTCTAATGCTCCAAGAATGAGTTAAGTCGAGGCATAATAATTAAAAGACTATATAAATATATATGACCATTAAAATGTTAATTTATCATCTAGGAATAAAACCAAATCATGATTAATGTTAAAATGTTTGTGTTGAGCAATTTATTGACTAGTGTAAAGAAAGTTAATTAATAATCTGAAAATTGAAACAGAATGATAAATGCAATTTTCTTAATTCTCTTCCAAACATATTATTATATTTGTTATAAATTGGCAAATTGTTATAAATGAGGCAAAGACACCAAGATATAATTTTTAAATTAATTTCTACAATAACATATAAATAAAATTGTTACAATTGTTCTCTTAGATTTCAAAATGAATTTTGTTATAAATTCTATGATGTATGTATGTTTCATTAACTTTTCAAAATCAAGAGATATATCTGGCAGACCCTGTAATAACAATTAAAAAGACAATGTGTAGATAAATAAAATAACAGACATTAAAAACCACCATAAACGTAAGCTCATGAAATCATGTATATCATTGGAAATACATTATATCTCACCCGAGTTGGTAGTAATTGTTCAATTGATGGAAACAATAAAAATAATGAATAAATCAGAGATGTGTGAAGTTCATCGGGCGAGATGAATCCATGCCAGATGACATTTCGTAAGTTTAGTCCTTTAGGACTTCCAACTATCAACTGCATAAATGTAACCTGGAAATATAAAACATATTGTTAGAGAAAACACAAAATTAAAAAAACCTACAGTACAGAACTTTTATTATATTATTCTACATTTACGATATGAAATGAACAAAGATTTAATCTGTTGAACAATGAAATTTCAAAGCCACTTGAACAATTCTGATGAAATTGTATAAATAATTCATGATTTTTAAGTTAAAATTTGTAGATTTTTCCTAAAAAATAACCATTTTCTAAAAAATTGGTTTGAAGAATTTTGATTAAAAAGGAATTAATTGTGTTGAGTAACATTTTCAGTCAACCTTGTTATTATTAATTAACATGTTTTGTAGTACTTCCAGTTTTAGAATACATAATTAGTTTTTTTGAAGATTTAGGTACTCTGAAATGTGACAACTAGTAATAATACTCTGAGAAGGCTAGGGATAGCTGAAAATTGTACTCAATTTAATTACGCTAAAGCCTAGCAGAAATATAAAATACCTTACAAGGGATGTTAAGAAAGTAAGTTCAGTTTTGTTATAAAAAGATACCAATACAATTAGAGGTTTTAATTAGTGATGAGCATTAACGTTAACAACGGTCAACGTCAACACTTGTTACCGTTGAGCGTGTTAACTGCTGAAAAAACTGTTAACGTTAACCTGCCAGACAGAACAGAAGACCAAGAGGCTTTGTTCAGTGTACACGTGTAAAATAGTAAAATAGTAGACTACAGCAGAAACATACATTGATTTGTTGATGAATAAACGTTGACGTTAATTGATTCGCTTTAGTTGCTCAACTAAACTAACAGACGACTGAGAGGCGTATACGTGTAGCTGAGTGCGCGCACATCGTGTGGACCGCTGGCGCTAACAAACAACCACTGATGCGTCACCTGCAAACACTAAGTAGTTGATCAACGTTAGCAGTTAATGCACTTCTTCGTCAACTGCGTTGAGCATTGACGATGGTCAACGTTGACGGTTAGCTGTTACCCGTTAACGGACACAGCACTAGTTTTTATTATACACAAATTAAAATTATAACTCTTACCTATTTTTCCAAATAATTTCCTGCTAGATTAAGCCACTTTTCATATAGCGGAACATATTTTTTAATACCCTCATAGTACAATTCTGGCATCTGTTAGTTATGTGTTGACACTGTCTTTCAAATTCTAGTAGTTTTCAAACCAATGTTAAGAAAAAGGTGATATTCACTAGGAGTCTTATAGGAGATGTATAGTTGTGTATATAGGTTGGTCAAACAACTCCATTTCAAATTGTCCAGTAAACTTTGTGTGCTTGAGGGGGTTCAAAACAAGCATTGTCATGCCTGTAATGGGATGAAGATTACTTTAAAGGCGGAATTAAGGGTGAATAATGTGTAGAGTTTAGTTAACCTTAATTTAACGGATAGTCTGTAAGTAAAACGCACTGACCTTTTAAACATCTTAATTCCTTTATTCCTATTTGACTAAGCACCAATCTTGGGTAACTAGTGTAGACGAGAGACTAAGACTAATTAAATTTAAGGGTGATAATTAATAAACACTATTTAAAATTCACATAACACTAGCTAATAATTAAGTGTAAAGGAAGTGAGACGTGCAGCCCCTAACCCCCCCCCCCACATGGCGATAGTACAGCAAAATCCTGTCTAGGTGGGGTTATCGGCCTTCCCAAATCCTTGTCGAACACCATCGCCCCACCAAATTAAGTCGCCAACCTAAATCTTCAATAATTCTTCTTCTTCTTATAGTGCGCTATCCGTTTCGGACGTTGGCGACCAGCAGGGTAAGTTTGACTCTGTTGACAGCAATTCGGAAAAGTTCAACAGATGTTTTTCCGGTCCATTCCCTAAGGTTATGCAACCAGGATATTCTTCGTCTTCCTGGTCCTCTCCTTCCATCTATTTTTCCCTGCATGATGAGCTGCAGCAGAGAGTATCTGGACTCATTTCTCATGATGTGTCCTAAGTATTGTAGCTTACGGATCTTAATGTTGTCCAAAATCTCTCTGGATTTCTTCATCCGTCTTAGAACTTCTTCATTTGTTACATGCTCTGTCCATGATATTTTGAGCATTCTCCGGTACAACCATAGTTCAAAAGCTTCAATCCTTTTAATCATGCTCTTGTTTACTGTCCATGACTCTGCTCCATACAGAAAAATAGAAAATACGTAACACCTCAAAAGTCTCATTTTTGTTTCAATGGTAACATCATGGCTCTTGAAAACTTTGTTCATTTTATTGAAGGCAGCTGTTGCTCTGGATATGCGTGACTTAATCTCTTGTGTCATGTCCCACTCTCCATTTATTATTGTTCCCAGGTACATTGTGTGCTCCACTCGTTCCAACTGCTGATCATTGATAAATATTCGGGCATTGTCGTTTCGGTGTTTGGAGATCATCATGAATTTTGTCTTTTGACTGTTGATATCAAGGCCATATTTGGTACTAACTGCTGCTATTTTGCTCACTAGACGCTGTAGCCCTTCTTCACTATCAGCAAACACTATGGTGTCATCCGCATACCTTATATTGTTAAGTCTTCAATAATTAAACTACTATAATTAGTTAAAGTTTGAGTTCCTATGTAGGTGGCTAATCTCTGATTGTATTCTGCTGAATTACTCCTTACTCCGGTGGACTTAGTACAAGCTATGTAGCAATGCCTCCAATATCGTGTGACTGGGTAAACGAGACTGCAACCAAGATTTGCCATTTAGTGACTTCCACCGGTAGTGACATTGTCATATGCTGTTTGTTTTGAATGGCTCGTATTAGCTTCCTTAAAGTTTACAGTAGAGTAAATTACTATAAGTTTACAGCAGAGTTTATTGAAATGCCTTATTCTGTAAAATCTACTAGGAGTATACCTTTTCTATTGCAAATGACAGCTCCCATGAATTTTCTTGTGAAAAATGTTTGCTAGCACTACGGAAATATTTGTGGTGAGTTAATGTAGCCTTACTCCATTGACATTTTCAATTAGTTCATCTGTCACAGCAGATGGTCATATAGTTCTTTGTAATAGACATTAGTCCATTTATCCCGGAACATACAGGACCATTTTCTAACAGCATTATTCCTTATAATGTTCTATGAAGTTATTATTACGAAGTTCGCTATGAATGTCTACTACTGTACAGTTCTTTACCCACACAAAGAAGCATGTACTTTGCAATCAGCGGGATTTTCAATTATAGCAGCCATTTTGCCAATCGTATTGGTATAACAAGAACAGGCTGAACAACCTTCCCACTAACATTGCCCGACTTGTGTTTAGCCAGTCAACACAGATCATGCCACTATTTTCACACCAAACAGAAATAGGACTTATTTTACGAACAGCCCTCGTAATAATATTAATTATAGCAAGTAAAAGTAATAATATGAGATATAGTAATTGGAACAATTATTATTATTAAGATAGATTTTTACTTTTTCACATGAACACAGTATAAAGTTGTGATGTATTAAAAAATGAAGATAGATTTGTTTAAACAATTATTCGTTTTAAAATTCCGCTGAACACAAAAAAAAGTACGTTTAAAAATGATGTATGTTTGCCATTTGTGCAGTGCTGATGATTTGTGCAGTTCAAATAAATGAACCAACTTTGCTCAAATTTAATTATATCGTGAAGCAATTTTTTCAACAACTCAAAATTTGGGTCTAGCTATTACAAGATCAATTGCAATTTTAATAAAAATCTACCAAAGGTTTTGAAAAAAATTATTCTTTAAGGATCCAAACAAAATGAATGGGTCGTCTTGCCCATAAAAATGTTAGTTTGGAATTTATTGGTAGAAAACCAATTGCCAAACAAACCATAAGACCAAATTTCTTAAAATCAGCTCAACCAAATTGATATTTCTTCAAATTTTGATGAATGTGAAGATTAACAACCTAAAACATTGAACCATAGCAGAAGTAAAAGAAAACTACCGTTCAGGAATAAGTGACAATAAATGAAAATGATCTGTGTGGGACCGCTGTTATTAAAAACTCAATATCAATCAAATTTGATTTACAATTAGAACAACTTTACAGTACAAACAATGCAGGTTTAGGAGGCTGGATCATAAAATATCTTTTTAAGATACTGGACAAAATATTTAAAAAATCTGATAAGGCATAATCATTCTTATACCAACTTATCTTATTTACCATAAGAAATACAGGTATTTGTGTACTATACATATCCCCTCCTTTTTGTGAGTTTAAAACTCAAAACATCCGCTTGAGAATATTTTTTGGTACTGCCTTATAAAAAGAAAAATAACATAACTGCTACTTTCATTCGCCTCACTACAATCTTTTCAAGTTGGGCCATTCACTCGGTTTAGACTACGCTACTACAAGGTTAGTGCCACTGTTATGAGAATCATGGTGGTTTGTATTGTTATTTTGCTGATCTATTAACTTATGTTGATTCAAGTTTTTGGTAAACAAAAAATGTAGATGAGATTTGTGGTAACAAGAATCACCACAAATAGGATAGGTTGGGTTATATAATAGTAGCATTATTTTAATTAGTTCCTCTTCAATATAAAAACAAGAGAAGTCTGTATAATGTACAAGTACAGAAATACATGTAAATAAAATTTAATAATAACGAAAATTATATTTTCTTTCTCACATATCGGTATTAAATACATTTTTGGGAAGATGGTATGATTTTTATTTTTGTAAGGGTGTGTGAGAAAGTTAGGGCAATGTTTTCAACCATTTATTGAACTTGCAAAACATGAATATAATGGATCCCCACTTAAAATCTTGTACTATTTCAAATGTATTAAATTTAAGGTGCAGTTAAGCTGTATTATATTAAATTTGTATTAACCCTTTAATTTTTATGTACATCTTTTTCTATTACTTGCTTAGCAACAAAATTTAAGCATTTTCTCACTGCTTTTGATAGTTTGTATTTAACAGTCAAAATTGTAATGAACACCTAATTTCATACTTGTCTTAGACCTAATTTTCAAATGAATATTAACAATAACGGTCATTAGGAATTAAAATGATATAATTACATAAATGGGAAAATATTAAATGTAATATTTTTTACTTACAGGAATTTTTCCTAAAACTTTCCTTAATTCTGGAGTATTTAGAAGATCCCTTAAAAGGAAAGGCACTGATTTCCCTTCAATTAAAAATATCTGAAAATAACATTCACATTAATATTAACATATAAATTATATATTTTTGTTTTGTTGTTTAAAGATGAAAAACCACTTGAGGTCATCACCATCTTGTAAAAAAAAAAAATAAATAAATAAAAATAAAATAATAACTTTTTGTATTTATCGCTCAAAACTTTTTTTTTTTAATTAAAAAATATAATCTGGTCTTTAAGACTAATAAATAATATTTATCTGACCTAAATTATTACTATTGGTTAATATGAAAGAAATTTTAGAATGTAAACTAAAAATTTCTTTGTCAAATTTATTTAAAAATGACTAATTTTAATAAACTTGTAGAGTTTAAAATTTGTATATGGAACTATGTAAATACTAAGACTTAAGTTAGCTAATTTGTTATCATTCACATTTTGAACGAGAACCATGGCTGTGTAAATATATGATAGTTTTTTGTTGTAGGTAATTTTGGACCTCGGAATAGAGTGTGAATTTTCTCTAGGCTATCTTTTTATTTGTTTGAATCATTATTTTATTTTCACCCTATCTCTCTCTCTCTGTATGGAATTGTAACTTATCACCTCTATCCCTTCCTTGAATTGTAGATTTGAAATTTTTAATATTAGAAAATCTAACAGCATGTTTTGAATAAAATTTTTATTCCTATCTCTTTTGAAGAGTCCATTTTTCAAATATGCTAGAAACTTAAAATTAAGTGACATCAACTCGTCATTTCTTAAATGACATGTACAAGAGCCATGTTGAATATAATTATCAGCGAAGAAGGAAAAATCTTTATGGATTCTTGTTCCTAACAACTAAAAGAGAAAGGATATGACTTACAATGATGAAGTTTTGGAAATGAGAGGAAGTAATTGAAAGATTGGAACTTCTAAATAATAACAGAAACATACAGAATTAACGATGTGTTGAAATACAGAATTTATCCTCGAATTTCGGACATGGTTTACCTCGTCTTAGAGCTATGTACTGTAGAATGTTTGGAATATCCCAGAAAAGAGGATCCACTTTACGTTAATCTGGAATATTAAGAAAAATAGTATAGATTTATTTATTGTGGTGTACATGTTCTTAAGACGAAATCATTCTTTTTATGTTACAGAAGAACCTACGACAAATTTATTAGTTGCTACACTAGCACTTCTTTAAAGGACAAAGCTGTAAATATTATGTATATCACTTTTAATAGTGGAGTCATCCAAAACCTGTCAGCAGATACGTTATACAATGCAATGGCTGGCAGAAAAATATACTCAAATTAATTAAGTAAAGTAGGCTACTGTTCTCTGGATAAGGTTGTGGGTATAAAGATCCACCAGGAGGCATAACTACGGGAAAGTAACGCCTATCCAATTATAGAATAGAATACCCACTTTTATAATTCCATTAAATTGAACCAGAGGTTTAAGATACATTAATTTAGATATGAACAACTCAAAATCTATAGCAAAAACCAAAATACTTACATTACCAAGTAACCTCTCTAGCATTGCTGTTAGTTTGAGCGTAACTAGAACTCCACCTATATCTGTATTCTTCTTAAATGTTTTAAAACATTCAATTAGTTGATCTTGATACCCTGTAAACTTACACAGTTCCCATAATCTCTCTAACTCCGTCTCTTCTGCTGTTAACAACGCTTTCCCAGCATCATGTATAACCAACCATACTCCATTTAATTTCTCAATGTACCAACTATCAGATTGTTCCAATATATTAAAATCATCTGTAATACACAAACTCAATCTGTATATTATGTTATTTCGATAGTTTAATAAATGTTAGTCTATACAAAACTTACAATAAATTTAACGATCTTTGTACGTTCAATCGGATTGTAAATAATGAAATTAAATAAACAAATAGATATTAACCCAAATAACAAAATGTTTATTTAGCAATTTAAATCCAAATATATTTATTATGAATTAAACAATTGAATTTATGTTGATTTAAATAAAAAATATAGCTTAGCTCTGCAGTTTCAATCAAAATAGAAGTTATTATGAAATTAAACAAATTACTCATTGGCCTCAATAAAAATTACAATAAAGGTATCATAATTAAAAGAAAGAATACAGTTTTTAATGGTGAATCAATTTGATTGTTAAATTTTAAATTTTCTAAATGTACATTTAAGACAACAGGAACAATGTATTAAACCTGGAAGAAACTGATATTTTACAATCACAGTAAAATACCAATTGAAGTAAGCATCTTTTAAGGCCCCAAAATTAAAAAAATATAGAGTTGTAGTGAAAAACAAATTTATCCCTTAAAAATTTATTAAATAACTGTATTTATTCTTCTAAAAAAGGTTAACACTTATAAATTTAGGCTTAATTAAAATTTAATCTAGATGTTTTTGTTGGCTCGTGGCGAAATCAAAATTATAAAAATGTCAAATATAAATAAGATATGGGTTTTTTAAAGATTATGAATGATTTCTAGTTTGAAACTTGAGAACAAAATTCTCTGATTAACGAACTTTGAGATAGAATTTTGTTTCAAGGTTGGTGACAATTGGACAGTTATGAGTCATTAGAAAAAGAAAAGAAAACCATTTATATCCACAAATATAATATAATGAATACTCGCAAGAAAGAAAAAATTGAAATTATAATTTTTAAATTACCTTTTAAATCACCAAAGATTAATTGGATTTTATTCCAATTAAATGTCAAATCTTTTCTGATATACTGGCAAAGATTGTTGGGTTGTGATTCTGTTTTTCTTGCAATCTCCACCAAAACATAATGAACAAATTCTGATAAAAAGCTTCTAACATCTTTCATCGGCATATCTAGCAGTTACTGTATTTTGATTGATTTAAGATATATGTATCTGTAACAAAAATGGTACCAATTTTGGACTATCATAGCAAATTCTCCTACAATATACATTATTCCCTACATACGAAATCATGTACATTCATCTTTCTTATAAGATTTGACAATAAAATTTACATTTTCCCAAATGTTATAAACAATTTATTTCAAATGTTTTACTTTAAGTAAACCTAACATGTTGCAGTTGTCAAATATTCAGCATTTATCATTTTATGTTATATTTATTTATAAAGTTTGATATTTTTACGTTTAATGAGGATGTGTAATTTTAGTCACACATTGATTACATTTTTTACATAAGATGCTATTTACCTGTGGAATATTATATAAATTTAGACAAATTTTTAATAGCGAATAAATTATACCTGTCGGCCCTATATACATTATACGCAAATGTAAATATACCCTAGTTCAATAAATCTTTGTAATTATTTTATAAAGATGTGGCTTTCCAAAAAAAACCAATCATTCCTAATAAGATGGTCGGTAATTATATAGCAGAGTAGCCTCACTTAAAAATCAATTTTTATGGGTTTTATTCGTCAAATAAATGATGGAAAAATATTTTATTATCGAAAAAAAGTGTCGGAAAGATGATTACATAATATAATTACACAAGATTACACAAGAAAATCTTAATCAGAAAATCTTAACCTCTACTAAATACCTTACTTCATAAGAATAAATAATATTTTCTTTGCTGTAAATATGTAGGGCTGTATTATTATATGTCACGAAAGGTTTGGCCAGGTTGCTATATATATATATATATATATATATATACATATATATAACCACCTGGCCAAACCTTCCGTACGTTTATTGAAGTGAATGTCATGAGTATGAAAGATAACACAGAGTTAATTTTTTCACGATAAAACAACTTGTCTAATTATATTATGTAATCATCTTTCCGACACTTTTTTTCGATAATAAAATATTTTTCCAACATTTATTTGACGAATAAAACCCATAAAAATTGATTTTGTAGTGAGGCTATTCTGCTATATAATTACCAGATGGTCTTACAAGAATCTAGAGAACCCAGATTTACATAAAAATCTCACCAACATCAAAAATTTATGAATCACATAACTCTGAATCAAACAAAAGTACTGTACTCATTTTACTCCCAATTGCTTTAAAACTATTTTTTATAATCTATAATTTAAAGTTTACAATTAATTTTTTAATTGGAATTCAACAGTAGGCTAAATCAAAACGGTAAATATCTATTAAACATTATCATCGGATTTTATTATTAAAAATTATGAAAACGTTAACTATTTACCTTGTATTCAACGAACATACAGATTAAATTTTTTGTCGGAAGACACTTTTCAAGTCCCAAAATACATTATTTTAGTAGGAATTAAGAAATATAAAAGTACAAAATCCAACTTAGGTTACTCGATAACTATGTTCGTCAAGTCAGTCAATGTCAATGTGTGATTCTCTGTGATCGCTTGTTGAATCTTACATCGTTCTTTGATACCTAGTCTTATACCTACAGGTCTGGGAAGGTCTATATACCTTTACCACTTACCAGACCTTAAGTTCATTTACTAGGTCTGGTTAGGTCCAATATATATATATATATATATATATATATATATATACCCACAGTGACCTGCCGAGACCTAGTTCACAGTTCACATCATTATGAACTATGAACTCATACAGTGTAGTGATATTTAACCTGTCAAAAGATATGTAATGCGTCCAACGATACACTATTATCAGAACCTCACATGGTCATGAATTTGCCTTGACAATAATATTATTATTATTAGCATATAATAATATTTATATTATGTTTTAATAATAAACATCGAGAATGACACTTGACAAACATAGTCATAAGTATTATCGTAGGCTTTTGTTATCAGAGCTGTATTTAACCTAATAACAGCTAAATTCCCTTGTTTTCAATGTGTTATTTGACAGTGAAGAAATGCATTTTGGGACTTGAAAAGTATCTTCTGATACAAAACATAACTCATTGTTTGAATATAAGGTAGCCTAAATAGTTAACAATTTCATAATTTTAAATAATAGAATCCGATGATAATGTACAATAGATATTTACAAACCCTGGCATTTACAACTTTTTATTGGTATTTCATAAGGACCTACCTAACTTGCAGATTGAGCTGGAGAACTCAAATCTAGAAAGTTTTCAACAATATTTAACATATTTTGGCTAACCCCTGTACAGATGACACAATTTGTGGTGGTGGGATGCTCATGTAGCTCAAATTAGTGCTAGATAAGATGCAAATTTCGCACCAATAATTAGAACCATCTGTACTGAAGTGAGGTTAGGATTAGGAATATAACCAAAACAGAAACCAGCCATAATTTTAGTGTTAACGTTCACACAAACTTGTTTGGACTACATACCTTTTATTCTTCGGTAGGAATACAAAAGAAAAATTCATTCAACTGTTCCCCATGAATTTTAACACCCAATTGTCATCTTTACAGAAACAAAATCCCAACAGCTATTTAACCTAAATCAAAAATCATGTATTGACTTATTGACCATAATATACTGTCATCAGATTAAACTTATATTATAAGTTATAGCAAAAGTTAGCGAGATAAAATCCAAAATTCTTTTCATGCAATTCATAAGTTGCGAAAAAAAACTTGAAAGTAATTAATTGAATTTGAACTAGCATCATCAATACATTGTCATGTTTGTTTACACTACAGACATAACTGCTGAAACTTGAAACTTCAATTATTTAGTTTTTGTTGCTATCTCGCGGAAAAAATGTAAGCTACCTCCAGACAGAAACTTTATATCTGAATGGTCCTGCTGTCTATGACAAAATACACAAACTTAGGCCTACACTTGGTAAAATATGTTTTTTGTGGTCATATATTTATAATACATAAGTAGCCCATTTGCCATTTTGAAAACTCCTGATATTGGTAACTAAAATTAACAATTCAGTGAACTCGTTACGAATTTTAAACATTTTTCATGATATTAATAACTTGTTTTAAAAACATTTAAATAAGTTCTTGAATAAAAAGTATTATTAGGATAAACAAAAAATATCCACAAATCTGATATCCTGTAAATAATTCCAAAAGGTATCGCCGATGATCAGGTAGACAGTTGATTGCAGCTGTGGTTCATCATTAGGTAGTTTGTTTAAATATTTTGTACGACTATTTTTTGTGCGTGTATTTATTTTGAAGTTCACTTATTTGTTATATTTTGTATCTATTATTTTAATTATGTGCAATTTGTGTTCGGGTATGTGTCCACCTACTGTCTGAAATGTCAACTGTAGCTGAACTAGTGAGTCTGTTACAGGTGAGGTTAAGTTTTTACTATTTTTGTATTCTGAAACAATTTGTTTTCTATTTACTTTTGCAAACATAGTCAATTACATATTTAGGAACATTTAGAGGTACTAGGCCTAATAGCAAACCTTAGTTCGATAGCCTAAAATGGTATATCTTTATTATATAGTTTCCCCTGTGTATTTCTTATGAAAAATAAGTTGGTATAGAAAACTTCCCCCCACTTCAAAAAAATTTAATTCCAGCTTAAGCTCGCTTCACTTATTTGTGCTAGGGTTTATACACTCCTAAGCATAAATTGTATTTGATTGAAATAGAGTTTAATAAAGGTAACCAAGGTGAATTCTTGTTGATTCCAATTTTTTTCTGAACTGTTATTGTTGTTTGTGTTTTGATACTTTGGTTTTTAGGTTATTATTTTTCATATTTCAGAGAAATTTTACCGAAACCAAAAAAAGTTGATTTTGAGAAATTAGGCTTTTTAAAAGAGCTCCATTGACAGCTTTGTCTTTTGTTTTTTACAAATAACTCTCTAGGCATCATTTTTGGGTAGATAAGTGACATTTCAGTTGGATCCGTAGGAACTATACTTTAGAAAAAAATTGATCAAAATCGTTTGAACTGATTAATAAAATGTGTTTCGATTAATGACATCATAATTTGAGTTGATAAGTAAATAGAATAAAACTCTTCAAAATAAGCCCGCATCTCAAATTTGGTCAAAATATGTCCAATCGTTTGGGCTGGAGAATAAAGACGTTATCTCAAAACAACTTTTTAAAATCTGGGACCCTAAAAATTTATTTAAAAAATTCAAAATTAATTTTTCTAGTTTTAAATATATTGAATAAATATGGATCGTTCAAATTATTAATATAGTTTATTCGGATATTTACCAACATTTGGATTAGACCAAAATAATACACGAAGTTTCGAAAGAATGGATCAACACTCTTTATCAAGTTAAACCTTATCAATCATTACACAACATTCTACACTAGAAAATAACCAATTGAACGATTTAACACGAAGGATTAAAGCGATTTGATATTAAATTTGAGTAAAGTCGTCCTTCATGTCAATTTGTAAATATATTCTCGAACAATCCGCTATTTACTGGCAAGTAACTAGCTGTACATTGAAATCACTGGAAACGACTGGTTTTGTCAGGAATCAAGTCATCTAAATAATTTAACAATCAAACAGCTGTTTGGAATATAAAACTGTAAGAGAACAAAACAAACACTTTAAGTCGTTCCGATTGCAGCTGTAGGCGTTGAGAACAAAAATCTGTCATCGGATGTACTCCAAAATATTAAACCAGTGATTCTGTAAACAGTAGACATTATTCTTTGAATAATACAATTTGACTACCATCACAAAATATTTTTAATTCTAATACTTTTAATTCAAATAATAAAATCCATTGATCTCTTAAATTGCATTTCATTGTGACTCTTAAATATTTCAAAATGGCGTTTTTAACCAATCTCATGATGAACTTTGTCATATTTTTTCGTTCATTATTCCGTTACCTATTGTAAACATACAATATTTGTTATATATTTTTTTACATGATTTTAGATTTTTAGAACGAAAAATTAAAAAGGCGCAATTTTGAAATAGTTTAGGGTAATATTTGAATTTTTTATGGAATACAGAGAAATGGATTTTATTATTTGTATTAATTGTATTAGAATTCAAAAATATTTTTGTTATAGATCAATCTTGGCTGTTATAGACAATTACCAAGAAATTATGTTTCCTGTTTGTTTTTTAATAACTCTGTTATAGTTTACAAAAAAATCGTTTTGTTTGACATACAAATATAGAGATTTCATTTTCTCTTGTGAATTGTTTTCAAGATATTCAATACTAAAATATTTTAAACTGTCGCCATTTTGAAAATACAGTATACAAAATAAAGTCTTCGTTTTTGGTAGAATTTATAAAACATAACATACAAAATGCGTATAGCAAATCTGAACTCAATATCTTACCTCTTTTTAAAGTTATAATATTATTTTTTTACAAAAACAAAATGGTGCATATCTGGAAAACTAATTTACTTTCTTAGCTCAACACTTCTAAACAGATATTTCTGCTAAAATCTTGATCGTATAAATTCTACAGGCCTACTACGAATCTTTGAGAAAATAAAAAGAGGCAACATACTGAATGCTTATTTTTCTAAATAAATGAGCTATCCAAAATAAAACTAGTAGGCTAGTTTACAATAACTATAGGCCTACCAGAAAACCTAACTTGTTCCACACGTTGTTAAAGTGTTAAATCAAAGAATAAAGAAAACACACTAATCGTCACGGCCGGAACACTCACGTGATCTCACAATTAGAACGGTGAAGAAAATCGTCACGAAAAACTTTAAAAAAAAGATTTTCCCAATTATAGCCTACGAGGTCATAATTAGCTTTGTAAATGTAGGTTAATTGTTACAATACACTATGATAATAACTGTGTTACATATGAGTTCAATTTACATGAATTTACTAATTGTTCACAGACATTTCGTGCAATATATCCATAATGTAACTTCCTAACCTTTATTTTTGGTTCAATATTTTGAGGTAACGGTTGAATCTACACGGTTTTTCAACCCTTCGTTTTAAAGATCACAACACTGTGAGAAAAATACTCTTTTTCATGATAGTACAATATAAATAGTTTTAAATTTCTCTCTCTTTCTCTTAAAAAAAAAAGATTCCAGTTAAGGAGAAAAATATTTTTTAAGGCAACTTCTTGTTTTGACACTTTAATTTTTTCATTGAACTTTCACAGAATACAGACTGAGTTTTAATTCCCTTCCCCGTTACTTTTTTAATTTTTTTATATGGCTTAAGTTAGAAAATTGAAACTTTGCTTGTCCGTATTGGGTCACTTTGGTTTTGATGAGCTCATTGACTGTCCAACTCTAATTGGGGACGGCCCCCAGGTTGTCAGAAGAAAATCTTAAATGAGAGCATAGATCGAACTGCACATCAAATTAAAGGTCTTTGTTGGTAGAGGACAATGGCGCAAGTAAAAATTCTAACTTTCATTTTTTCCATTTTTTAAAAATGAAAAGTAGTTAAAATATAATAACTTGAAATGTTGTTCAAATGAAAATTAATCGGACTTCAAATTTTTTAGAAAATAAATTAATAACTCATCCTTTTTTAATTCCATTTGCACTATTTTTTTTTTTTTTTTAGCGTAAAAAGGCGATGTTAAGCGACATTTCACATGACCCTCTTCTTATTAAGGAAACGTCATAATGTAAACCTGTTGGGAGTCAAGGAATATAAAGGTGTTGTTGAGAATTGAGGAGGCAGACAGGTGCGTTGCGAAATGTCTCTTTATTGACTCAGAACCTTGTTACGTAGGATTTTCTTCAAGGAACATCAGGGAGGAAATGTACAAGGTCCTTCAAGAGACCTCTTAAGTGGAATAGGTCAGTACTACCAATGACTACATAAATACTATAAGACACGACATGGCCATGTTAAATATTCTACACTTATTCTTGAGTTGACCAATACCCGCTAGGTCGCTCTGCTAGAAGTTGATGTGACTGGCGCTAGGTGGCTCTACGGTCAAACAATGTTTCAGTTGCGCACTGATGCCACATATGGGACCAGAAATGCGAGGGAAGGTCGAGAATCGCTTATCTCAGCTCACGAACTGACAACACTGACTATGCTGCGTCAACAGTTGTACAGTCTCAACCAAGTGGGATGCGTACAGTCAAGCACCTGCTGCTAGCGCTTTCTGATAGCTGTGTGTCAAACTTGTGACGAACAGCACCCGTAAAGCGTAGACTATTTCCCTATCCTATGTCGTGTCTTATAGTATTTATGTAGTCATTGGTACTACGGAAAGTGGTTGGATTGTTGAGTGGTCACTGAATGTATCGTAGGGGGTGTCATGTACCAGACCTTCTGTTAAGGAAATGTGATGAAGCTGAGGAGACACGAATTGTAGAGTGGAGGATAGAAAGAGTGTCTCAAGGTTTTTCTAAAACTTGAGATTGGATTGAAAAGTAAAGATCTCTAAAAGAAAGTGCACAATAAGCCACCTAGAGACAAAACCAAGACTGGTATCCTGGCACTCGTTGGAATAAAAAAAAAGGTTCAAATTAGAATTGGGTGTTTGTAGATATAAAGCAAGTGAGAATATTGTCGATTAGAGTTTATTAACTCAATCAAATTCAATTCAACCTTCAGATGTGTTAATGTTACTAAAATTATACATGCTAAATTATTAGGCGTCTAAGAGTTACGAATGAGGTGAATAACTCTACAATTAGTTCAAGAAATATTTAACTAAACACAATAACCTGTGCTAAAACATTGCACAAACTTTCTATCGTCCACCTTTAATACCAAATATAATCCTGTTTTAACGTTACCAAAATTATATATCGCGGGATTTTCTTAAATTTTTTCCATGTCTCAAAATTTAGAAGTTGCCTTAAAAGCAAAAACAGAATTATGATTTTCTCAAAATCGGCTATGACGATTGTAATCAAATTTGCCTCAAGTATAGCCTCTAATGATCCAAACAAAACATACTGATTACCATCTCTCCAAAAATACACCTTGCGTTTTTGTAAAAAAACAAACAAAAACAATAAGACGTTATTTTTCAAAACCGGTTCTACAGATTTCAATAAAATTTAAGGGAAATCTGAAAATAATAACTCCGTGTGATAAATTGCAAGGAAAATATATTAAGGTTCGTGAATAATTAATTGGTAAACTAAAATGAACCTTGCGAATCAAAGGCGTCGATTTTCCGTACCTAAAACAGTTGAACCGAATTAAAAATTGAAACGTGGATAGATTGTAATGTGTAGGAAAATATTAAAAGTTTGAATAGCAACTTTTTTTTTTATTGACGTGGCATTATTTCTGGGTACAAATAATGTTGTCAATACACTTTATAAAAACAGGTAGTTAATTATTGATACTTTTTATTCCCTAAAACAGCTGTTATGAAAACTTTACCATGTAAAGCAGTTTCGAAAAATTATATTGACGTTTTTCGAAGAGGTGATTTTTCCGATTTCCTTTTTTTGAATATCTAGAAATTGTCTAGAACACTGGCCAATGCAACACCAGTTTGTAATTATTACTTGATGTATTTACACCTTGTGATAACTGAAACAAATGTATTAACAGCGCTTAATAATACAATTTGTCCTTAATTCACAAGGTGTAATAGATTTAGTAATAATAAAGAGCTGGTTGAAGCCAGTGGATGTTGTAGACAATTACCAGAAAATTATTATTTTTCTTTTGTATCGATAACTCTGTTATACTTCAACCTACAGAACAAATAAAAATAAGAGTAGTGTTATTAGAGCTTTTACCCTAGCTTTAGTTTAAATTCCACCTAAAGAATAAAAACGCCTTTAAAATAATGAGTTTTATCTATAATCGGCATAAGAAATTGGGTTGCCATAAGAAAATTGTGTATTCTAGACAATTACCAAAAATATGATTTTTGTTTTCTATCGATAACTCTGTTATTCCTCAGCCTACAGAACAAATAAAAATAACAGTAGTGTTATTATATCTTTTACCCTAACTGTAGTTTAAATTTCACCTGATTTTGAGTTAGAAAAATATGAAAATTCGTCTCCGAAAATAGCTGAATATGTGAATTTTTGAAAAATTTATAGTATCAGTAGCTCCTAAATGGTTGGAGATATCGAAAAATACCTAAGAATAAAAAGTCTTAAAATAATGAATTTTAGGGTCTGTTCAAAAAGAGGACCGCCAATCAAAATAGTGGCACTCGGAAGGTTTCCTAACCCAACCTAACCTACCAACTTTATACGTAATATATTAATAGACACTTTATTATTCTGAAGACCAATATAAATTTATGTCCTTCCCGGTGGTGTCAAACAGATCTTCATCCTTGTTCCTACCGCGTCAGATGAATTCACATAAGTAATAATCTAACAAAGCTCTACTCGTTTCGCATTGTTTCTGTTTTTGGTAAAATATTGTCCTTAAAATAAACGCCATCAACGTTTCAGCTGTCCTGTCAGGTCAGGTTTTATTTATGTCAATAGAAAATTGTTTACGAGTGGTTGAAAAGACCCGAGTTTTATCCAAAATCATAGGGATTTTAATATGAAAATTTAGAGCTGATCGTCATATTGGAAAAAGTTGGACGGTTTATGTATAAAAAATTTGTAATACTTCTAGTTTTAACTCAAAACATACTGGGGGGGGGGGGTTACTTCTTAAAGTTTTTTTTTGTTACTTTTGTACTTATCGAATAAAATCGTGGTCACACTAGTTTCAAACACCCTGTGTAGATCAATAATTAATTGCAGATATTACAACCACAGATTGACCTTCAAAGATACGTCAGATACAAAGTAACTCTTGCATTGATCTATATTTATATTGTGGTAATATTGTCTATATGACATTGACCTACTGTAATGGCTTTGTTGTCTCCGACACTTCTACGAATGTTTGCATTACCATAATAAAATATTGTAAAAAATACAGTCAATAAAAATATCATTTCCGTAGTTGTCAGTCAAAAAGTGAAAATGAACCTGGAGTGAAAAATATGTATATTAAAAATAGTGTTTAATAAGAACTTAGCAGACATAGTATTTGATTAGAATCAGGATTTTCTGTTTGTGTCAATAATTCCTATTTTTGTTACTTGATATTTTGCAATCTGCTTTTGATTAATTAAACTTTGGATTTCACTAAAATTTAAATGAAATTAGTAGAGCCGATTTTAAGAAATTACATCTATTGTAACACCCAACTTTTAATATTTTCAGAGAGGTAGTGAACAATAATGCAACCGTTTGTTTGCACTTGACTAAAATTTTGATCAAAATTGTTAGAGTCGATTTTGATAAATTATGGTTTTTATAAAAGCTCCCATGGTAAATTTTTTTGAATTTTCAGAGATGTAGCAATGAATAATCCAATAGTTTGTTTGGATCCAGGAGAGATGTTCCACTTGACTAAAATTTGATCAAAATTGTTATAGCCGATTTTGAGATATTACGTCTTTTATAAAAACTCCTATGGCCAATTACATTTTCAAAGAGCTAGCAATCAATAATCCAATTGTTTGTTTGGATCCAGGAGAGATGTTCCACTTGACTAAAATTTGATCAAAATTGTTACAGCAGATTTTGAGATATTACGTCTTTTATAAAAGCCTCTATAGCCAATTATTTAGAATTTTCAGAGAGGTAGCAATCAATAATCAAATAGTCTGTTTGTCAGTTTGGATCCTTAGTGGCTACACTTGATTAAAATTTGATCTTAATTGTTAGATCAGATAATTTTGAGTTATCGTAAAAAAGAAAAAAAACCCTAAGATAAAGCCAAAATATTTGGACGTACCAAATTTGATTTCAATCGGCCCTAGAGTTTGAACTGCAAAGCACTGCACAAACAACAGACGCCAAAAATAATTATTAACTATTTTTTGAACTCAGGGGACCTCAAAATCTATACCTCAAAAAACACCAAATCGTTTAACTATATATTAAAAAATAAATTGTTATTTTTTTTGTTAGTGATATTTTCCAAATTTTTCTGGGAGGTAAGTTGATATTGAAGGGTCCCCTATAAAAAAAAATTTATAATGATTATTTTTAATTAAATTTTTTGTTAGTTTAAGCCAAAAAATTTCTCGGTCATCATCCCCTTTTGAAAAATTGAAGAAAAAAGCATAAAATAGTGACACCTAGTCTTCTTATTCTCTAATAACGTCAGGGTTGGAAAAGAACAAGAGTTGGTCAAGAGAGACCTGATCGGAAAGATGAAAGAGAGAGAAAGGGTCAGCTCAAGAAGTGTACTACCACTTAAACATGTTTTTATTGACAAAGATAGAACAAACAGAACCTGACCTGAGAGAACAGCTGAAACTTTGTTGGGGGTGTATTAAGGACAGTCTTTTACCAGGAACAGAAAACAATGTGGAACCAGTAGAGATTTGTTAGATTCCTACTTATAGGAATTCACGTGAAGCCGTAGGAACAAGGATGAAGATCTGTTTGACACTATCTGGAAGGACATCAATTTATATTGAACTCCAGAACAATAATGTGTGTATTCTGTAGTATAAATTTGGTTGGATTAGGAAACCTGGATGCCACTGTTTGAGTGGCGGTCCTCTTCTTGAACTGACTCGAGAGAAATATAACCCAAGACTAGCTGCTAGGTAGGTCGTAGCCACTACAGTCAGCCTCCGAGGGTCAAGGTCAAACCAGAAGTATTTCGGGCCTTAGTTTACTCGCCACGATCGTACATCGCTAATAAGTACAAAACAACCTGACGTGATTTATTAATAACACAACTCGAGGTGGTTATCACATTTATGGTAATTAGTTTAACTGGATGACGATAGATTGCATGAAGGTCATTACGTCTTGTCTTAGTTAATGACGTCAGAGAGTAGGCCTACGGGACAATACTAGCTTACTACCAGACTTTCACTTGGGTGGTAAACATCACTATTCACGGCTGAAAAATTTCCATTTATCGTGATGTGAATTATGTAATTTAACGTCTTCGCAGTAGATTACAATTGATACGTGAGATTCTGTATTGCGCACAGATCAGTTTTGCGTTTTATCTGCTAGAGATTTTCCATCGTTTATTAGTTACGATTTCTGAGTATTTTATCCAAGTTTTGTGCCTTCCGATGCTTGTCTAGGCAGTTTTTATACTAGGCAGGCAACCCGCTACTATAAAAACAGTATCCTCAAGGTAGGAATGTGTCTGGGGTGGAGAGGAAAATAGGGGCCGCCCACACTTTGTTTGTTGCGTTTACTTTCAGCGGTACAACCCCAATAAAAAAATATAGACCTCAAATGCTTCTGTGTAAACGCCTAACCTACTTTCGTTTCTTTTATCGGTGTAAATAAGAATAAAACAAAATTAAACTTTAAAGATTTAACTTGTACTTAAACTTTAAGAATTAAATGTAGCTAAGCAGTAATTTGTGTACCTAGTTTTCTTGGAACTGGTTGTACTGTCAAGTCTGGCTGGGGAAACAAGTAGAAGAGTGGACACGCCCATTACACCAGACACACTCCTAGTTTGAGGGTACTGTACTTTACTGCAAACCTTCTATTTACCCCATAGTTTGTCAATACTAAAAACAAATTAATTCCTTTTGTTGGATTTTTGAATTTATTTAAGAACTTACTATTCTTGTAAGTAATTATTGGTTGCTAGGTCTAATACCAACTTTAATATGAAACTAAACACAATATTAATATTTAAATGTACACATGATTTGGCTGTTGATAAATTATATTAATTAATTACAATGTTAAGGTCTTTTTTAGAAGAGCCCCACCACTTTTAAAATATTTTCTATTGGAATATTATAGTAAAAGTAGACAAAATTTTTACATAGAAAATTTATTGAGTAGAAAAACACAGAAAAAAATCTATACACAAATTGGTAATATGAGTTATTGTTCTGGAGACCAGTAGAGATTAATGTCTCTAAAAATGGTATTCTTTGTTTCGTTTACGCCATTACACAATGATTAAGCTAGATTGCTATTTCAAGTCACGACAGGTTTGGTCAGATATATATATAATAACCTGGCTAAACCTTTCGTACGTTTTAATGAACTTAATAAGATCACTTAATAGAAGTGGAGGGGCTCTAAAAAAGACCCCAATCTTAGATCCTCATACGCTCATTCTCAGATAGTTATGAGAATATCGACAGAGACTTTGGTTGTGAAACAATGTTTTTACATAGGATAGTACGCAGTAGGTGGGTGAAATGAGTAGTAGCGCAAGCCCGCCAACTCGCCTGCCACTTACTCTACAAGCTATGCTCATAGGCGGTATATCAGCAATCATTCAAGCATCTTTAGAAAGAATTATGTGCCGCGAATTTGAAATCACAACTTGACCTTGCTGTGCAGCTTGTTTTCGCAATATTGATTGATTGAAATGAAAAAAGTTTACAGCTTAGATATTAATATTTTATTTTGTATAAACGATTCGTAAAAAATCTTGATTATTTGTGTAGTTATAAAAAAAACTTTGTAGGAAAGGTAAAAATCAATTTTTTTATTTATTTTTACCCTAAATTGAGAAATATTTGCTTACTTAAAAATTATCTTCTTTAAAAATGGCAAAAAAGAAAAAAAATGTGATGAAATTTTAGATATGGGATTTTTAAAGTTTTCATTAATTTTTAACAATACCTTTTAATGCAAATTTCATTATTTTGTTAACAACAACTACTTAAAACATTGAATGTTTAGCATTTGTACGTGGTTATGTCTGCCGAGCACTGATAACAACGAAATAAAAAAGTCATAAGCGCGTTGGAAAAATTGCCGAGATATCAACAGTAATTCCTCTTCAATCAGCCTCATTAATTGGGCTGATATCCAGTTGCACCGACGGTCGAAGGAATTTGCAAGGGTCGAAACATTCCTCCGTACGAAAAGTGTCTAGTTGCACCGGTGGTTAAAATCTACCAGGAAATACCTTTCTTTACTCACACTCACGGAACTTTGACATAACTATTAAACAGTTCTATACCTTTAACGGTATACCGTAAAACATTAAAGCGTATGTACACACATAATAATAATAATAATAATAGGGATGATAAGAAAAATTAGTAAATTACTATATATAATATATATATATATATATATATATATATATACTATATATAACCTAACCTAACCTAACCTGACCGCCGGTGCAACTGGAACACCCCCCAAAAGGCGCTCCGGTGCAACTGGACACATCAGTTTGGGGCTGATCCCTGACCACCGGTGCAATTGGACATCTCCCATTAATTGATCTCTTGATATAGGGTGAAAATAAACGTTTTCTTTCGAAAATCCCCATAGGAAGTCAAGTCTGAGGATTTTGTCAGCCAGTCCATGAAGTTGCTCCTACGATCTATCCAACTGTTAGGAAGATCTCGATCTAAAACTGCTTTGACCACATTAGCATAATGAGAAAGAGCTTCATCCTGTTGGGGAAAAAAGGTCCAGTTGAGTAAATTGAGGAACTATGTGATCAGTTAATATTGATGCGTATCTGTCTCCAGTCATTGTCTGATGGGATATGTCGTACGATAAAACACCATCCTTGGTGACGGCAGTTCAAACCCTTTGTTTTCAAGCTCTCTTGTAAGATATGTGGATTTTACTTGTTTTAATTCCTTTTTTACACATCATGTTCGGTAAAATATTGTTTCATACAATTCCTTCATACCACTTGACATGACAAAATTCTACTCATCTTTCTGGATCATCTCCAGGAGTCTCTGAACTAATTTTTTATAAAGATTTATTTGGTTTTCTTAGCATACCTTTAAACTGGCGACTTTGGTATCCCAGTAGCGGATGAAACTTTTCTAAGAGAATCAGGCCTGTTTGGAGATTTCAGTCGGTAGCACATGCAAGCTCTTCTATATTTCTGTGTTAGATAAAAAAATAGTATTACTTTGAAACTGATCTAGTTTAAGTAAACTTTTTTGAACTTACCGTCCAATAGTCTTATTTAAAACTTCCAACGACGGCCGTTTCGGCTATTCAGCCATTTTCACATTGGACGGTAATTTCAAAAAAGTTTACTTAATAAACAATAGTCGGTATGGCGAACATAAACAATAATGATCTAGTTTCTATTAGCATAGTTTTCCATTTATGAATTTTTTTCCCTTGACGGAGGAACAGATTTGGGTAGGTTCTTTGTATTCACATTCATTTTCAAAAGCAATGGCCCACTTTTTCTTTAATTGACAATTTCTTTGTTTCGAGGTTAGATATCGCACATTAAACTGATGGAACACAACTACCAAATTGTTTCATTGTTGTGTGTTAACGAAACAGCTGATCGAGATTCAACAGATGACAATGCACATTTTGGCATTGTGGGTGGAAATGGTTCTATCCAGAAGATTAATGTTCTTTTTGTTGTTCCACCATTTTGTTTTGATTGACTATACAAAAAAAGAAAGACGTGTGTACTTTGTTACATATCTTTGTAACATACTGTAAAGTGTCAAGTTTGTAGAGTGTTCCATACGACTGGAATATTAATTCAAAAATAGTGACCTCTCCGCGGGATAATTATTCCATCCGCGGGAATATTTTTAAACATATTCCATCGTAATCATAATATATTAAAGGGGGTTTTGTATGTATAATTTATAATTAATATTATAATTTTTGGAAATTATGTACCAAAATACAATATTTGTTGTACCCTCAACTCCTCTTCATAAAGTAATTTTTTTAAACAATCAGAATACTTTAATACTGTAAAATGAGAAAGTAAAAATAGTGTTATTATGTTTGTACGCCTGACTTTGAGAGTATTTCCTTTCCCAATAACATCTCTAATTATGTCTGGGAAATCTATTATATATAGCTTAAACACAACAGATACCGCCATTGCTGACGTCTTGCCAAGTGACTGAGCCTAGAGGGAGAGAAATATATTCAAAACATGTAACTTACGTGTTTACGAAATAATCATGGTAATTTCCCATTAAAACGAGGCAAAAATAATGTTTAGAAAAAACTAACAATTTCATTCAAATCGGTCGAGAAAAGCGTTAGTGACAAAATCAGATTAGACTTGATATCAATCTGTGTAATCTTGTAACCTTATTATATTTAATTCGCTAAGGAATTTCTGTGCCAGTTGCGTATTTTTTACTTTACTGATTGATGTGTCAATTTAAACAGTGTTACCTGCAGATTTGCCGTTATGCATTTTCTTTGGAAACACTTATTTTGTAATAAATTTATCATTTAAAATAACATGTTTCAAAACAAAAATAATTTGAAACAGCTGTTTTATTCTGACGTTTTGTTTGAGAATTTATAACAGCTGTTTAAATTATTTTTAGGCTAACTTATATAGTGCTTACTTTATTTGTGCGGCTTCACGTTGTGTTGTGATTGATTGCTTACATCTCGCAAAATTAAACAGTATAATTGCCCAAATTCGTTTTATTTTGTTGTTTTGTTTGAGAATTTATAACAGCTGTTTAAATTATTTTTAGGCTAACTTATATAGTGCTTACTTTATTTGTGCGGCTTCACGTTGTGTTGTGATTGATTGCTTACATCTCGCAAAATTAAACAGTATAATTGCCCAAATTCGTTTTATTTTGTTGTTTTGTTTGAGAATTTATAACAGCTGTTTAAATTATTTTTAGGCTAACTTATATAGTGCTTACTTTATTTGTGCGGCTTCACGTTGTGTTGTGATTGATTGCTTACATCTCGCAAAATTAAACAGTATAATTGCCCAAATTCGTTTTATTTTGTTGTTTTGTTTGAGAATTTATAACAGCTGTTTAAATTATTTTTAGGCTAACTTATATAGTGCTTACTTTATTTGTGCGGCTTCACGTTGTGTTGTGATTGATTGCTTACATCTCGCAAAATTAAACAGTATAATTGCCCAAATTCGTTTTATTTTGTTGTTTTGTTTGAGAATTTATAACAGCTGTTTAAATTATTTTTAGGCTAACTTATATAGTGCTTACTTTATTTGTGCGGCTTCACGTTGTGTTGTGATTGATTGCTTACATCTCGCAAAATTAAACAGTATAATTGCCCAAATTCGTTTTATTTTGTTGTTTTGTTTGAGAATTTATAACAGCTGTTTAAATTATTTTTAGGCTAACTTATATAGTGCTTACTTTATTTGTGCGGCTTCACGTTGTGTTGTGATTGATTGCTTACATCTCGCAAAATTAAACAGTATAATTGCCCAAATTCGTTTTATTTTGTTGTTTTGTTTGAGAATTTATAACAGCTGTTTAAATTATTTTTAGGTTAACTTATATAGCGCTTACTTTATTTGTGCGGCTTCACGTTGTGTTGTGATTGATTGCTTACATCTCGCAAAATTAAACAGTATAATTGCCCAAATACGTTTTACTTTGTTGTTTTGTTTGAGAATTTATAACAGCTGTTTAAATTATTTTTAGGTTAACTTATATGGCGCTTACTTTATTTGTGCGGCTTCACAAATATGTGATTGATTGCTTACATCTCGCAAAATTAAACAGCCCAGATACGTTTTATTTTGTTGTTTTGTTTGAGAATTTATAACAGCTGTTTGAACTTTTATACTAAACTGTTTATATTATTGTTAATGTGTAACAGTTGGGTCTGAATTTTTTATCTTGGAAAAAGTTAACGACTCAACTGTAAATACTGTATAGCGTTTATTTTATTTGTGATTTATTGTTTACATCTCGCAAAATGTAATGGTTTATATGGCTTACTGTTAATGTGTTCTTCTGAGTTTAGATATTCGAAATTCTGGCCGTAGGAAAGACCGCGTGGAAACCGTCGAACTGGTCGACGAGAAAATGCCAACGACAGAAATCGAAGGGCACTGAATCGTGGAGTAAACCAACAGGTTCAACTTTTTAATGTCAACATGAACCTCAGACCTCGAGAGTATTTTAAAATTGGCACGTTCATTTGATATTAACAATCCATATTTGGATGTTGGTGATCTTTCTGATGATTGTAGTTATTGCAGTGTTTTGATGAAATAACGCCACACAAATGTAGTTATTCAAATCTGTTAAAATTCTTACCTGGAATTAACTACTTATTAGTTAATAATATATATACGAGATAAATACTGGAAACTGGTTTTACATCCCTGTAAACTTCAGATCTTTTGTGCAGTGCCTAATTTTTTTTTCCTTATTGTTTAAAGGTGGAAAGCCTGTCGATCATTATCGTTTTGCAAATTAAAAAGTAAGAAAAGAACTTAAGACTCCTGATACTTTAACAGCGTCTGTGTCGGAAAAAAATACGAGTTGGTCAAGAGAGGACCTGATAGTAAAGATTAAAGAGGGGATCTAACCCAAACCAGCTAGAGTCTAGGCGATCGAATTCATTTCCGAGTCGGACAACCTGTTTCATCAGGTTATCTTCTTCTATTGGATCTTTTGATAAGCAGGAGTTTTCTTCGCTCTAGAAATTTAAATTTCAAAATTATGCTTCCTGATGTTTCTATGCGTTGACTACACAATCTGGATTTGAAGCTACTACGATTTAAATCTAGGGTGGTTAAATATTTCTTAAATGCTTCATGTTCAGTTACGAGCTCCCGGGTGGTCTAGTGTTTATCGCTCCGACTTCACGAGTGAAATGTTCTGGGTTTAATCTCCGTGTAAGCTCATACTTTACTGAGTTGGCCCCAGCTTCGCAAGGAAAATTGTGAAGCTACAATTGGTAGCGAATCCTAGTTGAGAAGGATAGATTAAGGACGATGGGAATTTCGATATGCTCTGACTGAAAAGCTGTCTAGCAGACTTAGGCTCTTCACAAACTATTACGTCATGTAGTTGTGCAGTAGTTCCTTTTGTTGGAACAACATAGTTCCAATAGTTCAAATCTATTTAGTAAGGATACATACCTAAATAATTTTCCATTGAGCTTTTCTCTTAAGATCCCTCTCTTTATAATTGAACCCCCCCCTCCTCAAGAGATTGCTACAGTTTTGCTTATTCCTCAAGAAGGTTGTAGGCCAATGAATCAAGCATTACCCTCCTACTTTGCCAGTTCCTCATCCTCCTTATTTCCCTAGAATCCTCTATGACATGGCCCCCAACTCAATTCTACCCAAAGGTCTCCGATTTCGAACATTTCACGTTTTGAGTGTGTGTGTATTATTATTATTAGCGATTCCTTAGAGTAATTAAAAAATACAAAAATTAATTACATTTACAAACGTAAAAATTCTGTTTTTTTATGAGCGATGGAAAATTTTGTAAATTACGTAACGCCTGCAATCAGACAGCAGGACAATGGTTACAACCCTCTTGACAGCGCGGCTAATATTTTTACTCAGTGTAGTAGCAATGTTTCCCGTACTGCATTCTGAACGTGAAACTGACTATAGTTTGGTTGTGTTTATGTTTTTAAACTTATTTCACTATAAATATAATAGTTTGTGCCATGAGTAAATTAGGTTTGGTTGTTTTCGCTGAAAAGGTGTAGTCTAGTCGTTATATTTTCAAGAAAATGGCGGTCGAAATAATTGAAGTTATTAGTTGAAAAAGTGAAGGCATCATTGACATCGTCTATGAAAGTAGAGTTTGGAGGAGAGGGGGAGGGGGGTTAATTGATTAATTTTTGTTTTTTTTTTTATTTAAGGGCGAAGTTTAGGATCATCAGGTCCTCTATTCCACTTAACCCCCATATAAAATAAATACAAAAATAATATCAACAAATAAAATACACACGTAAAAAGTACATATAAAATATAAACAAAAGGAATAATATAAAATAATAATTATCTAAACCAGACGAGTAAAAAGAACACATTTAAAAAGAAACATAATACAACTGTAAATACAGAAGAACAACAACAATAATAATTAATAAAGATAATTAACGTCATTATAAATATAAGATAAACTATCACAGAATATGTTTTAAAAAATAATTACAGATAAATTAGAATTTTTTTCCCCCTTGCAATGAAATCGCGATAGAAAGAGGGAGAGAGAGATAAATGGCTGAATTGTATTTGTACAGAGTTGAAGATAACGACTTCATTATAAACAGAAGTTTTTTTTTCTTTAAAGGCAAAGAACCATTCGGTCATCATCGTCTTAAAATAGACAATATAGAAGAGAAACTTCTGGCCTTTGAAGCCGCTAATAGTGTCAGTGTCGAAAGAGAATAAAAGTTGGTCAAGAGAGACCTCATAGGAAAGATGAAAAAGAGAGATCTAATTCAAGAGTAGATAAAGAAAGGTGTAGATAGCTATGTCATCTTGGAATTGCCACACTTTAATTGCTCCTGATAGTATATTATGTTCGGCAAAAAATATCCTTTGTTTAGGATAGGTAGATATGAAGTATCAATGTTTGCAAGGAAGATTACAATAGCTGCAAATTTAATTAGCTAATAGATGTTGAATGAAACTATCGAGTTGTCCAGACGAGGGTTGCTTCCGTCTGTTATTGTTATTCAACACACATTGATGTTGAAATAACCTTGACAACCAAGTATAGAATATCATATGACATGATGTGTCTACAAGGAAACTTGCATCCTGTTGTCAGTCAAGTGTGTTTCCAGTTGTAACTGACACGCGAAATTCATGGATCAGGGTATTGTTGACGACTCGACCTTGGTATCGATGTGTCCTGATCCCCAAGCTGAACAAAATGAACAATTGTAAAAGTAAAGTAAGAAGATATTTCTGAAAACCTGTTCAAATGGATACCATTTTGAAATATGAAATCGTTTATTTAGTAAGTCCTTAAATGAAAAGACAGGAGAGGAATCATTTCCCGCTGTAAAACTTGTAAAATTATTTCCCACACAAATATCTTTAAATTCGATAAATCTTTACACTATAGATATGATCATATTTGTCAACTTGTAATCCGGGAGGTTATGTTTACACAGGAGGATACAAGAGGCTGTTAGAAATCACTCAGGTCTATGCAATATACAAGTCTATTCCATACCTTTTACCATAATCATACCAGGGCTTTAATACTGATGGGTCCATTTGTCTGTGCGCGCGGCTTGCTATGGCGCGACGGGGAAGAGGGGAGTGATTATCGCTCATTTCCAAAAACATGTGGTCCCGCGCGGCGCTCCGGACGTAGATTATTCACCTGTCTTCAATGTAGCTTCGAGTTGTTTGTAAACATCATGTTTCTATATGCACTACAAATCTTGTAAACTGTAATTATGTGTCGCGAAAGGTAGACAAACATAGTTGGGTGAGCGAGCCCTACTTTTACAGAACGGCTAGTAGCGTCAGAGCCGCGCGCACAGACAAATGGTCCCCATCAGTACAACACAGTACATTTTTAGTAAAATTTTAAATATACTGTTACATAGAGAGAAAATACACTTATTATTATGTAACACAATTGGTTTAAAACAGTCTAAATGGTGGACGTTGATGGTGTGTTCCAGTTGTACTTATCAGTAGAATTTGTTTATCGGTGCTATCTTCTTCTTTATTTTTCATGCATTTCGATACTTTACTCTACCAAATTCATTTGAATTATCAAGACAGCTTTGACACAGTCTATAGGTCATTGATACTATTTCCGAGAACTAAAACTGGTTGATGATACAAAAGGCACTTTCAATACATCCATTGATTCCTGGAAATGATGGTCTAATAAGATTTTTATAATGATAGACTTGAGATGAACACGAGGAGGTAGAGAAGAGATGTATTGTAAAGTCCGTTCTGCAAAAGTTGTCTTAATTTTGATACTACATACATAATTTTACACTTCCATCTTCACCTTCAAATCGCAAGAGGAAACAAAGAGGTTGAGTACAATCTATGTGGCGCTTCTAGTACTAGTGGGTAGCACCCCATTACAGATTTTGTTCGAGTCCTAATCAAGGTCAAGTCTAGCATTATACAAATTGATACGAACTTGCACGTTTTTATTATATTTGGAATAATTATCTCCTGTTTACTTAAATCCTTTAAAAGAGATAACCATGCTCTGATGTTAATTTAAGGGTTTTTTTTTATATAGTCTAGAGGTTTGGCGAAATGGTTTTACGCACTAGTCCACGAGAGACATATTGTCGGACCACCGTAGGACTACCGACTAAAATCTTCCTCTCATCCAGGCAGCAATCCACCTCGGGACCGCTTTCGCATTACATCAGGGTGGTGCCTATTCTATAGCACGATTTACCGAAAGATAGCAGCTGACAAAAGTCACGTCTTGCATTTACCCAAACACAACCATTACTATTACCGCTCTCGCTCACTGGAACTTTTTGCGAAATCACCGCCGTATATACCGAGTCTGCTTATCTCTGTTAGGATATTGCTCGGTAATAATAGCCATTTAAGGTCGGTTAAGCGATCATTAGTAAGGTATGGTTTCCATACACACAGCTCATTGGACATGTCGAGTGTACCGGAACTTATCTAAAATGTACGGGATAGGCAGGAGGCCAGAGAATTGATAGTGTCTCACACTAATCTTAATGACACCTAAGTGATTGTCTCTTGACTGTCTCACAAAAAAACTAGGATGTTCTTACCTCTATAAGTCTTTATAATCGATAAGTGGATATTGCGCCGATTCCGGCTTAAAAATAGAACCTCTATCTGCATTGTACGCTTGAACGAATATCTGAAGTAGGTGTTGTTACTTTGTATATTGTTATCAAACCCCACGTCACACTAAAAGTAGGCCTGTCGTTAAAAGTTCTGAACTGTATCGTTAAGTAGGCCTATCAGTGAGATACACCTTATCCAGTGTTATGTTAGTTTTAAACCCAATTTGTGTAATTATACTGCCTTATAACCTTTCATGCAGTTAGTCTGGGAATAGTGTCGTTGACATTTGACCTAATTGAAAGAAGAAGCCTTACACGATTATTTCCTAAACGATCGGTCTAGTGAACAATATCTTGTAAATTGTCGAAATGCTGACTGAAATTTTATATGTTGAATATCTCTGAAACAGTCAAGTTTCTTGAGTTGTACTTGAGATGCACTTGAGTTATACCACCAATCTGACGTCAAGAGAGGGGTGTTTATTGCGCAGTAAATCAGAGTTGTTTGCTTGGTAATTTATTGTTTATTATTTATTATGTTTTGTTGATACAGATCTATTTTCACAACTATATTCTACAACTATTGTAGGTGTTTGAATAGTCTAAACTAAATTTTTTATATGGTAAAAATAGGCTTTTCTGTGGTCTTTTTACTTCATTTTTTGATTCCCAACATACTAACTCCAAAACCTTTACATTTAACTTTTTTTTTTCATTACATAGATAAATTTTATTAAACTTTCTGAGAAAAATGATATATAACAACTTGTGTGTTGGATAATTTGTTTTGTGAATTTTTATAAAATACGTAAATAAACTGGCACAAAATTGCCTCCCAGTTAGGAAGTTAACTTTTGCCAGTTGTAGGGTTTTAAAGTTTGGGACGACATTTTCTGAACACTCTGTATATAACTTAGAAATAAAAAAAAGTTTCACTAAGCAGTTAGTAGAAACGATCGAAATTTAAATATGGATGAATCGGACAATTAATTTTACATATTAAAACAGATTGTCCAGTCCCATGGTATGAGTTGAAACTCAGAAATTAGTAGATTTATTTCTAATTTTATATTATTTTCTTGTGACAGCTTCCACCAAATTATGAGTTATAATTTTTTTTTTATTTCCGAAATATGCTCACTAAATTTGATTTAAATCGGACCGTGAATTTGGGCTGTAGAACACTGCACCAGTCAACAGATAGACAGAAATCGTATATCGGAGGAAAGTTAAGTCTTGTTACAACGTTGTTTAGACGTATTGAAATATAATGAAAAACATGTTAATTAAGCATTTTATTGTTAGATTTTATCTCAACCAGTCATTTTGTAAAGCTTTATTAGTCAATATCTGTGTTATTAGTTTTTAAGCGAATCGCCAAGGACTATAAATGACACAGTTGATCCACAAAGCACACATGTTATCAGCTGTCATTAGTGATAAGCTTACAACGTGCAATGATTCACGGCTGTTTGGTATCCGCTAGTCTGGTATTCTACGTTTGTAGTATTGAAAGTTCTACTACTATCCGTTGAAAATATTAGACACGAAGTTTTCGAGTAGGGAGGGATCGGTTGTCAGTTAACTACTACCCGTTCTAAAAACGCATCCAATCCACCACGAGAAGTACATTGAGGGAAGAGCCAGTAGACAGGGTGACCATGAAGAAACCAATGGAGACCGTGGAGGTTTCCCAATGTTTACTACTACCCGTCCTAAAAACGTATCCAATCCACCACGAGAAGTACATTGAGGGAAGAGCCAGTAGACAGGGTGACCTTGAAGAAACCAATGGAGACCGTGGAGGTTTCCCAATGTTCACTACTACCCGTCCTAAAAACGTATCCAATCCACCAGGAGAAGTACATTGAGGGAAGAGCCAGTAGACAGGGTGACCTTGAAGAAACCAATGGAGACCGTGGAGTTTTCCCAATGTTCACTACTACCCGTCCTAAAAACGTATCCAATCCACCACGAAAAGTACATTGAGGGAAGAGCCAGTAGACAGGGTGACATTGAAGAAACCAATGGAGACCTTGGAGGTTTTCCAATGTTCACTACTACCCGTCTTAAAAACGTATCCAATCCACCACGAGAATTACATTAAGGGAAGAGCCAGTAGACAGGGTGACCTTGAAGAAACCAATGGAGACCGTGAAGGTTTCCCAATGTTCACTACTACCCGTCCTAAAAACGTATCCAATCCACCAGGAGAAGTACATTGAGGGAAGAGCCAGTAGACAGGGTGACCTTGAAGAAACCAATGGAGACCGTGAAGGTTTCCCAATGTTCACTACTACCCGTCCTAAAAACGTATCCAATCCACCACGAGAAGTACATTAAGGGAAGAGCCAGTAGACAGGGCGACCTTGAAGAAACCAATGGAGACCGTGAAGGTTTCCCAATGTTCACTACTACCCGTCCTAAAAACGTATCCAATCCACCAGGAGAAGTACATTGAGGGAAGAGCCAGTAGACAGGGCGACCTTGAAGAAACCAATGGAGACCGTGAAGGTTTCCCAATGTTTACTACTACCCGTCCTAAAAACGTATCCAATCCACCAGGAGAAGTACATTAAGGGAAGAGCCAGTAGACAGGGTGACCTTGAAGAAACCAATGGAGACCGTGGAGGTTTCCCAATTAGTTTTTCGCGCTGTGAAAGCGATTGTCACTTAAATTCTTCCGCAGTTACGTTCATTTATGGCGCTCGGACAAAATCGCAGATACTGCATTTCAATTTTCATTACAGTTGCAGAGAATAATTTAATGAAAAAAAAAAATTCCTTAGCTGTTTGTCTCTTTTATTATTAATTACTTTTTTACTGGAGTTCTTCAGAATCTACAAATAGAGAAATCGAGAAAATCGAAAATGTTAAACAAACAACATACTTTAAAGTTTTTATAATGATTTAGACTTAAAAATTCAATTTCAAGTCAAAATTTATTTTAAAATTAATATTAAATGACCAAACCACTAAAAAGTCAAAATGACTTAAAAGAATGGCTCTAACAGTTAAACGGTTTTGAAAAAGACAACGAATAAAAAAGTCTTAAAATTACATTTTCTATCAGAAATCATCATATAGTAGCCAATAAGCGTGTCTACAAAACATTTTCGAGTTGGACACCATATTGGAAAATGGAGGACAAATTTTGAGAATTTGAATACACCTTAAAAAATGTCATGTTAAAAATACGGGGAGTCTCCTATTAAGTTAAGGTGTCAGATATACAGAGTGTTTCTGTAATGCGCGGAGATAATTCAGAGGTTGGTAATATGTGGAAAAAGAAAAGAAAAAAGTACTTATAAACATATATTCGGAAACGATTCTTTTACCAGTTATCCGCCATTCCCCCCCCCTAACTCATTAATATCTCTAGAACGGCTTAACCGATTGAGTTGAAATTTTGCACGGTAGTCATCAATGTAAAGACTTGGTTTGAAAAAAATACTGTTTCCAAAAATCTGTTTAAAAATGGCGGCCGATAAAAAATTTGTAATGAAAATAACTTGAAATGAGTTATTTTAGTTTTAAATATTTAAATGATCGTAATTTTGAAACGGATTATTGGAACAAGTTGATTATTTTGTTCAAAGTAGGTCTTTATATTTATGAATGTTGTGTAAAACTTCAATTCGTTCGGTTATGTCGTTCTAGAGATTTTAATGATTTAGTGAAAGAAAAACAAAATGGCGGATAGCTGGTAAATGAAGCGTTTTTGGACATATTTTTATAGAAACGTGTCTCTTTATTTTGACCCATATAACCACCCCCTGTTTTATCTCCGCGCATTACAGAAACACCCTGTAAACTGTAGTTAAAAATTTAGCTGATATATCCCATTGATATATTGGTAAAAAACATTAAGAGTAAATTTTTTTTATTGTTGACTGTATATAATACCCTTTTCTAGGTAATTTATTTCATTTTTGCAAATTTTATTGTTTTATAGATATGTTTTGACATTTTTTTATCGGGTTTTGTTGCGTTATTACGGAGCGATTACCTGGGTTAGATTTTTATTTCACTTTTGTAGATTTCCAATTTTATTTCATAATTTCACTGGACTATTTGCTCTACTGTAAGATTTGATTTTTCCCTTGGGGTCACAAGTTCACAGGTAGCGTTTCGTCACAAATTGGATTTATTGTGAAATATGATCCGACTAGATTTCCTTTATCCTTCCCAAGCTCCTTACTAAAACCACGAAGGACTTGGGATCAGTATTTCTACGACTTCAGTATGATGGATCATCGTTGAGCAAACGCTTTACACTCGCGCATGACGTTGTCTCCAATCCGTAGTAACAGAACCGATAGATATCTCCTTCCACTAACTTCACCATTCCGAGGATGGTATCTCACCCGTAGTAAGGGCTGTCTACTCAGTGAAAGTTTATTTCTCTAACTGGAACATTTCCTAATTGAAGCTATCGCAGAATCCTTTCTCTCTGCTGTAGCTTGATCAATAGTTCATTGATTCAACTATTGAACTGTTAACCAATCTGATGATCTTCCATTTATTCACAATTTCAATTTCGTTTTATCCAAAGATTCTTTCACCCCCTTCACATTGAATTACACAAATGGAGTCCTAGGAATGTGTTTCTACTCTCCTTAACTCTATTTGGCTTCCAGCAATGATTATAGCTAATCGCCTAAGGATAAGACCCTTGTGCAGTGCTCTCATTAACACTGTTCTGAATACAAAAACCTATATTTAACAGTCAATCCATCGGATTTGATTTTAATAGATGATTGTTTCTGTTCCAATACCTACTGCCGTCTGGGATCCTGACTTTTTCCTTTTGTATGTGCAGAATCAATAGACATAACAACCCCATTTTCAAGGTGGTATTTCATTGGTAACATTGAGTCCTGCCTGCTCAGTGAGAAATCCTTTATTATCTTTTACTATTTATCTTATGGTCGCTGCAGAACCTTGACTTGGTACTATTTGCAGCCCGCAGTCTCCACCTGTCTAATCCAGTATGAGATCGCTCTTTGTCTGCATTGCGTGTTTAAAATAAGGATTTTTTTGAATCATTACCTGTTCTGTGTTCAATCTCCTAACCCAGAGGCCAGAAATTTTGATTTCGGGTTTGTTTTTCTTTGAGAAAGTTTTCTCCTCGTCTGACAAGCGTTCTCTGACCTGTTCATCTAATGCATCCAGGCGTGACGCTTTCATTTGGAGCTTGATATATACTTTTTTTTACATATCTATGTAACATAACTGTAAAGTGTCAAGTTTTTAGAGTGTTCAAAAATCGTGACCTCTTCATGCGAAACCCCGTATATACCAGAAACACTGTTTTCCTCTAACTCTCGAATTAACGTTCATGTGAATTGTACATCAATGAGTTACAGCTACAACTCCTATTCTTAGAACCGTTTGTGTTTAGAAACAGTGTTTAAAATCGATTACATTTTATCAACTGTAAATATATTGTGTTTTCACTTTGTTAAGCTTGAAACCATGTCCTTTATCTCATAAGCAATGTTTAAAGTTATAATTCATTTGCTCCACTGCGGTGGGAGAGGAAGCTACGTGGTGTAATTGGCGTAGGCTCATTTAGCTCGCTGTAACTCGGTTTTGACACAGCGAAGGTGTACATGTTTTATTTTCTTGGTGTTTAAAGGGCTATCGTCATAAAAAAAGGAAGAAAAGAACATGAAATGAACACTCCTAACCCTCGAATAACGCCAAGAGAGACGAGATGCAACAACTTAAAGTGTTTTTCCGGTCTTTGATCGAAAACACGATCGCGTACCACTTTCGGTACTACAGTATCCTCATGATAAGAATGTGTCTGGGGTGGAGAGGAAAAGAGGGGCCCCCACACTTTGTTGCGTTTACTTTCAGTGGTACAACCCCAATAAAAAAAAATATAGACTTCAAATGCTTATGTGTAAACGCGTACCCTATTTTCGTTTATTTTATCGGTGTAAATAAGAATAAAACGTTTACAAAAGTCTATCACGAAGTTGTAACTTTAGGAATTAAATGTAGCTAAGCAGTAATTTGTGTGCCTAGTTTTCTTGCAATGGGTTGTACCGTCAAGTCAGACTAGGGAAGCAAGTAGAAGGGAGGTCACGTCCCTTACACCAGACACAATCCTTGTCTGAGGCTACTATACCTTACCTTACGGTACTATAATTCTCTGCAGAACATTAAATGTTTTCTAACAGACCATTGTTCATGACGTGATTTTCTCACCTCTTCTTATATCGCCTCCTTTTGGATACAACAAGCTCTGTTGTATTGTAGAGATCTCCAAATCCCTGGTTAGTTCTTACACGCTCAATTCCATTTTCTTCTGCTCCATATTTCTTCAGGATTATCTTTACTTTCTACACCGCTCTCAATCTTGTTCGTTAAGCACTATATTTTTGATTCTTATAAAACTACAAGTTTGTTTCATTTGAAATGAAGACATTTGTGAAAACTTCAATCAACGCCTCCACAAAAATCACTTAACCAGCAATGAGAAAACGTTTCAACGACTAAGTTGTCATCTTTAGTTGTTTAAAAGTACACAAAATCTCTTGGTACACTACACAATTACCAAAGAAAAATTTAGTCGTGGATTTTCTAAGAACTGAAGATGAGGAAATAATGATTGAAACATCATCTTGTAAAATTTTTGTTGACTGGTCTGACATCATTATTTTTCCTTGCTATTAGAACTGATCAGATGCGGATTTCAATGTAAAACTAGTTTATCTGGGGCATCGTGGTATTTACCAACCCCTATCATACAATGCAATACAAGGAGGTCCTCTAAATGTAATGCCCTAAAGTTGGTTTCTTTGGTCTTGAAGGAAATGTTAAATTGTATTGGTAGATAAAGAGGTTTTACCCAGTAGCTTTTCGAGGCACTCAAAATCATTAAATCATTTTAATAAAGGACATTAATCATTTTAAACGTCCGTCATGTAGAAAATAAAATCTTGGTTTTTTGTACTGGTAAAAGGTTACATAAATACCAAATCTTCCCTCAATATCTTATCTACTTCCAAAGATACAGAGTTTTGAAAAACAACATAAAATGGCCGACAGTCAAGAAACGAAGCGTTTCCAAATCTATGTTTATATTAATTTTTTATCTTTTTTTAAATTTTAGAATCATTCCCGAGTGATTGCCATGCAGTTCTGTATCAGAGGTATATATAGTGTGTTCAGAAAATGTCGTGCCAAACTTTCAATGGTGGTTATATGGGTCAAATTAAAGAACAAACTTCCTGTAAACATATGTTCAGAAACGTTTATTTCCATCTGTCGGCCATTTTATTTAAAAGAGCTCTTGAAATTATTAAGATTTCAAGTAGAAATTATTGTGGAAATGGTGACTGTTTGAAATTTTTAATATTGAATATCTCTAAAACCATTAAAAATTACAAAAAAAAAAAAAAAATGTAAATGGCCACCATTTTGAAAATTTATGAGGTAAAGTTTTCATTTTCATTATACCTGTAAAGTGTTGCGTAATAAATTTGTATATCAAATTTCGACTTAAAATCTTAAAAGCTATAATTATTTTAATAAACACAAAATGATGACAGATGGAAGACGAAGAGGTTCCGAACACGTGTTTATAGGGATTTGTCTTTGATTTGACATTTTACAACCACAATTTAAAGTTTGTCACAACATTGTCTGAACACAATATGTATATAGGAACTTTTTGATATATATTATCGTATTATGATATATTAAGCGACACCCTGTATAATTATTACAAATTATACAGACTATAAATGATAACATTATTATTGAAATTTAATTTCTAAAAAAGTTCGATATTACGTCACTTCCGTTCGTAAGTAATTCCATAGAATTCCTTTGATAGATACGTCAATCAAAGATTAGGAACTGCGGATCTGTGATCACGGATGTGATAAGCTAACCTCTTTTATTAATAAGTCATGATTACATTAGAGTATGAATCATATTTGTTTTTCTAATAAATCACCTGCATCACAACAAAATACGTATAGAGATGAGTAATAAACGACTTCCTGTGTTTTTGATTGCACACTACACACATACGAAAATAACGGGAGGTCCAATAAAACATGAGACTTTTTAAAATAAACATAACTTATAGGAAATAATAATAGCCAAAATATGTGCTAGTTATGCACATTTTATTTATGGAATATAATATCAGACGTATTAGCCACCAATTGACATACATTTTTCTAATCTTTTTTGAAAATTTGCAATTACTTGACGAATAATGGACATTGGTATTGCAGCTCCTTATGCAGTTCTTTAGATCGGCTTGGTGTGAGGTTTTGTAACATAAACTTAAGGTAGCCTCACAACTAAAAGTCACAAGCAGTTAGTCGTTCCATATTGCTGGTATCACAAAAAGTCCACTTCTATTCCAAACTGTTGCAATCTTGAGACTAAAGAGTTCTGAATCACTTACACGTCGTTTTTTATTCATATTAACTGTTGCACCATTTTGTTTTTTTAAATAAGGTTAAATAATTCCAAAACGTGGAACAACACACCATAAGTCACGTTGTTACTATGGAGACGTCGTTAAAGAAGTTCTCTGAGATTTTCTCTTCAGTAATAACAATTTGGAGTGTTTACATAACCACAGCTTCGTCTGACATTTTTAAACATTGCAAAATGTTTTCATCTTCAATGAGCTGCAATAATCTTTGACGAAAACTAAAATGTAATTCAGGATCTGTATGATTGAGTTTTTGTGCATCTGCTAACTTTTAGTGATGAAAATTATAAATATTTATTTTTACATTTTTATCAAATTTTGTAATAAAATTTTCAACAGTTTAGCTAATGATATGCACATCTAAAGCTTCATAATTTGTAAGGAGAATGACACATGAATAAATTATTTTGAAATGACAAAGCGTTTACGAGAAATTCCAATTTAAAGATTCTTCAAACAAGATTATAAATTTTTGTTAAAACAATGGATATGAGCATCAAAAGATGCAGATTTGAAAAGTGAGTAAATTCTGAAAAAAATACTTTGAAATCCCAAACAGTTTACGAGAAATTGCAGTTTATATGTGAATAAAAATACCAGATTTTAACATTTCACGTTTCGCCACTTGCAATACCTTTTTAAAACGCCTGTAGGTCAATAACTATTGTTCCGAATGATACTTATTAAAAGAAAAATCAATTAATACATTTTCCCAAAAATGAATTAAAAGAAAAAAATGTATTAAAAGAAAATAGTGTAATAAAAGAAAAATGTATTAAAAGAAAAGCGTATACTAAATTTGATAAAAATCAATTCACTATTTTGAGCTATGATAGACAGAAAGACTTTTTTAGGGGGCTAGAAGATTTCAAAACGGATATGTCCACAAAAAAAGACATTGAAGATTTTACATATCTATCACGTACTACGTGATTAAAACAGAAATATGCGTCGTAAAAAGTCAGCACTTGTGCTAAATACTGACATGAATCATATCCTTCCAAACATAACACATGATATCACAGATATTAAAGGATATGATGCCAGTTAGTTATCAAATTCCGGCATATGTGTGAATTCCAGTTAATCTTCCATACAATATAATGGCAGCATATTATTGTTTATTGCGGGTGGATGAACTGTGATTAGATTACTTCATACAGTTTATTGTCTGATTACGAAATAAAACAAAGTTCTCGAAGTTCTAACTGAATTGTGTAAACGAAAAGCAAGGACAAAATTAGGGGACAGATTCTTGACGTTCAAATAATTTTTAAATTTCTATACAATTTCGCAAAACAACATTTTTTTGTCTGTCAGTATATTTGATTTTTCGATATTTTATTAGGGAATCGACAAAGCTTTGTTGCATATTTGCACTTCTGTAGTGGCTCAAGATCAAGTTTTTTGCAATTCAACTTTTTACCCACTAAATATCGTCCTATTTAAATAGTATAATCATTGGAAAGCTAATGATTTGTAGGTACCCGGGTGGGCCGTAAATCAGTTGTAAAAATGAGTTTGGTGGAATAATACTAAACAATTGAAAATTAAATATTATTATCAACAAAGAAATACACGTAGAGTTCAATGTACTTACAAAATATGTTCAAAGTGCTGTTATAAGCAAATATTGGATCTTAACAACAATGGTTTACAAATTTAGTCGCAAATCTTCAGGGACTGCAGGTTTTCAAATTATAATGGGTTCGTTCCTACAAATGGTCAACATCACGAATCTTTGCTGAAAAATCCATGGATGTGATATCATGGGGATCGTGGAGACTATTCAATTAATCTGCCAATCCATTCATCAAAGTTTTCATTTAGAAAGTCTCTCACAATAACTCTATAATGCGGGGTGCTCCATCTGTTGCCATATCAACTTAAACGGCTGAAGATGTTCATAAAGTGGACTATTTTCCAGTTCTAACAACACTTCTTGCAGCATATCTAGGTAATTTACAGAATTGACAGTACTGTTAAAAAAATAAGGCCCGAGTAGCCCATGCTGAAAATCCCTGTACATACATTCACGCCAAGAGAGTTTAACTCTGTCACCATCGCCACATGGGGGGGGGATTCGTAGAATCCCAGTAGACACAGTTAGTTGTATCCATTCACCTTAAAAATCGCTCCAATGCTTTTGTAAAACTTGGGATTGGCTTCTTGTCTGTGCACAACTCGCAGAATTCCATACGGATCACATTCGTTAAATATTTTGTGTGTACTGTACCTTCAAAGTTGGGCTTCTCAGAATCTTGTTAGTTTTATAATTGTGAAAGATAGACAATTTTGTATAATAGGACGCCTGGCTCTGAGCCAAGTTACTTGCGTTCCATGTTATGTTTTATGAGTTTATTATTTTTTAAATTTTATAGTTTATTTATATATTATGTTTTTGTTGATTCACAACTATATTCTTACAACTATTGTAAGTGTTTTGATAGTTTTTAAAAATATTCTCCTGTTTTATAGAAGTTTGTTGGTGATATTTCTGTTCACATTTTTGTGACGTTAGGACAACTTCTACAATTCGTTATTAACTTACTCTAAAATATATGACTCTAGAAAATGTATAAATTCACAGTTAAATTATATGTAATTTTGTAAATAATGGTATATCGAAAGTTGGGTTTTGAATAAAATAACTATTTTTGGTGAATTATTAAATTACTATAAGTTAAATTTTCAGCTAATTTTGACTTTTTTTAAAATAAATAGTGTTTTTTAATACAAAATTTTTTAATTGATGTTTTGTTTCACCAACTCTTATTCAAAACTACATCATAAAATGTTTGTCTATCTTGAAAAACATACAACAATTTTTGTATGGTTTTAGAGGCTTTTTGGCTTTGGTACATTTTCAGATTTCTGAGATACTAACTCCAAAATTTTACTTCTAATTTTTATTTCATTACATTGATAAATTTTATGCTCTTTTGTGAGAAAAATGATACAAAACAAGTTGAGTTTTGAATGGTACTATTTTTGGTAATTTTTAAATATAAACCTAAATTTTACCTAGATTTCACTTTTTTCATAAAAATTGATTTTGCAAAATGTAACTTTCAAAAACTTATGTATTTTTTTAGTAACTTGTACTAAAAAATAAATTCTAAAACTTTGTACATCTCGAAAAAAAATATTGTGAGAAAAATGATATATAACAAGTTGAGTTTTGGATAATACTATTTTTGGTAATTTAAAAAAATATAAACCTAAATTTTACCTACATTTCACTTTTTTCATAAAAATTGATTTTTCAAAATCCAACTTTCAAAAATTTTGTATTTTTTTATTAACTTGTACTCAAAAATAAATTCTAAAACTTTTGTATATCTTGAAAAAAATTAGAAAATTTTGGATTTATGGTGATTATGGGCACTTTTTTATTACTACACATTTTTTTATTCCTGACTTACTAAGGAATACTAAGGAAACTCCAAAATTTTACTTTTAAATACATGTCGATATTACCTAATCAAATTTTCCATTAAGTAAGCTTTTATTAAAATAGAATAGTTTCCAAAGTTAGTTATTTTTAATATTTTAGAAATTTAATTTTTATAAATTTTATTTTTATTCGTATCAATAAGATTGTTTAATTTTAAACGAATGTTTATATATTGTTCTCCTATTGTATTTAAAATGTCTCAGTTATACAAATGATTTAGTTTGGTTATTTATAGGGGGGGGGGGGGAGAATTGAAAAAATGATGTTTAATTAATTTTTTTTTTTTTTTTCATTTTTAAAAACGTGAAATATAAAAGGTTTCGAAACATTTCATGTTTTGAGTGTTTTTTTAATTTTTCTATTAGTGATTCCTAAAAGTAATTTAAAAATAAAATAGATTTACAAACTAATGATTGATAGAAGATTTTGAAATCGAATGTAACGCCTGCAACGGGCAGCAGGACAGCGCGGCTGATATTTTTACTCAGTGCAGTAGCGCTCATACTCCCATTTGAAATACTTTGCTTTTTGACATTGCGTACTGCATTCTGAATGTAAAATCGACATAAGTTTTGTCCTGGAACTCGTAATTACTCGTAAATCACATTTCCTTAACAAAAATAATTACATTTCTCACTATAAGTTAGCCCCTGTGAGGAGACTAAGCATAATATAACATTTTTCGAAAACGGATCATTAGGGATACCATTCAATATCCAGCTGATAACAATATGTCCTGTAAAGTCCACTGTCATTGTTAACTACCTGAACTTTAAAATCACAGATATATTTTCTAGAGTGCAGTGCGAGACGGTCGCATGACGTGTTTATTCAAGGGCGATACAACTGACAACTTCACAAGTTGAACAGCTGTGATTCAGTTCTGTATAAGCCAGTGAAGTAGACACATCGGTGTCTACTTGTTTTGTGTTGTGAGTGTGTGTGTGTGTGTGTCTGTGCGTGTACGATAACGTTATTAGCATTACAAGTAAGTAAAAACTGATTTAATTTTATTTTAGGTTAAAAGAAATTTAAGTAAATTAAATTTGTATATTATAATTAATTTGTTATATGGAGGATATTTTGGTTTCAACGATTTAAGTGAAATTTTGTTACATTGTAGTCGCTAAGGAACCAAACAAAAAGTATTATTTTCACAAAAAATGTTATTTCGGAAATTTTTGTAAAAAAAAAAAAGAAGAAAATTGTGGAAGTGTTAATAACATATACTTAATTTCTCAAAGCCGGCTCTACCCATTTTGGTTGTGGAATTTAGTAAAATAAAATTGCGGGTTAAGTGGGAAAAAACCAAAATGATCTGAATTTCAATCAAGTACTTTTTATTTTATTTTATTATTTAAATTTTTTTTTTTTTGGCATTACTGAGACCGATGGTTCTTGGTGGAATTCCATGTTTAAAGATAATAAAACACAATTTTTTTTTAAAAATTCTTTTTTGTGTTTTATTATCTTCAAGTACCTTTTATTACAGTCCGTTTGTAAAACCAAGGACCTTATAATTTCATGCGGGTGTCTGTCTGTCTACGCACGACCAGACTATATATTTCAAACTTAACATTTATATTCTTAATATTGTCTTACACATATAGGAAAAATATGACAGTTACAAACAAAATTACCTTGGAGTAAAAGGGTAAAAAACTATCGAGTTGAAATTTTTTTTTTAAATATTATGTGTTGGGTATCAAATAAAACTAGAAGTTATTCTGATTAAGAGTATGTATGTTTGACGAAGATATTAATGTTGGAGCTACGCCAAATTTAAAGTGTCACACCCTCTTAACTTGAACACGGTGTAACCTTAAGGTTAGGTTAGGTTAGGTTAGGTACCTTTATTTTTGAATTTTTAGACTTTTTTTTTTATTTTATTTATTATTTTTTTTTTTTGTAGATTATTGTAATTTAGACTTTCCTGAATACAACGATATCTTTATTTTGTTTCTATGACAATTCTAACCTAGCAAAACATGAATTTTAAAAATAGTTTCCACGCAAATTCCAATTGTTGGTAAACAGCGGGCTCTATGCGAACAAGTTGTTTTGATGAGTACATTATATTTTATATTATTTTCAAGGATTCACGAAAATAATTCTGTTTCTTGTGTTAGCTAGGTTAGGTTAGGTTAGTGTTAGGTTAGGTTAGTGTAAGTGGATTTTTTCATTTATATATTTCTCAAATAAACAGCTTTTATCTTTAAATGCGTTTCCTGAAAAAACAACTTTTTCATAACAAAAAATGTTCCTAATTCTCAGGAACCGTTAGAGCTATTAACTTCAAATCTTAATTGAATTTGTACCTTATGTATATGTACCTACTTAACCAGGATAATGTACATGCTTTAAAAAATAAAAAACGTTTTCGTACAAAAATATTAAAGAAAAAATTGATTAAAACAAAAAATTTAAAATACAAGAACATGTAAGTATATAATAAATCTTTTGGTTACACAGCTTTACAACAGTATGAAGTAAAACCACTGAAAATTGCAAGCCTGTATCTCATGTAATGTCTGAGAAAAAGGAACATAAAGTTGGCAAATTTAACATGGGGTACGGTGTCCCCTTAAAATCATTTAAAAATATTATTTGGATTTGAAATTAAATTTCAATTCGAAATAATATATTATGTTGTTTTTTTATGATGAATACAACTTAATTTAACCATACAATGAAAACTGCATAACGTATAAGTTTTTATGAGATGTGAGACAAACAATTCAATCCCCATTAAAAGATGAATTCATTGATTTCTTTTTATTAGGGTCCGTATGTAAACAAAAGACTTATAATTACATGCGCGTGTCTGTCTGTCTTTGCAAGCTGTCTAGACAAGCAAAAACGATAAATCCTATATATTTCAATCTTTGCCTTTATATTCTTTGTATTGTCTCACATACAGGAAAAATATAATGCTAACAAAAAAATAATCTTGGGGTAGTTAATGGACAAAAACTATCGATTTGAAAATTTCTATTTTTGGTAATATTGTTTGTGTAGTATAAAATAAAAATAGAAGTTATTCTGATTACGAATATGTATGTTTGTTTATTTGAAGAAGAAATTAATATGTTGGCGCTAGGCCGCTTAAATGACTTTGACTTTATAGAAATACTGCCCTTATATGTCTACGTAGTCTAAGTTTCAATATATTTTTATAAACAAATGTTGTAAAAAAATGGTGAAGGATATCTTTCTGCAACAATAGAAAGTTAGTGCAATTTTTTTAAATTGTTTATTTAACTAAAAATATTTAGAGTAACTTATTGCAAATACAAATACTATTTAATAATGTTTTAAAAACAGGTAGAGAATTTTGAATTCTTTTAGTAACAAAATAAAACTTTAAAATATTTTTTCTTAAATTTGTTAAAATTGATTAATGTATATTGATACAGGATGACTCGAAATTCTTGTCGGATGTTTTAGGCGATTGTTGCTGGGATTGAAGTAAATACAGAACGAGCGAAAATTTAAGAAACAAAAAAAATTTCCCTTTTTTTTTGAATAGCAAACCAAATAGTTTTTTGTAGTTTTGCTGTAGCTCGAAGGATAACAGTGTTACTGTCAAAAAACTGAATTTTTTCGGCAATATCCAAAATTACCCTAAATATTTTTATTATGATGATTTTAATAGTAATAATAAAATCACTTGTAATTTACAATTAATTCTGTAAGTGGCATTTTGAACAACTGTTACAAGATAGCCACTAAATGGTGCCAAAGAGGCAATAGTTCTCACCTAACTTTTAATAATAATATCGTTTTAGAAAATGACAAGTCACTATACAATTAATTATTAATCATAATTTCATAAGTTCTTTCCCCAAAAAATAGCTACTGGATCCTTCAATTTCTCCTAGATACTTTAACTTGTTGTGTACACTACGTCTATTTCTAATTTTCTCTATGGACCACTATGTTACATTTGAGGTACAGTTTAACAAAATTTAAAATATTCTTTTAGGACTTATGTCAGCTTTAAAATTGTGAATTATCGAATACAATAAAGTGCAGCACTTTTAGATAAAGTCAAAATTTGTTCACAGCAAAATATAGAAAAATTGGTTCAATCTGTTCAATTATAAAACACTCCACACACAACATATAAACAAACAAATAATTCAAAAGTCATTTTTTGGGGGCACAGGGATCTGGAAAAGTATATTTTTGTCGTAAAACTCAACGTAGATTCATCATGCAACTTTGTTTATTACTTATACAGGGTGTCTAGAAAGTTCTGGAACGAAATTACGACAAAACGTTAAAAGTTTTATGGTGAAAAAATTAATTTTTTTAGCATAAAAAAATCACCCGATTTGGTCGTCATCTCAATATTTTTAAACACGGCATAACCCCCCCCACCGAGTGATACCTCATTTTAAAGACCTCGAGAAAAGAAGAACAATGTTGAAAACTAGATCGCAATATCTTGACCCTTGTCCAAAATGGCGGTTGATCAAGCAAACAAAAAGGACAACTTCATATTGGTTTTCGTGAAATTTAACTTGTGTAAGGTGACACATTTTGATGAAATTTGATGAGGTAAATTAGTCTTCTTCAATGCTAAACATTGCATGACACAGGGTGTGTTAAAAATTTGCGTTATGCAGTTACGCCAGGAAGCATTATATCAGTTTCACACGGCTTAAAGTAAGCTTGTAGTTTAGATTCTACCTGAGCTATTTCTAAGTGTCTTTCCTCCACAGGTTGACAGTGTGCCAATCTGTAATAGTATCTACAATAATGCACACAATGTCTTTCTATACTCACAGCGCTTCTTCTGTTCTTCTACAATTTTTTTATAGTTTTATATTCCCTAGCAGATGTACCAAAAAAATAGGAGATTTCCTATTTGTTCTTTACGTAACCTTTGAAGTGTTTTTTCTTCTTTTTACAGTCTTTAAACTATCTACCTTTTGTAGAGAATAATGTATTTAAAGAAATAATGAACATGTTATAATATAAAGTATGGAGAGAAACAGGTCAAATTCGGGTCAAACTGTCGATTCGAGAGAGGAAGTGGAGGTGGTTAGGACATACACTGAGGAAGCCAGACGGAACTATTGAGAAAGAGGCCCTAGATTGGAACCCGCAAGGTGTCAGAAGAAGAGGTCGACCCCGAAAACCTGGAAGAGTACCATTATTAAAGAAGCAAAAGAGGTTAATAAGACTTGGGGAGAAGTGAAGGCACTTGCTGGAGACAGGGACAGATGGAGAGCTCTTCTGGACGCCCTATGCTCCAATAGGAGATAAAAGGAAATAAGTCAAGTATAATATAAAGACTAAAAGATTATATTGTACACAATGTTGACATTGAAATGTAAATTTACCTGATTTAATTTCATCAAAATCCTCTAAAGATACGTTGCGTCACTTTAGTATTTTTCACGAATACAAGTCTGAAGTAAGTTGGCCTTTTGTTTACTTGACCGGCCTCCGTTTTGGATAGCATCAAGATAGTTATCGCCATTGCTCATCTTTTATCAAACCCTTTAAAATGAGGTTTTTTACACCATTAAACATTTGCAAGATTTCACTTTTCTGTCTTTCCTAGTTTAAAATATAGTTAACCAAACTTTTTGGACACTCAGTATACAGTATAACAAACACACAGAACACAATTCTCATAAAAAAAAAAAAAAAAAAAAAAAAATGAGAATTGTGTTCTGTGTGTTTGTTATACTGTATAATTTTTCTCAAGCTCAACATTTAGTATTACACCCAGTATGTAATAATTTATAAAAAAATACTTGTTACCTTATAAATTCCGATGTCACATGGCCTCAAGAGCTTATTTATAGTGAGTATGAGCGTCGTAATCCCGAGGTACCTAGCTGGATCTACACTTTTGTACGTAATCTAAGGTTAGATTCTTTTCTTTCGTCTTTCTCTCGACTGTTGTATTATCGTGATCATGACTTTATGTCCTTAAAAAAAAGTAAGATTAAATACAAATATTTAACCTACCTTCACACAAATTTATAACTTTTCTTAATGACTTGACTTGCTATATAATAAGACTCGAATACACTGTAAAACTTTTATTTCGAATATAAAATTCGAATTCGAATTGTAACATGTCATATTAACATTCTATTATCAATGATATTTTTCATTACGATACTTTTCAACCAATTTCAGCTCTAAACCGTTCAATAATAATCATTAACGAGTCAAGGTTTTTACAACTACAGTTTGTCAAATAGTTTCTTGACTTGTGTTCTATAAATTTTTTTATTTAAAATTATTAGCTGAAAAAAATAGACACATAACTCCCAGGTAAATTGGCTATAGACTCTTATCTTCCAAATCGAAGGAAAAAATATGAAAAAGTCAATTCATACTCAATTTATTTTTATGCTCAATTCATGCACAGAAGAGAGACAAATTCCATTAATTCATTTTCTGTACATGGAGCCAAAACATAATAAAGTAGGCAATTGATTTGTCTAAGTATTTTTTCTGTATATTAATAAATATTATATTGATTATTTAAGCATTGTTTTATCTATAATCAGGCGAATTTTCAAGTGTCTCCTTGATAGAAAGATTTTTTTTTTTATTTTCAAATACTCTACTATGTTTATTTTCTTATAGAAAGTATTGGATGCAAGGAACGTTTGTAGCCATTAATGCACACGTTTGAAGTTTAAGAGATTCCCCTATTTTAAATTCGTTCATTATTGGTTACGATCATTGTATGAAGTATTAACATACAATGTGAATACATATCAGCGATGTAATGTTTAGATTTGACTGGTTACTGCTGGTTTTTTAAAAAGATTTACATATATTTTAAAATTCGAATATAATTTGCCCGACATCTATTTAGAATAAATTATACTAAAAAAGAATTGTTGAAATATATTTATCTTTATTGTATTTGTACTGGTACCTATGAAGACGAAACTAAATAGTTTCCTAGGAAGAGGGGGGGGATTTTATTGCTTAAATCGGTTTTAGAGATATTTTAAAATTATACAAAAAATTATCCCTATTTGGAAGTGTTTATAATTTTGTAATAACAATTTACGTTTAAAATGGTAATTTTTTTTTAGTTACAAAAAAATTCTGTTTCAAAATTAGTTGTGAAATTCTAAGTTTACAAATGTCTATTTTCAAAAAATAGCTATAAGTACTGTATACAACATAGAATAAAAATTGAACACAAATTCTAACAACGTTGATTTTAGCGCGTTTCAACAATAAAGTCGTCATCTTCAGTGGTCCACGAGTTACAATAACTAAATTAATAAATCTATTTTAGTGATTGTAGATCGTGCATCACTGAAGATGTCGAGTTTGTCGTTGAAACGCGTTTGAATAAACGTATTATTTGTGAGAATTTGTGTTTCAAGTTTTATTCTATCAAGTCATATCACAAGTCAAAATCAAATTATAAGTTTACAAATTATTGAGAGATTTTAATCAAACTTATGAATTAAAATATTTCAAACATAACCTTAATAATGTATTTTTTTAAGAATGTTTGAAACTTTGTAAAAATATATTAAATGTTACAGATTTAAAAATTCTTTTAAACAGTAGATTTTTTAAGTATTTCCATGTTTAAGAATACAAATTAATCACAGCATTAAATGTGAACATTTTAAAACCCAATTTATGTTTATATTTTTTCTCTTTCTTTTAGATTTTGTAAGTCAAGATTTTTGGTATTGTTTAATGTAATCCATTCATTTAATTTTGGGTGATCGAGAAGTCTTGTGGGGACTCTTTAAGTACTTATTTATATATCTACAAAAACGAGTAATTTGGAAAATATCTAAATGAACCCTGACAGCGTTGTATATGGAGATGAGGATCAGAGTATTTTCTGAGCCTACATTTGAGCACAATTTAATCAAAATGACGAGAAAAACGGAATTTTGAGTTTTAGTCTATGGCAGCTTCTCCGTGTAAATTTAGATTGATATTTTGCTTTGTGTATAATTATGTGGGGCAGTTTGTGTAATATTTGAACCCACTAAAACGAGCATTTAATCTAAAAGTGAAAGCTTTATTATCGTGTACAAAACATAAAAAAACATGCCAAAAAGATGAACATTTTTCATTAAAAAATGTAATGATTACTTCCATGATAACCAAAACAGTACTGGTTGTAAGGAAAAGGAATCAGTCCACAGTATACTGCTAGTCTATATTTGTACAGTCGCTTTATTTCGCAATAGAAAGTAAACAGTGATCACCATGGCAACCGACTTGTCACAAATTGAATGAATAATTAATGACATTTCAATTGATTTTATTTTTTTCTTGTTGCTTTTTGATTGGTGTTTATTAGTAGACCAGTCGATAGTGAATTGCAAATATATACTGTTTTTCGATTAATCGCTTTTGTACATTCAATAACACATGAAATAGACCACGTCATATTTTTCTCCTCGGGTTTGGCACGGTTGACATTTAATTAGTGTGAGCCAATATAGATCTATTGTGAAATTTATGTGACCTGACTATTTCTCCCAGATCCTCCCCTAAACAACTAATCTCCGGATGCAACAGCCTGTGAAGAACCTAGACGGATTTTCAGTATGGATTTTCAGTATGGATTTTCAGTATGGATTTTCAGTATGGTTAGCACATCAAAATTCCCTTCGTTGTTCCAGTATCCTCTACCAGAGTTCGTTACCAATTAATTGTAGCTTCAGAATTTACCTCACGATGCTGTGTGATCACCGTAATTCGCGCGGTTTAAACTGAAACCTCTCTCTAACTTGTAAAGCGAGAGTTGTAACCACTATATAAGTCAGTGGCGTTGATCATCTTCTTCCTTACTTATGAAACCCGTGAGGACTTTGGGACCAACACCTCCAAGTCCTTTCAGTTATTTCGTCTCCGTTCCACAGGAGCAAAACTGATAGACATCTCGTTTTATCAACCCCGTTATTTTCAGGTGGGTTCTCGTCAGATAATGTCCGAGTTAGCCGACCTATTGGCAAGATACTATAGACTTAGTGAGAAATACTTTGTTGGTTTCAATTCATTTTTTTCTGAACTTGAGACATTTTTCCATCTATTACATTTTCCTTGCTGCTATTTCAAATAGTCACCCTTGTTGAACATTTTCAATTCCTAATCATTCAGATTAAGTAGGCTACTTGACTTTTTAGCACGACCAATTCAAGATTGATTTTATCATAGTCCTTCTCGCAGAAGACGAATTACATCGATGAATGGCCGGAAGGATTGTAAGACTACCTGGAGTTAACTTCTAAGATTGAGGTTGGCTCTGATATAAATGAAAGACTTAGAACGTCAAATGTAGAATTACAGTCTAGAAGCCAAAAACACTTGAAGGAAAAAATAGTAACTGTTAATAAGAGTAGTGGTGGTGTATGGGTGATGTCGTAAAAAAGTGGGAAAATAACGGAGAGGAAGGTTCTAAGAAGGCTCATTAAAGGAAGGAGAAGAATGGAGGTTATCGTCCAATAAGAAAGTAATGGCGTTTTTGGAAGAGCTAGATTTAGTAACAATAACAAAAATGAGAAGGCTAAGGTGAAATGAACATGTTCAGATGTTGCAATGGTCTATGAAAGGAAATGAGAATACGGGTGAAGTTGAAATTGATTGACGATATAGAAGACCACCAATGGAAAATGAAAACGTTGAGATGGGCTGGATAGGTAAGGAGGAAAGAAGGTTCTGGAGAAAAACTGGAGAGAGGAAAATGAAAAAAAAAAACAGGTTGAACTGGGTTGACTATGTAGAAGATGACCTAGGAAAATGGGAAGTCTGAAATGGACTGTACATGTACAGAGGGTGCAATAGAGAAAAGGACCAATGAAGGCTCTGGAGGGAAAACCAAGGGGAGGGAAATAAGAAGACTGAGGTTGAATGAGGTTGACGATGTAGAGAGGATGACCTACACAAAATGAGAAGTTTAAGATGAGCTGGACACGAACGTGGGATGCAGTAGAGAAGAGGATGAATAAGGGATCTGGAGGGAAAACCGGGGGGAGAGAAATGAGAAAGAGACTGAAGTTGAATTGGGTTGACGATGTAGAGAGGATGACCTACATAAAATGAGAAGTTTAAGATGGGCTGGACACGAACGTGGGATGCAGTAGAGAAGAGGATGAATAAGGGATCTGGAGGGGAAACCGGGAGGAGAGAAATGAGAAAGAGGCTGAGGTTGAATTGGGTTGATGATGTAGAGGAATCTAAGGGAAATGGACTGGTTAAGGCGGAAATGACATGTGCACTTATGGAGTATGCAGAGGAAGGTTTCAACCAAGGAAGGTTCAAGATAGAAAACCCAAGGGGAGATGTAGTGAGGACGAGAGACTGAAGACAGAAGAGAGGTCAACATTATAGTAAAGGAATTTAGAAAGTAGGATGTCAGGGTCTTTTTATGCCCATAAATGCTACATTTGATCAAATTTTATCAAAATCGTTGGAGCTAATTTTGAGAAAATCAAAGTTTTATGTTTTGGTTTTTGGAAGAGAAAGTACGACAAAATAAGGGTTGTATCAATCCAACTTGGAGTTTTATTTTTCTTGAATTTACAAAACTACTTCTGTTTAGTAATAACCTGTTTAATATCAATATTTAAAAAATTTCAAACTCTTTTAAGTTTTCAAGAATATATCTTTTATCCAGATTTAAGAACGAATTTCTCAAGTCTTTAACAAAGATTTTATAATATTCTTGATTGAATAGTTTTCTAACTGTAAAATAAAATTGATTACACATCACAATAAAGATATGCTGCATCATCAAATAATGAATTTCTGTTATCTATTTATGATATTGGAACACTTGTACAGATGTACCGCCCACGTCATTAGTGTTGTGTATTTACTTTAACAATTCTACACCAGATATTGCGTACACTGGTTATTTATAACTAATTCTCTTTATTTTTTTTAACACATTTAAAATTAAGCATATCAAGAATGAATTACTAATGAGTTTACACTTTCCAAAAGAAATTTAATAAACCAAATAATCCCCAAAATCAAAAATGTCAGTTCGGAAGTTGTCAGTCAAAAAGTGAAAAAGAACTATCTACGTTGTCTTTGGGAAATTTGTTTAAATAACGCTTAAATTTGTTCCGGTTGTGTTATAAACATGCCGTCTGCGTAAATCGTATTCCGTTAAAATCGAGTTTTTTATGACAACAGTCAAATTTCATATTTTTTTTTCAATTATTTTTTAATCGTAGTATCTTTTTACTGTACTTTGACTATACCGGGTGAATAAAAAGTCAAGACCCCCCCTCTAATATTTTTCTAAGTAAATATACAGAGATATCCTTTTGGTGGTCGTGCAATCTTAGCAGGAAGTTTCATTTTATGATTTTGAAAATTTTGAGTGTCCCCCAAAAATGGGGGATTTTGGGGGCAATTAAATTTTTTTTAATGTAAACCCCCTTCAAGTGACACCTCATTTTGAAGTGTTTACAAAAACTTAAAGAATGGTGAAAACCAGAGTTCGCTATCTCTTCTCTATCAAAAATGGTAGCCCGTCAAAAGTTATTGAAGTCTACACAAAATTTCATCCTTATAAAATTCAGCTTGTCCATGAGTTGAATGAAGATGATCCAGACCGTCGTCTTCAATTTTGTGAGGAAATAGAAGCTCTAATTTTAGCTCATCCATTGTTTATTCAATTGAAGACGACGGTCTGGATCATCTTCATTCAACTCATGGACAAGCTGAATTTTATAAGGATGAAATTTTGTGTAGACTTCAATAACTTTTGACGGGCTACCATTTTTGATAGAGAAGAGATAGCGAACTCTGGTTTTCACCATTCTTTAAGTTTTTGTAAACACTTTAAAATGAGGTGTCACTTGAAGGGGGTTTACATTTAAAATTTTTGAGTTGCCCCCAAAATCCCCCATTTTTGGTGGACACAAAATTTTCAAAATCATAAAATGAAACTTCCTGCTAAGATTGCACGACCACCAAAAGGATATCTCTGTATATTTACTTAGAAAAATATTAGAGGGGGGGGGGTCTTGACTTTTTATTCACCCGGTATAGATAATTAAGTTTGTCTAAAATTTGAACGAAATCAGTAGAGTTGATTTTGAAAAATTACGTGCTTTGAACAAAATTTGATCAAAATCGTTGAAACGAATTTGAAAAGAAACATAGTTTAGTCATTAAAAATTAAAACTTTTTGGTCTCTAGTAAGTCTTTTGTTGAGTTAGTTTTTTAAATTTTTTAAATATTTTTTAAATTTATATATATATATATATATTTCGACATTATAAATTTTAAACGGCCGCCATTTTGAAAACATACAAAACGTAGTCGTGGTTTTCAGTAGATTATTAAAAGGTCACAAAAAATATGTATACAAAATTTGGACTAGATATGTTATTTATTCTCAAAAATATTTTAAAAAACAAAAAGGCGGATAGACAGCATTGTAGGACTATTTTGACCCAAGGAACCATATCCAGAAGTTTTGTAACGTAGTTTGGAAACACTCTGTATACAATTAATTAGTAATATATTTTACTTTTGTCTATCATTTTTCATTCAACAGTTGCCTACACTGTTTGCATTTTAAACTTACGCGTTGCTAAAGTTAAATTTTTTATATTGTATATGGGTGTGAGAAAGTTAGTGCAAAACTACGCACAGTTTATTGTCTTTATATTCCTAATCAACCTATTTCCACGTTGACTGTACATTATTTTCCTTCAATTTATTTTTACCGTTATCAAAGTTTAGGCTTTTGAATAGTTGTAATGGAAAAGCAGACCTTCCTTACGATTCGTTCTTCTAAATCCGTAATGTTATGGCCTAGATAGGTCGCGCCTATTTTGCATGCTATAATTATTTATTTTACTTTCTCAAATAAATAGATTGTCTTGGTGATTTTGTTGGAAAAAAGTAGTGTTGGGTCTCACCAAAATGTCAGAGGTGACATTTTGTTTCTTTGTGTTTATAGGCGAAACCCCCTCAGTCATCGCCATATGAAAAAGGAAGAAGAGAACATAAATAAACTATCTTTAGAATACTCTAATAGGAAAGATGAAAAAGATCTAAACAAAAAGTGCACGAAAAAAAGGTGTGTAGCTAGCTAGGTGCTTCGGGATTGCCACCCCGTCCTCATTATAGTGAACCCCTGACAGGAAGTGCAATTTAAAGAAAGGTTGTAGAATAAACAAAAAGCTGAATTATACAATGTTTAAAGAGATAAAGGTGTCACGGGCATACAATGGAGAAGAATTATGTGAGATTCTTGACCGATTGGCGCAATAGAGAGCAATAAGGAAGGAATTTATAGATAAATCAAGAGGAATATCAATTGGGGAACAACAAGATGAAGATGAATGGATTATGTGTTTACACCGTTAGGTAACTATCCTGTTGGCTCTCAACCCCTTTTGGTTAGTTAACAGTTTATAATTCTGGTTCAACTTGGTATTTGTTATTTCTTGTACAAGTGTACAGTTTTGTTGACTAATCATGTCAGTCATTTTGACCGTTCGAGTTTTAAGAGTTTCTTTACTTGATAACGAGAGTTGATTCGTATTCGCGAAACTAGTGTAAAAAAAAATATTGCCGAAAATTATAAATATGGACAAGAGCGTAGATATTTGGTACTTTGGCTTTTTTTTGTTTCACATCACTCATGACGTCGCGTCGGCTTGAGGTGTGCGCAGTTTGATCTTTCACCTTATCAAATTTCTTGATAAACCATGTTAAGTTCTATTTACAAATAGGGCGTGGCCTAGAGGTTGGTCTCTTCAAGGTTATGGTTATACAATCTGTAAATAACATGCTAAAGTCCTCGAGGGTATTCCTACACGATCTTTGTGTTTCTATAAGTTTACATCCGTTTGGTCGAAGTCGAAATTGAACGAACTTTAATGAATTAAATATTTAAACAAACCTAATTCTTACAAATGTTCGATTTTCGATCAGTCTGTTGTTAAATTTCTCAACAATCAAAGCAGCTGTTTTTTGTACAACAATCAACAGTTTGAAATAAACACTTCGCAGGACAAAAACAGCCATGAATGCCCGGACAAGAAATTCTAAATCTCTTAATCTAAATAGAATCTGTGGATTTGTCATAAATTTACTAAAAAAGTTATTCTTGTTGTTTTTGTAATGTGTAATTTTAGAGCTATTTAATTTGAAAGCTTCCAAATTCTGTAGAGCCGTTTAAAACAAATATATAAAGCACATACGGATGAACAGACAGACAACTAAATGAGATAGACCCTTGGTTGTATTACACTTTTGACTTCTCTTTGCCCAAGAAACAATACCCCAGGAGAGTTCTGAAACATCCCCTATATATGAATAATTAAATAATATTTACAATTTAGGTTTACTACAAAAATGATAATTTGGATGTTTATGAGCAACATTTCCCTCAATACATCAGTTTTCAATTACATTTTGAAAAGAAAGTTGTAAGAGGTCAGACGGCCGTATGGATCAGTTTCGTCCTAACCTAACCTAACCTCATCTAACCTAACCTAACCTAACCGTTTCTTTAATAATTTGTTATTTTTTACTTTATTATATCCATTAGTACTAACATGCCTTTTACTTTGAACGATATGCTGTAATCACTGCCCATTATTTGAATAACACACGCGTAGGCCAAATTATCTTTAAAGTGGTCTAATTAAGTTAAGTAGTGCATTAGCTTAAAGTTAAAGAGTTAAATACATATCAAGTTCATTTTAAGGATGGAAATTTTGGAGATATGCGATATTAACGACACAATCCAATGGGTATAAAAATAATAGTAGTTTGTGAGTAAACCAAAATTTGATCTATATGGTTGGGCTGGATTATAAGAGTTTTCATAACTTTTGGATCTACAAATCCTGAATCGATTTTGTTCGGGAGATGGCAACCAGTACATTTGAACCAGTCTTGATTCAACAAGTTAGAATTAATAGCGAACTCTGGTTAAGAATGCTAGAACAACGACTATGAGAATTACCTGACCTAAGCAGGGCTGGAAACTTCAGGACGAATAAACAACGAAGTTTAAAGTTTTTTACGTTTGAACAAAATTTTTAGAGCCTCAATGACCTACTGATACCTCTAAAAGTGATACGATATGTCACTGGTTTGTACCCATCAAACCAAAAATCATTACCAATGGCCCCGGTGTTCTGTGTTGAGATCACCGTTAGCAGAGTTCAGAGTGATTTCTGCTTCATCGTTAGCAAATTCTGTGCGTTTCCCACAAAACCAAATTCTTCTTTGATGTGTAATATACCGAAACAGTGAATCCCCCAACAACGTCATCAAGATTTTTGCCACACGAAGATCCTACATTAACAAAGTCTGCACGGCTACTTGAGAGTCTGTTGGAATGTGTCTCCACCAATATGTGACCATCTTTGAAACAGTTCTACCAACATTTAATCTGTGTAATATACCGAAACAGTGAATCCCCCAACAACGTCATCAAGATTTTTGCCCCACGAAGATCCTACATTATCAAAGTCTGCACGGCTACTTGAGAGTCTGCTGGAATGTGTCTCCACCAATATGTGACCATCTTTGAAACAGTTCTACCAACATATAATCTGTGTAATACCCACGTCGTTGTCGAATATGTAACTAATTATACTTTAAGAAGAATGTAAGATTTTAAATTTCTTGGATCAGTACTGGTTGATAATAACAATGTTGATGCAGGAATTAACAGATGTTATTTTTCATTCTTAAAGCTATCAATAACAAAGTAAGCCATTTATAGCTCAGTACTAAATCCCAATGGAGGGGATAAGTGAACAATAACAGCGGAAAATAATTATGGTCACTAGAGATTTGTGAGGAAAATATTTGGTCCTAACTTCGATAACAGCGTACGGAAAAAATCAAATCAAATAAAGTAATAAAATTAGTACAGGCAGATTGGGTTGATATAACAAACTAAAAAATCCGATCCAGGTGGCTACGAAATGTAGAGAGAAAGGAGAAAGGGAACTCTCTAAGAAAGCTGGAAGAGATGAATTGAAGACTTAAGAATGATGGCTTTTTTCTTTGTTATTTAAAAACGAAAACCCTTAATCATCGCTTTGCACAAAACAGAAGAAAAGAAGTTAAAATAAATAATCCTAGCCCTCGAATACTCTAATAGCGTCAAGGTCGGAAGAAAACAAGAGTTTGTCAAGAGAGATCTGATAGGAAAGATGAATGAGAGGGATCTAACACAAGATTACATAAAAAAAAATGTAAATCCAGCTAGGTACGTTGGGATTGCTACTGTTGTACTCACTATAGGTAACTCTCTGAAGGCCTCAGATGTTGGAGAAGGATTACTCAAGATCGAAGAGAGTAGATAAACCACTTGGAAGAGGTAAAAACCCACCCGGGGTTGTATCATCAGAAGACTAGAGTATGACATCATCTCTGAAAACCAGCTGAGTTTATCTAAATATTGTTAACTTTGATGGAATACCTCAACTTAAAACGTTACATCATTTTACGGAAAATCCCGTGTCAAGTCCAGAGCTAGTGATTGACGCTCTCTGTGCAGGAAAACAATTCAACCAACCCTTTACCTTATTTCTTTTCGTGGGAAAAATTAAAGGATTTTATACATTTTAAACAGCCTCCATATATTCGTAATAATAGCCTACAAAGTCGATTTTTTTTTCTACAATACATCCTCTAGATACTTAGTATTGAGAAAATTAAATAATTAATTTGTGGATTCTTGAAAATACAGGAAGTAAATTAGAAATAATCAATATTTTCCTTATGTTGTAACATATGTATTTTGTGCAAACAAATTAATAAATACACACACACACACACACACACACACATCAGTATCCGTGGCAATTACGTAATGTTGATTTTGACTCACTTAATACTTAGTCAATAGAGATTGATTGATTTCCTTATACGATAAGGAAAATGAAAAATAATTCGTGTTAAAAGTCTTTGTTCTAGGTCATAACGTTTAAGTGTTATAAAGTGTCCATTGCTATCTCTCAAAGATTACAAAATATTTTCAATGTGAAATGTGCCTATTAATTTCTTGAAAGTAATGGGTAAAAAAATAATATCGATTGGAGTTTATTCAATATATATCCGATTTAAGGCCCTTTGTGTTAAAAAAAGTGTTTTTTTGGAAAAAACGTCTCTTTGTTATATGGATAGTACCCCTATATTTTAATCATATCCCAGGAATTATTAAGATTTATGGTAATAGCTGCCGAAAGAAAAAAATTCGATCTTTCAAAATCGTATCTAACGTTTTTGATTAAATTTTGCCCAAGCGTAGCCTTTAAGGATTTATATTACTTTTTTTTCTTTAGGCGAAAACCCTGTCGGTCAACATAGCCTCAAAAAAGATGAATAGAGTATAAAATTGAGACCCTTACTACTTGAATATTATAATAGAGCCAGGGTCGAAAGAGAACAAAACTATGTCAAGAGAGACCTGATAGGAAAGGTGGAAGTGAGGAATTTAATCTAAGACTATATTAAGATAGGTGTATATCGAGGATACTTCAGGAGTACCACACCCGAAAAACAAAATGTCGGTTTGTACAATAAAATGGTATTTTTACGTTATAAAAGATGTCATTTCTTAAAATTCCCTACCGATTACGTTCAATTTTTAGTGAAATATGAAGATTTTTTATCTAAATCCCTGTGAAAAATCGTAAATCAAAAATATTACGATTCCGAAAAAAATGTGAACCTTTATTTTTGACAATTCAAATCACATATCTGATCAGTAGGCTTAAATCAGTGTAAGACGAGAGCAGGATACTATATCCAAGTGACTGGCTAGAACTATTACTCTCCGTCCAGTTCATCGTCTAGTATTGATGCCGAGATGGTGGCTTTGAATCCAGCCCTGGTGTGGTGCCTGCAGATGGAGGAAAAAAATGTGCAGTCTCCCCGGCTTAAGATCTGCTTTGGAGGCTTTAATGAAGATGGTAGCTGGTGATTATAAATTGAAGAGTTGAGGGCATTACGTCAAGATTGGGTGAGGGAAGCGTATCGTCTTACAATGGACTCCAGCCCACTGTGGTATAGAGTAATGCGCGTGTATACGAGATTGCCAAATTAGTCGCAACTATGGAACCCATTCAAGTACCCATAAAAGGTCCCTAAGGGTAATGGTCAACAGAATATTAAAGAATGAATGGATTTAAAAGGTGGAGAAGGGCGGTTCTTAAATAAGCTGCAACCTGTATCTGTGGATCCAGCGCTTTAAAGAAATATAGCAAGAGCTACATTAGCTTCACGGACCAGAATAGGTCATCTTGTCACACTTCTACCGCTTTCAACTGAGAGACTCGTCAACGCTGAAACATTTACTGCTTAGATGCCATTGTACTCTGCTGTGGAGATCTTGAGAGCGTTGGTTGACGGAAAGATGGAACTGAACAACTTACTGAGTGACAAGAGCAGATGGACACTCGCATTCGTGCATTTCACGGAAATCGGGTCATTGGTGTCAGCTGACACTAGATCACTAAGAAATAAGAATGAATGAAAAACAAAACATCTTTCATTCACCTCGCTGCAATCCTTTTAAGTTCTAGATCAGTGCTACTGCAACACTCTTACGAGAATCATTGTTTGTATTTTGCTGGTTTATTAACTTAGAGGTTTAAAAATGAACAATTTCATAAGTCTATTTGATTTTATAACATAACCTGGCCTATTCGAGTTATATCAAATTTATGTTAGCAAGAATCACCACAAATAAGTTAGGTTAGGTTATTATATTTGTAACACTAAAATTGCAGTATTATTTTAATCAGCTCCTGTTTGATGTACAAAGTGGGGAGGGGGGTACGTATAATAGACAATTATCACTTATCGTTTTAATCAAAAATGAATACAAAGACAGTAACTGTTCAGAAGTAAATGGCGAACAACAAAATGAACTTTGACCGTTGTCGTAAAAAGTTCAATTTTAATCAAAAGTTTTACTTTTTTGACAGACAACTACTGAACTGAGATTTTTGGTAACGGATCGTTTTGGTTTTGAAGATGGGTGAATGAGAAAATCTGTGCAATGTTATTCCAACAATTAATAAGTATGTTTCTTCTCTTAACAAAACTACAACCGATTTTGTAAGCAGTTTTAATCCTTAGAACAAGTTTTCAGATTGTATCGCGATGGAATTCCACCTTGAACCAGCTGAAATAAATGAAGAAGCGGTTGTTTACTTTCAGTCAACAAGAATCCTAACGACCACAGGCTTAGACATAGGAAATCGATTACAAACTAGTTTCTGCGGTTTTCTATTTGCATATTACCTACACAACTCCTTCCCCGTCAAAAAAACCGGTTGAACTCAAGGTTTCGGCTGGAGTTAAGAGTGACTCATTGCCTCATCGTCATTTCGTCCCTCTGACAATTCCGTATTAAAAATGGCAAGGTTTTAAAAACTATCAATGCCCCTTGTGTTGTGTAGGACATCGAAAGACGTTCTCGCTGAATCGCTACTACATATGCCACGAATCAAATCGGTTAGGTTAGGTTTGGTTAGATAATAGCCAATAGGAAGGGTAGCGCATGGTTGTCAATTCGCAGCTCCCCGTACTTGGATAACCCTGAGCGAGGCTACCGATGTCTTGAAATGCCAATAGTTGTGTAAATATGTACTTTTATTATATTTGAGTAGTTTTTATGAGTTAAACGATAGATTTTTGTTTTAATAATTTAAACATGTTTAGTCTAACTGGTACATTAACATTATAACAGCGGTACTGACATTTATTAACTTTATCGGTAATCATGATGTCCACTGTAAATAAATATTAGTTTTTAACTGAAGTTTCTTACAATTAAGAGAAAAGGTGTCTATTACATTTATTTAGTTGGAAAAATACTGTTTTCGTTGAGAAGCTTATGATGATTTGTGTACAAGGAAAAACAGCTACGGGTGTATTTTTCTTTTTTAAATTGTTCGTTAAATTATGCAACTGTGATGCAAAATGAAATGCAGTACAGCATCCTCAAGGTAGGAATGTGTCTGGGGTGCAGAGGAAAAGAGGGGCCTCACGCTTTGTTGTGTTTACTTTCAGCGGTACAACCCCAATAAAAAAATATAGGCCTCAAATGCTTCTGTGTAAACGCGTACCCTACTTTCGTTTCTTTTATCGATGTAAATAAGAATAAAACGTTTACAAAAGTCTATCACGAAGTTGTAACTTTAGGAATTAAATGTAGCTAAGCAGTAATTTGTGTACCTAGTTTTCTTGGAATGGGTTGTACTGTCAAGTCAGGCTAGGAAAGCAAGTAGAAGGGAGCTCACGCCCATTACACCGGACACAATCCTAGTCTGAGGCTACTGTATCTATGATTTTTCCGAGCGCCTGCAGAAGAATCGCGGTGACACGTGCTGCTAGAGAGGGGAAACAAGTTGGTAAACCTACACGGTACCTATTGGTGTCTTCAAGGTCAGGGCTCCTCCCTTAACGGACTTGACTCGTGGGGTATGTATAGCTGTGAGAGCAAAGGTTTATTATAGAATGACTAATACATACTATTGAGGGTGTGGTTTTCCCTCTTGACTTGCTACAACTCTTAGTACAGTACAGATTGACAACCGTTAATATTAGTTTGTTATTTTGGTAGCTCTGCCATTCATTTGACGTTGTTTAATTGTAAGTAAACATTTATAAGTGTTATAGTAATTGTAAATCTCTTGACTAGTATGACCAATATGTAGCTGTACAGAGTGTCCCGTAAGTAGGCTGCCAAACTTTAGTAAACGATTCTGTGGGTCAGGATAAAGAAAAAAATTACCGAAAATGCTTATTTTTCCATGTATCCGCCATTTGGTTTTTTACAAATATAAATAATTATAACTTTGGAAAGAGAAAAGATATTGAGTTCATATTTAGTATACACATTTTGTATGTTACGTTTTTTAAGTGTACCGAAACTAAAGACATTTTTGTATATTTTCAAAATGGCGGCCGTTTAGAGTATCTAATATTGAATATCTTGAAAACTATTAACTTTACAAAAAATTCACAACGTACAAAAAAGTTTCCTTTGTTAGTGACAAACAAAGCAGTTTTAATATTTTTCTGTTGGTCAAAAGATTCCCGAATTATTGAAAGGAAAAAAAGAGAAAAAAAAGGTAATTAACAACATTAAAAATTGACCTAGAACCAAAATATTATTGAATTTTAATACTTTTTATAAAAACAAAATCCATTGCTCTGAATGCACAAGAAATTCAAATGTAACCCTTAACTATTTCAAAATGGCGCCAATTTAATTTTCCCCGAGCTAATAATATCAAAACATGCTCAAAAATAAAATAAATATAAATTGTATTTATTAAACAAATTGTAAACATACAATAAAGTTTGAAATGTCATTAATTTGTTTAAAATTAAATGAAATGAAAAGGCAGGCGTGTTTGCTAAACTTGGCAAAACAATCCAATTGCACCTTTTCATACAATCGACAAAGGCTTTATTAATGTGATTAACGTGTTTTTTCCGACGGTTTTCAGTTAGAAGTAGTTCACCTGTAGATTTTCAGACTGTTTTAGCTCCCCATAATTTTGATCAACACGTAGTTCAGTTTATTATATATCTAACCTAACCTAACCAACTTGACACGAACACAACTCAATGATTTTAAATCAGAAAGATTCTATATTTATACTGTAGATGGCATAGACATAGGTTTACTCATTGTATTGTTTCGGGTTATAGTGACAAGCTGTTAACAGGATATCTCTTGTAATAATAGATAAGGAGTCTGCATTTTACTATGTTTAGAATGTTTTATCGTTCCCGAATGCATAACGGTTTTCACAGGAGTTTCACAAAGCTACAACCCATATCGTTTACCAGCGGAAAGAGGTGAACTTTTCACTTATCTCGATGTAACCGCGTTCAAAACCACAACAGACCGCGACTATTTACTGCTTCACTTATATCTTACGTTGTACTGCAGTTTAGTGATGTGTGAGTTCGAATTAAAATACTCAGTGAATCCGAGTATCAAAATCCTCGGAGCATTCCGAGTATTAAAATCCTCGGTTTCGTATTAAAATATTCGGACGAAATCCTCGTAACTAGGAACAAGGAGGAGGTAATGTGCGAGTATGAATTCGAAATAAAATCCTCGGACAACGATATTCGTTGGTGTTGTGTCAATTCCAAACAAAATGCTCGGTGTTTCTACTTTGGTTATATTAGTTTCTAAGCTGATTTTTCAATACACATTAATTAAACATTACGATTTTGAGTTAAAATGATTTAGATTGGGTAACAAGTTCAATTTAAAATAATATTATTCATTTATTTCCACATTAACAAAAAGTAAATTAAATTATTATTTTATTGTTATTATTTATATTTAAATAAATATTAATAGGTTACCATCTTTATAAAAAATATAGTAAATTAACTTATTTTAAATAACAACTAAATTATTAATGTTGGTAATAATTGTACTAACGTTAAATTACTGAATTTGTGTCGAGGCAGGATAACATTTAATTACGTATTACAAGTGTCAATCACATATTGTTTAAAAAATAATAAATACTTGGTGGATTAGTCTAACAGATAGAACGTAAAAGTGTAGGTTTATCTAAAACGATCTGATTGGTAAAGCTGAGTTCGAATCCGATGCGCAAAATCATTCTGCGCAGATACTCGATTTCGAAATAATAATACGAGTATTGAAATCATTTGAAACCGAGTAATGCGAGTATCCATTTCACCCGAGTATCAACATCGCTACAGTGCAGTCTCCCACCATGAACACCGTACCCTTGATCGACTGTCCAACCATGGTGGATGTTGGACGACACAGGGTTGTCCAAAACTTTCCGTCTATACTGGTTCAGCGGGATGACAAATCGTAAAAATGCCAAGGGCGAGCGTTGACCAGTATTAATTTGTAATGGAATATTTAAAGTTAAATTAGAAAAGTACAAACTATTTTTGATAAAACTGTAATAAGAAAGTCTTGTTAGAAATGTCATGTGACAACTTTATCGTTGTTGTGATAGTACATAGGCACTATGTATTTATGTAATAAGTATGTTCATAATAGAGGAAAATTTTGCTTTTAAATTTAAGTGTGATTCAACATTTATTGAAGTGACTATATTTTCCAGTTGTCTTATTTATTCCTAGTATTTAGTAAGTTAAGCAAGTTTAAATAAATAATAAAAAAAAACAAACGAAAATTATAATGCCTGAAGGAGTTTAGTATTCTGTACTCCGCATTTCGTAAGTTGAGAAAGACGGCAATAGCCTAGAGGAGGGGAAAAACCAATCAGTGTTTCATATTTCCTGTGGTATCCGTTCTCATACGATATTGCAAAGGTTGTATTTAGAAATACGTATTTTACCCACAGGAGTGATAAGAGTTGAAATCGAGTAATCACAATAAAAAGAGAAAGAAATACATAGAGGGTCACTCCGTACTTGTTTAATGACGCATGTGCAGCCAACGACTCTGACATAGTTAACGAAATAAACAGCTGATTGATGTTACATAAAAGCAAGAAAATGAAATCATACGCTTAAAAAATTGTTTTTAAAGTTGAAAAATCTTTTGGTCATCATCACCTTATAAAAAATAATAAGACGAAAAGTGTATAAAATAAAGTCACCTTCGAGTAATTTAATAGCTCTAGAGTCGGAAGAGAACAAGAGTTGGTCAAGAGAGGGATCTAACCCAACACTACGTGAAAAAGTGTAGATCCAGTTAGAATTTGCCAATATCGTACTCCCTATCTGTGAGTTCTTGAGGGCCAGTCCTTGTTCAATGACGCATGTGCAATAAACGACTAAGTGAACAGCTGATTGTCATATTCTTTGAAAACGTTATAAAAAATACGTAATCAATATTTAGGGTTTTAAATTCTTCTTTATACAAATAAAAATATAAGCCTATTTTATGAATATTGTGTATTTTAAAAATGTTATTTAAGAAAATTACAACAATAAAAAATATTGTGTTTTTTTTTGCATATTACACAAACTCTGGTTGTTTTTCTTTTAAAATAATATTTTGTTTTTCTGGTGATGTCGCTACCAAAGTTCTCTTCAATCTTCTCTGCGCACGCGTTAATAGACAAAGAAAGTATGTTAAATATGATTTCCGTCTCGTTTTATTGACGTGTGGTTTACATTTACACAAGTTCCTATAACTCACCCGCTTTTTGTTTTATGTCGCCTTTGTGGCGCTCACAGGCGATCGAAAAACAGAACTTTTTTATGTACGCGATATTTGTGTTTAAAACAATAAAAATGAAATCAGTGCTGCCAATTCCTTGGTGCTACGTATCAGAAAGCAGAATAAAAGAAGATGGGCTGTTCATTAACAATACAAGACTTTTGGAAAAATGTTTGAAATAACAGACATGTTTTGTAATTATTTTTAGATTGACCGGGATTAAATATAGTCCCGGAAAAAATTTAACGATTATGGGAATAGCTTAGGATTAATTTAATCCTCCATTCAGCAAGATAACTCATTCACTCCAAGTTTAAATTGATATTTAATCAAGACTGAAGCTAATTCTGTCGGAAACCAGTCAAACATGTGTTGTGGAAGATTGACAAAATCAAAAATTATATTGACCGCAGTCATTAAAGGCTGGATTTTAAATAAATACAACTTACTCTGAAGACGTGTTTATGCTACAAAACAACAAGTTTAGGCCATTATTTAAATATGTAAATATTTTACTTACGGTCATGGTTCATTTTACTTTATAATTGATAACTTAACAAAATTATATTTTTTGTAACGATTCGATTTTATTTATTTTTGAGAATGGATGAGTTGGAAAGTTTGTGCAATATTTTGCATCTTTTATTTAATAACGGACTATAAAAAACAAACTAATCACAATACTACAGTTTCTTCAAAAACTAAAACTAGAAAATTTCAACAAAGGTTGGCAACACTTCTTACGTCTGGATAAAAAGATTCATAAGACTATACTTGTATTTAGAAATATTCCACGACATTTTGTGATCAGCGTTTGTCCAATTTTGCGTTTTTTTAGAGAACGCCGCGGAGACAATGCATAAAAGCGTCCGTAAAAGGACACTATACAGGGTGTTTCTGTAATGCGCGGAGATAATTCAGGTGGTAGTTATATGGGTCAAAATAAGGAAAAAAGTCCCTATAAACATATGACCGGAAACACTTTGTATTTAACAGCTATCCGCTAATTTATTTTTACGAAATAATTTATATCTCTAGAATGGCTAAACCGATTGAGTTGAAATTTTACTCGTAAGTCGTTAATGTACAGGCCTAATGTGAAAAAAAGTAATCAACTTGGTGCGATAATCCGTTTCAAAATGGCGACCATTTAAAAAGTAGAAATTAAAATATCTTCAAATTAGCTATATTTGTTTGAAATATTTAAATGGGCGTTATTTTGAAACGGATTATTTGAAAAAGTTGATTTTTTTTTTTTCAAAATAGATCCTTATATTTATGATTACTGCGTAAAATTTCAAATCAAGGTTAAAGAAATATAAATTATTTAATAAAAAAATAAAAATAATGATTAAAAAAACGGTGTAGCTGTTAAAAGGAAGGGTTTTCGGACATAAATTTTCTTAATTATGACCTGTATAAACACATCCTGAATTATCTCCGCGTATTACAAAAAACACTCTGTTCATACTTTGAAGAAACCAATAGGGACCGTACGGGTTTACCTGCTGGTTTCCCTAGTTCAGACTGTCACGTAAATTTTTCAAAATCTTATATCAATAGCTTCAGGAAGGGTTTGAAAAAATAATATCGCTATCATTTCTGGGAGTTGATAAAACATCAGTGCGTGGTCGACCAAGTAACCTGTTTGATTTGTGCGCGTGTTTTAGTTACTTTCTTTAATATTTGTTCGTGTTAATTAATAATATTAGTTAATCATTTTTATCAATCAACCAAAGTGATCCACCTTTAAACCTTAACAAAGCTTTACGTAACCTTCCAAGCCTCAAATCTCACCCCCCGTATAAAATTTTACTTGTATGAATAATCTGATAAAGCTTTCTGTAAATTTGGAGACTTGTACAGTCTGATTTGACAATAATGCTTTTAGTCCCACTGTCGCTTTTTAACCTTTCTTTTTCGACGTGCAAGTTCCGTGAAATCCCCCCCCCTCATTTTCAAGAATAATCCAAAATATTTATCACTTTAATTATATCCACTTACAGACCATTGTTCCGACCACCATTTTTAAATATTATAAATTTTAATTGATTTGTATTCACTCTTAGATTCCTGTCTTTACAAAATGTATGCGCTCGGTTTAACCTCCTCTGTAAACCTACCACTGTATTAAACATAACAGGAAGGTATTTTGCGAATTATATTACATGATCATCTTTAAATGCGTCCATTATACTATCAATAATATATATATATATATATATATATATATATATATATATATATATATATATATATATACAATGAGATACTCTAAGTTTATTATCTTCAACTAAATTATTATACATTTATTTTATAGGTTCATGTTTAAGTATGATAAGTGAAACATAATGTATTAGTTAAACCGAACGTGTTTAAATTATTAAAATAAAATATTGTTTAAGTTATAAAATCACTAGCCTCGTGGAGGGATCTGTTCAAATTGACAACTCTGCTCTCCTATTGGCTATTTATTACCCAATGGACTTGATTCCTTGGCATAGTATAACATTTTGATTTTGCCTGAACTTACGAAGTAATAAGTATAATCAGAAATCAACTTTTTGTGTATTTCTACATTTAGAAATTACACTAAACAAATCTGAGTCCAATTATTCACGTGTAAAGGTTAGATTACTTTGTCGGTACATCATTGTAATTTGTAATTCAGCGATATTTGCATTTAATTGAATCTCTGCTTCTGAAGGTAACGTTATGTAAATGCCTTTTATATGTTTAGCGAATTTATGATTTACACATTGTGGATATTACGTTCTTTTTCAAGAATTTATTTTCTTGTTTAAAGGGGGAAAAACCTCTCAGACATCATCGCCTTATAAAAAAAGAACTAGAATACTTTAATAGTGTCAAGGTCGGAAGAGAACAAGAATTACTCAAGAAGACTAAAGATTAAAGAGAGGGATCTAGGCCAAGACTACGTGATAAAGGTGTAGATCCAGCTAGGTTCCCCGTGATTGCTAAGTCCGTACTCACTAAATTCAACTCCCGAGGATTCTTTCTCATGGGAACCCCAACACTCAACTATGTTCTCGATCAGTAGATTGTCACTATTTTCTGCTCACTTAATACAGGGTGCACTGAAAGTCAGGAAACGGTCTCATAACCTCAGTTATATTATAACTAGAAAGATTGAAAAAAGGCGAGGCTTTTAAAAAGTTTAGGTTAATCTTAACCTTAAAAACACACTTTTCTAAATATTCCTTGTATAAGCGACAGATTTGAAGTTTGTTTTACTGAAGTAAACATAAATATTTAAGTTTATATGTAAACATAAAACATAAATATGTAAATATGTAAACATAAATAAACTTGAAGTAAACTAGTAAACATAATTAGAATAACTTGTACTTTTATTTCATACCGCACACATAATTAAAAAAAAAAATTGTTCAACTCTGTAATTTTTTAACCTTAACTACTCCAAGGTAATTTTTTTGTTACCACTATATGTGAGACAATACAAATAATATAAATGTAAAGTTTGAAATGTGTAGGATTTAACGTCTTGTTCGTATAGACTGGTTGGGTTTTGCAGACAGACTGACAAACACGCGCGAGATATTATAACGGCCATTACTTTTACCTACTGACCTTAAAAGGAAGAGAAAGAATTTAAAATAAAGACTACTAGCTCTGGAATATTCAAATAACATCAGGGTCGGTAAAGAACAAGAGTTGGTCAAGAGAGACTCGATAAGAAATATGAAAGAGAGGAATCTAACACAAGATTAGATGAAAAAAGTTGTAGATCCAGCTATATCCCTCGGGATCGTCAATCCCCTTAAGGGTTAAAGAAAGAATCGCGTGTATACAGAGATTATTGGAGTATATCGTATGTTTTTCTTTTTCGTTTACAATTATTTTAGTAAGGAAAGGGTGGGGGACAGTATAAATTTAGCCGAATCTATAGATTAACTTAACGACTAAATATGCAAAACGCATAATATATCACAGTTTCTAATTAAGCTGCAAATTTCTAAAATGCACTTCAAAAACAACTAATCAAAATACATCAAACTGTTTTACAAAATAGGTTTATTAGATTATTTTAAAAATATTTCGACTTGAAATTTATCATGGTTGTTAATCTTCACAAGACGCATATTTTTTCTAAAGTTTCATTAAAATCTATTCATATTTTTTATCCTTATAGCTGTAGATTTAAAATAGAAATGCGAAACTTTGAGGTTATGTAACAACTCGATTAATATTTTTTTACTTTGTAATTAAATAAAAAACATGTTTGTACCAATCACACCATTTTTTAAAACTTAAATTGTTATTACCAAATTTATCTCCCCTTCAAATAGAGACGAATTTTTGTGTAATTTTAAAAAGTCCCTAAGCAGACTTAAGCAATAAAATTGCACCTCAAGACGAAAGTGTTGTATGATTAAACTTATATTATATTATATTGTTTTATGTTTTGTACTACACCATCTTTTAGCTCATTTTTAAAGTATATTTTACAAAAGAATAGACAGTTACGTTATGTCGGGGGGTAATTATTGTCTTTGTGAATTCTTAAGTTCTCTAAAGTTTGTACAGCCTAGAGCAACCAAGCTGCAAAATAAGTTATTTTTGTTGGCTTATTAGTTGTTGTTTTCATTATTCTAATTATCTGCTTTACAGCTGTTTTTGTGCAACACTTGTAAATATGTCTCAATCTGATACAAACAACTGATAAGTGTTGAGCTCCTTATCACGAAGAACCGATCATTCTGAGTTAACATTGCAATATTTTGTAACTTCTGAAGTCCTAGGCTGGTCAAGTCTTTAGTGCTCCAACTTCAGGAAGGGAAGGTTCTTAGTTCAATCACAGTGGAGGCTCAGATATTTCAGTGTTGACCCAACATAGTGAGGTTAATTAGGAATCTACGCGTGGAAGCGAACTGTGGTTGATAATGATAGAAAACTGCGAAGGAATTCGATGTGCTAATCATATATTACCGACAGAAATTCCGTTTAGGCTCTTCAGGACTGTTAAACCACCATTTCTTTTTCTTGATGAAAAACAGTCATCTTTGCCTTATTAAACAAGAAGAAGAAAAGAGTATAAAATAAAGACCCTTAGTCATGAATACTCTAATAGCGTCATAGTTGGAAGGGAACAAGTTTTGGTCAAGAGAGAAATATTTTGTTCAGGGGACAGATAGAGTGTGTCCCACAAAGAGGTACACACTTTTGATTTTCTATTAATTACTTATCCCTAAATCAATTATTTTGAAATTTTACATACTTTTAAATAACGTTATCAGAATTGTTGTGTGAAAATTTCAACACACTGGTGTTTATAGAAACAAAATGGCAGCAACACAAAAAACAGCTGTTCGCATGAAACAACAATCTCATTATATATATATATATATATATATATATATATATATATATATAATAATATATATTGAGCTTCAGTTGTGAGATATAACTATAAGTTTATAGTTTAGTTTCTGTAGCTCATCTATCTCTGAGGATGGTGACTTTCTCGTTGAAACGCGTTTGATTAAATAATCGTTTTTTGAGATTTTGTGTTCTAATTTTATCATATCTAATCACATTAAAAGAGAAACTTAAAAACTAATTCATTTGAGTAGAATTTTATTGTCCCTTAGTTGTAAAATGGTTTTTATATAATGAATTCATTTTTCCAGTATCCAAGTCACTAATATATATAATAAAGTATTATACCTTAATTTTTTTTTTTTGAACGACCAACTGAACTTTGATTCGAATATCCTGTATGACGCAGCAATAATAATTCAGAACGCCCGAGGCATATTATAGTTTTTGTGTGTTGTTTAACAAGGGACAACCAGTGCATATCCGGGAGCCGTAAGATGCGCATCTACAGACTGTGTTTTTTAAATGTGTGGTGTGTTATGTGTATGTGTTTGTGTATTTAACGTTTTGACGACCTCCATCCATAGAGGGAATTTCTGATGATGGGATAAAAATCTCGAAACGCGTCAAGAGTAAAGAAAAAGAAGTTCACTGTCGGAAAATTAAGGTATAATACTTTATTATATGTTTTTTTATAGTAGAGCAAACAGTAAAGTGTTTTCCGTGGACCATTGTTTTTAATAACGTTGCAGAATCAACTTCAGATTGGCTTCCCAGGTAAAACCACTCACTCAGTAATTAAGTGGAAAGATTTGTTGTTGGAAACGCTATGCGTAGTGAAAAATTACACTCTATCTCCTTATAAGTGAAGAGAAGAACTGGTTTGCGCTTCATTACTCCGTTATCCAGGTAAAATAATATCACTTGAAACTAGAGTGTCCAACTCTTCAGCGCAGAGAATAGTAAAAAAAAAGCTAAATTAAATTTTACAAAAGCCATCTAGTCCATAACCTACTTGAAGATGATCCTGACAAAAGAGTGGAGTTCTGTTCCCGCATCGTTGAGTTTCATGACTGATCCTGATTGGTATTGTGTTCTCTATTGCAAAACCCTCACGTTGTTGATCAGAAACTTCTTTAATCAAAAGGAATTACCGTCTGTGACTGCTAATGGCGTGTTGTCTTATGACATTTCAGTCAGCATCATGACTGGAAATAGGTATGAACAAGTTTTAAATCAACAAGTAGGCCTACTGTTTTACAGTTCCGGAAATGGGCCAAGCTATTTTTCAACAAGATGGTGATACACTTCTCTATAGAAATTAAGTTAAATAATTTTATGTCAACGTAGATGAAAGAGAGGGATCTAACCCAAGAGTATATGAAAAAGGTATAAATCCAGCTAGGTTTTCTCGGAATTGCCAAGACTGTATTCAGTATGATGAGCGTCCTTGTTGTTTAAGGGCGAAAGTCTCTCTGTCAATATCGCCTTATATAAAATAAGGAAGAAAAGACCATAAAATAATGACCCCTAGACAAAATAAAATAATGAAAAAACAGTCATAGAGGAATACTCTAATAGCCTCAAGGTCGGAAGAGAACAAGAGTTGGTCTCTTGATGGAAGAGAGGAATCTAACCCAAGAGTATATGAGAAAGTGTAGATCCAGCTAGGTCTCCTTGGGATTGCCGAGACTGTATTCACCCTTGTTGTTTAAAGGTGAAAGTCTCTCGGTCATCATTGCCTTATAGAAAAGAAGAAAAAAACAATAAAATAAAGACTCCTAGCCCTTGAACACTCTAATAACGTCAGGGTCGGAAGAGAACAAGAGTTGGTCAAGAACGACTTGTTAGGAAAGATGAAAGAGAGGGATCTACCCCAAGACTATACGAAAAAAAGTGTATATTCAGTTAGGGTACCAGGAGATTGTCATGAGAGGGATAATTGAAAATAAACGATAAACAATACATTTCTTATATTTGATTTATATATATACATATATATATATATATATATATATATATATATATATATATATATATTTTAATTTTGTTGATAAAGCACCGTACATACAGAACGGATGGCTACTCGACTTCAATAAATGACATCTAATTCTATTACATCATGTAGGTTATATGACATAACCTGGTTTCAACATTGACACAGATAATCTAATAAATAGGTTAAAACTATCCACATTGTAAAGTTCATACAGCCTGGACTAAACATAGGTGGTGTTGTTGTACGAAGGGTCAAGCTGTTGCTAAGCTGAAATAAATTATTTACGTGCATAATTCATTCAATTGACTGCAAGAGTTATATTTAGCTTGTAGTAACGATTTCTGTAAATATCTGAACTCAAGATGTTTTGTTGTTTGAAGACGGTTATTTTATTTACACCGCAAGATTGCGTATTATTTAACCTAACCTAACCTAACCGAACCTAATCTAACCTAACCTAAATTTAGCTTGTAGACTACTAGTAACGATTTCTGTAAATATCTGAACTCAAAATGTTTTGTTGTTTGAAGACGGTTTTTAACAGTTTCTTGTTCATATCTCGTGTGTTATTTAACTTGTAACATATTAAATTATATACAAATATGCACTTTTCTATTTTCCATGTGTTGATACTATCCTGACCACTCTGTGATGGCAAGTAGAGAAGTTATTGTTAAAAATGTAATTTAGAACTTTGACCTCTAAAAAAAAAAAGTGATATAGATTTACGAGGTTCGACAGAGTGAGACCATTTGGTTGCAGAAAATTAGCTTTTAGAGAGTCTGTCTAGCCGTCTCTCGTCTAACCTAACCTAACCTAACTTAACCTAACTTAACCTAACCTAACCTAACCTCACCTAAACTATCGTAACCTTACAATTTTCACAGGTTATACAATTTTCGTTTAAATTTTGGCGAAATTTCAAGACTAAATACACAAATCGGTGTCAAAAATTGCAATAGAAAATTATCTTTAAGGAATAATTCCCCCCAAAACAAAAAATGAACCTTGACTGCTGTATTTATACTCAATATGAGTTTATAAGTGAAGTAAGGTTAGGCTTTAGTAAAATATGAGTGAGACCAACTGAGTGCAAAATATTAGCTTTTAGAAAATTCTGTTTGTCTAGCCGTTTCTCGTCTAACCTAACCTAACCTAACCTCACCTAAACTAACCTAACCTTACAATTTTCGTTTAAATTTTGGCAAAATTTCAAGATTAAATACCGGTCCCCAAAACGGTGTGCAAAATGCAATAGAAAAAAATTTTTAAGGGAATAATTCCACAAAAACGAACGTTTACCGCCGTGTTTATAAAGCAAGGTTAAATATATAAATATTGTTAAAAATAATCCACAAAATGTTAAGATGACATCCATGGTTTATTTTCACTCTTTTACTGCCAAAGTGATATTTTTGCCGATGAATAGTTTCTGTGAAATAATATGTCGATTTAAAATATGTGATAAAGTCTGTGCAATGTTTTCACACAAAAGCTATTGATGTATCTCTCGACATCCTCATGATAAATCTTATCTCTAATAGATTACAAAATTCATATTTTATCTGACGAAACAACTTAGCGAGACCTTCGTAACTAACGAGATTTCCTGACAGCGTTGTGTAACGTAACCTCACTTTGGTGTTCTAAGCAATTACCTGCTTTTGTAATATCTGGGTAATTTACAATGAGTCGAATATCCTTCTTCAACGGAAAATAATCTCAAGATGTGAAACGATTTTGTTGAGGAGTTTTACAAGAGCTAACCGTAGATCTGGATCCGGTTTTATGTAAAGCTTCTTACTGTATATTTAGAAGTTTAGTTGGTTTAGAAAATCTTGGCTTTCAGCGGCGTACTTTACAAGTAAGTAAGGGTTTGGCTCCTAACCTAACCTAACCTAATCTAACCTAACCTAATCTAACCTAACCTAACCTAACCTAATCTAACCTAACCTAACCTAATCTAACCTAACCTAACCTAACCTAACCTAACCTAACCTAACCTAACCTAATCTAACCTAACCTAACCTAATCTAACCTAACCTAACCTAACCTAACCTAATCTAATCTAACCTAACCTAACCTAACCTAACGTAATCTAACCTAACCTAATATAACCTAACCTAACCTAACCTAATCTAACCTAACCTAACCTAACCTAACCTAATCTAACCTAACCTAACCTAACCTAATCTAACCTAACCTAATCTAACCTAACCTAATCTAACCTAACCTAACCTAACCTAATCTAACCTAACCTAACCTAATCTAACCTAACCTAACCTAACCTTAGACAGCTCTAACGGTAGATCTGGATCAGGTTTTATGTAAAGCTTCTGATATTTAGAAGTTTTGACACCAAATTTGTTACACAGGTTGGTTTACAAAATCTTGGCTTTCAGCGGCGTACTTTGCAAGTAAGTAAGGGTTTGGCTCCTAACTTAACCTAACCTAACCTAAACTATTTTAATATAGTTTTGGGTTAGATCCCTCTCTATATCCAACTCTTGTTCTTTTCACTCTTAGAGTATTCAAGGGCTACAGTTATGCTCTTTTTCTTCCTTCTTTTGCAAGGCCTTTGATGACCAAGAGGTTTTTTTTTGTTTTTAACCAACAAGAAAAAAATATGATAATCTTGAACATGTCCGTTAACAAACAAAATTGGTAAAATAGTTACAAAATGGCGGCATTAAAATTTAGTATGCATCCTTATTTTAACTAAATCACAGGGTTTCTTACATAATCCAAAATATACAGGTAGCTGTCATAAAAATAAATTGCACTTTTTTTTTTCAAAATCTCCGTTGATTGAACTAAAAAATAGAATCGATAGATAATATTTTTCTCATAAAGAACTAACCTAACCTGTCAAAAAAATTAAAATTTTTTCAAAATATCCTTTGATTGAATTAAAAATAGAATCATTATATTTTACTCAAATGTACAACCTAACCTTTCATAAAAAATACATTGCTTTTTTTTTCAAAATATTCAAGATTGAACTAAAATAGAATCGATAATATTTTTCTCAAATGTACTAATCTAACCTAACCTAACCTAATTTCCCTCAAGATAATCTTTAGTTTTCTGTAAAAAAAAAAAAAGTCACTTTGAAAGTTATCAGTAAAAAACAACAACAAAAAACCACTAAATCTCGTTATAAATGAATAATGTATCAAAATCGGATTATAAACAACAATAAGAATTTTAACAGTTTTGGATAACAATAAGCCATATAAACGTCAATATTTGCGAGATATAAACAATAAATCACATAAAAAGTAAGCGCTATACAGTATCTACAGTTAAGTCTTTAACTTTTGTGAGGTAAAAAATTCAGACCCAATCATCACATATTAGCCATGTAAACTGTCTAGTTTTGCGAAATGTAAGCAATCAATCACAACACAACGTGAATTCCCGCAAATAGAGTAAGCACTGTATAAGTTATCTAAAACTAATTTAAAACAGCTGTTATAACTTCTCAAACAAAATAAAATGTATTCGAGACTTTATAACAGCTGTTTCATATTATTTTTGTTGTAAAACATGATATTTACCCAAAACAGACATTTTCTTTTAAATGATAAATTTATTACAAAATAAGTGTTTGTAACGAAAATGGATAATTTTCGGCACCTCAATAACTAAAATCGGTCCTACTAAATAAATAACTGACTGGTGCAGAAATTCTTTAGTAAAGGATTGTAAGATTAGTTTATGAAGCTCAATATTTTCTCGTTAATAAAAATCAAAACAAAATAAAATAAAAGGGTCTGTTCAAAAGAGGACTCAAACAGTGGCACCCAGAAGTTTTCCTAACCTAACCAACTTAATACATAATATATGAATACACACTTTAATGTTCTGGAGACCAATATAAATTGATGTCCTTCCAGATGGTGTCAAACAGATCATTCTTGTTCCTACGGCGCCATATGTATTCACAAGTAGGAATCTAACAAATCTCTACCGGTTCCACATTCTTTCTGTTTCCTGGTAAAATATTGTCCTTAATACACAACAACAACATTTCAGCTGTTCTGTCAGGTCAATTATGTCAACAGAATATTGTTTACGAGTAATGATCCTTTTCTAAAACAGACGCAAATACAATAACACTGCATTGATGGAAAAATTACATGTTTATCTAGAATTCCGCCATTTTGTTTTGGTTGAATATAAAAAGTTGACGTTTGAGAGAAATGTCTTTTACATATCTACATCAATGCAAAGTTTCAAATTTGTAGTTTAACCTATATCAATTCAAGTAGCACTTGTTTGTGGAACACCTGGTGCATGGATGTTAACCCTCTTTCAGGGAGCTCTGTTGTAAATATAATTGTCTTGATCTATAAAGTTTCTTCTGTCAAGGAAGTGTAAACTGTCGGTTCCATGCCAAAGCTTGCCGACAGACAATACCGTGGGATTCACTGATATGCTCCGTTTCCTTCAAGGTTAAATAACATAATTTAACAGTTATAATAAGACTCGTCTGTTTGCATTTCTTGTTATTTGTTATACTTTCAATATAAATTGCATATTTTTGTTTCTATGTTTCAGTTGTGCGGTGATTTGTTTGATCTCTGATTTGACGGTCAAGGTTCAGTTGGAATTATAAGTAAGTTTTAAACAACAATGTATTATTCTTGTTTTCTTATAAATTTAGATGTAGTTGCTTTACAATGGAAATTAAAAAAATTGATGGCATTTTTTACATTTATCTATAGAAAAAACTAGTGAATTTCCTAATTCACTCTATTTATTACTTAATCTATTCGATTACATTTAAAATTGGCGAAAACTTGCGAAACTAATGTAACAGTTGGTAATTTTTTCATAACAAATCATAAATATCATTTGAGTGTGTGAAAAATAATAAAACAATTCTCCAGATGATATTATCTTGATCATACTTTAAAAAAAAAACCAAAGATCTAAACCCTTACCTACACCCCCCCCCCCGGTTGGAAGTGGGGAAAGTCGTATTGTTCCGTTAAGTTTTAAATATGCATTTTATCAAAACAGTTAATTCCTTAATTTGTAGAGCGATACAAATTAAGGAATAAAACATATTGTGTAATATTCTCCTAAATTTTTTTTGCCAACATAAATTGAAGATAAAAATTGAGAAATGATTTTGAAAATATGTGTTTAAAAAAATGAGTAAATTAAATTGCAAGTTGCTCGGTAACTGCAATGTTTTCCTACAGAACGAGAGACAATTAAATCTAAAATTTGTTTGAAAAATAAACTGTCTGAAGAGATTTAAAGGAAAACTGTTGAAAAATCGCTGTTTTCCGTAGTTATTTCAGCTTCCCCCAGATAAATTTCGTTAAAAAAAAAATTAATAAAAATTCAAAACATTCTCTTGTAGAGAATTAAATTATCTACATTTTTTTTTATAGGCTATATTAAAAAATAATGCATCCACGGCGCTTTTAATGTTTAAAATCCTAGAAATAAAATCCAGATTTTAATTTGACACACATGCGTTTGTTACGCGACTGTCGCAGAAAGTCCTTAATGAATTAAGTATGAGATGATCAAAAAAGATGATTTTTTTTATTAGTTCAGGTGTCGTTGTTCCTAAAATGGATGAACACAGATACATAGAGTAGTATTTTAGTGTACCCGGAACTGCACAGGTTTGAAGAGGCCCACAATAATCGAAACATTGTCACGAGGGAGCGAGTCTAAACCAATCAGATTCCTCACCACTTTATTACACAAACAGTTAGGCTGTTCTTAATTAAAATCTTTGTAGGTTTTAATTCACTAAACAAATTACTTCTTGATGAAATTTCTTTTAAACATTCTTTCCGTAGGGTAAGTGCTAACAGCTATGGTTTGTTGTAAAATCAATAAGTAATCAGGGCTTCCTAGATTGTATCAACACATGCCTCGTTGATTGTGATGTGAGGCGAGGTGAAGGCACTGGACTGAGAAGGTCGACGCCACTGCCACTGCGAGTTGCATTGACCTTTCCACAACAATGCTGCCAGCGTCTGTCTAGGATCACATTTCATACGCCTATTCTTCTTGACCTCTTCTTACTGCTAAAAACACCCTATTGTTTTTTCCTTTCTCACATGTACGTAGTGTACGAAGTTATGCAGTTGTGAGGATGAGTGTTTAGTAGATTTGTGCGGAAATCCGATTTCAGGTTACCAGAGTCCAAAAAAGTGGTTTTTGCAAGGACGTCTGTGGTCTGTGCACTGTCGTCTTAAGGTCGAATGTATTAACCTTAGCCATCCTTGGCCAACGTGCTCACTATGGTAGTAAGGTGGGTTTTTTTCTTGAGAAATGCAAAAAATCTCTCGGTCATCATCACCTTTATAAAAAAAGAAGAAAATAATTTAAAATAAAGCCTCGAATAGCACCAGAGTCGGAAGAGAACAAGAGTTACTTGATAGGAAAGATGAAAGAGAGGGATCTAACCCAAGAGTATATGAAAAATGTGTAGATCCTGCTTGGTCTCCTTGGGATTCAATATAATGAGTAGCCTTGTTGTTTAAGGACGAAAAAATCTCTTTGTCAATATCGCCTTATATATAAAAAGGAAGAAAAGAACATAAAATAATGACTCCTAGATCTTGTATACTCTAATAGCGTCAGGGTCTGAAGAGAACAAGAGTTGGTCAAGTTACTTGATAGGAAAGATGGAAGAGAGGAATGCAAGATTGTATTCACCCTTGTTGTTTAAAAACGAAAAGTGTCTCGGTCATCATCCCCCCCCCCAGCTCTTCAATACCGTACTCTAATAGCCTCAAGGTCGGAAGAGAACAAGAGTTGGTCAAGTTACTTGATAGGAAAGATGGAAGAGAGGAATGCCAAGACTGTATTCACCCTTCTTGTTTAAAGACGAAAAGTGTCTCGGTCATCATTGCCCCCCCCCAGCTCTTGAATACCGTACTCTAATAGCCTCAAGGTCGGAAGAGAACAAGAGTTGGTCAAGTTACTTGATAGGAAAGATGGAAGAGAGGAATGCCAAGACTGTATTCACCCTTATTGTTTAAAGACGAAAAGTGTCTCGGTCATCATTGCCCCCCCCCAGCTCTTGAATACCGTACTCTAATAGCCTCAAGGTCGGAAGAGAACAAGAGTTGGTCAAATTACCCTACTTGATAAGATCCCTTTACCTTTAGAGGATGTACTCGTATGATCGGGTCGGGTAAGTACCACGATGTCGCCATCAACTTTTAATCTAGATGATCTTCTTATTTTGATTTATATTTTAACATTTATTGTTTTCGTAGGCTTATGTAGCCTACAGGGTGTTCAGAAAATGTCGTGCTAAATTTTATGTGATGTGTCAAAATAAAGAAAAACCTTCCTAATAAACATATGTCCGGAAACGCTTCGTTTTTAATCTGTCGGCCATTTTGTGTTTTTTTTGTTAAAATTAATTATAGCTGTTTTGAAACTACAATTAGGATTTCGAATCAAAATTTGGTAAACACATTTTTCCTGCTACATTTGTATCAGTATAGGAAGAATCAAACCTTTATGTAATAAATTTTCAAAATGGCGGCAGTTTACATTTTTTGTAAAATTTTGGGGATATTAAAAATTTCAAATCGTCACCATTTCGATAATTTATAAGACAATTTTTGATTTTTGGTATACTGACAAAATTATTGCATGAAATATGTGTACCAAATTTCAACTCGAAATCTTAATAATTTAAAAAGTTATAATTATTTTTCAAAAAAACACATAATGACCGATAGATGGAAAACTTACATAGTTTTATAGGTACTTTGTTCTTTATTTTGACACATATAACATCCACTTAAAGTTTGGCACATTTTATGAACACGATGTATAATATAGTGTCTTTATTTCAACATCTACTTTATGCCCGTTAGAGCAATGAATGACGAAATGTTTTATTTGCTTAATTGGATTATAATTACTGTATGTTTGTAAATAAAGAATTTCCAATTTTAAATTTGAGAACTGATAACCAAGAGTAGTGGAATAATTGACACGTTTGTATGAAATAACTATTATAAATTGTAAAAATTCATGAAATTCATATGTAAATATAGTTTATTCAGTAAAAATTCATATATTTGGAAAATTTTTAATCTACTTCCTTAGAGTTTTGTATTTTTTGGAGTGTATTTTTAGTTTAAAATAAGTATATCTTGAAACTGATAGATTCTTTGATTTCCATTTGGTTTAGAATTTCATTTGAAATCAGTTCGGATCCATACCGATCAGGTATGGATTATTTTTTTTTTTAAATCAGCCCAAATCGTTACAAAAATTAATTTCTTTTGTGCCATTGTATTAGAGTTAAATGTTTGATTTAAAATAATATGTCACATGACCTTTTTCGTCAATAATTTTACACATATTTTCCGTTAGACAAACGAGATTAAATTCCGGGGAATTAAAAAATAAATTAACAAAATAATTTCGCTCCGTCCTTTTATGCCCGTAAACACGGACACCCCTAATTATTAAGTTAAACTTGAGGTTATTTTTACCTTGTTGTTCAAAACAATACTGCGCAATGTGGTTTAGTAATTTAATAATTTCGAACAATAGTTATTTACCCTAAAATGTTACACGTGTTGAAATTAACTTATTTTCGTACGTGAAAGTTACTACACCTGAGTTGTAATATTCTCATATGATACATAAAAATAATTTCCCAGTATTCTTCCATTGTATTACACAATACTATCACAGATTGCGACAGTTGTGGTGCAAGTTCTTTGTACCTAAGGTTTTAAATACAGCGATTACATTTAATAACCTCATTCAGTCATAATTTTGTAGTGGAAACAAAACGTGTTGCTGACTTCAACGTGGTAGGCGTTATGACTTGATATAATTTGATAATTTAAAAGTTATGAACTTACATCTTGCATATCTTTCCTATACAGGGTGATTCTGTAATACCTGTAGATAATTCAGGGGTGGTTATACGGGTCAAAATAAAACTCACATAAATATATTTCCGAAATAGCTTCTTTTACCAGCAATCCGCCATTTTGTTTTATACTAAATAAATTGTACAGTAGCCTCAGACTAGGATTGTGTCTGGTGTAAGGGGCGTGTCCTCCCTTTTACTTGCTTCCCTCGGTACAACCCATTCCAAGAAAACTAGGTACATAAATTACTGTTCAGCTACATTTAATTCCTAAAGTTACAACTTTGTGACAGACTTTTGTAAACGTTTTATTCTTATTTACACCGATGAAATAAACGAAAGTGGGGTACGCGTTTACACAGAATCATTTGAAGTCTATATTTTATTTTATACCGCTGAAAGTAAATTCAACAAGCAAAGTGTGGGGCCCCTCTTTCCCTCTCCACCCGACTCATTCCTACCTTGAGGGTGCTGTATCACTAGAACGGATTATCCGATTGAGTTGAAATTTTGCACGGTACTCGTAAATATAATGACTTAGTTTGAAAAATGTTCCAATAATTCATTTAAATATCCGACATTTTGAAACGGATTTCTTGGAACAAGTTGATTTTTTTTTTCATGTAGACCTATTTTTTCAAAATAGTAGAGTTATTTTCATTTGAAATATTTAAATAGTCACCATTTTGAAACGAATTTTTGGAACAAGTTGATTATTTTTTTCAAAGTGGATCCTTACATGATAAGTACTGTGAAAAATTACAACTCAATCGATTAAGCTGTTCTAGAGACATAAATTATTTAGTAAAATTTTAAAAAATTACGGATAGCTACTAAAAAAAGCGTTTCTGGGGATATGTTAACAGCAACTTTTTCTCTATTTTGACCTATACAACCACCCCCTGAATTATCTCCGCGTATTACAGAAACACCCTGTTCATTAAGTCAAAGTCCAACATATTTCTTTGTTCGTTTATAACTCGAGTACCGCTGCTTCAATTTTCATGTAGGTACGATGTCTGGTCAGGTTTTACCCACTCATTTATTATAATTTATTTATTAGTTGCCATGTAGTGTCTGGTTTTGTAGATGGCTCTATGGGATAGTTAGTGCAATGTTTTTACAGTGTTTATATATTTTCATGCGAGGAATATTTATGCAAACTGTTAGATTTTTAATTTCTTTCAATTCCGAAGTTACTTCTAAAGGTTTTTTTTGCAATCGATTGTTAGCATACAACTTTTATTAATCATACCGCCTTCACGTCTGACCACTGCTTATTAACTTCCTTAGAAAATAAACTTTATATTTTTGTTTGTAATGATTTATTACCCACATATGTGTGTGCGTGCGCTCCTGCGTAAGTGTGTAATGATCCGGCGCAATTGCCAAGGAGAACAAGTTTCAGTGATCGGCTGGGGGTGAGGCATGAGGAAACTGCGCAGAATGGATCTTTTTACTAACGGCCGTGAGTTTCTAGGACGCGACGCGTTTAGACAAACCTCCCATTAAAGTCTTTCGGTTCAAGGGCTATGACTAATTTTATCATTTAACAAATGTTGCAATATTTTAGGATACAGTTTAATCCGTGCTCTGAAAATTAACTTTTCAAAATTGATTGAGTATAATTTAATTATTGCTCGATAATGAAAAATTAAGTGTGAGGTAACCTTGAAAAATTCGTGTGTTTCAGTCACTGACCAAGTGAGGGAATGTAGGCCTACTGTTGGATTGTTATTGACCGCGAAATTGAGCCTCCTCAAGTCTTGTAATTCAGTCAAAAATCACAAAGAATGATTTCGGAGGATTAGGGAATCTAACTTAGAATAAGAGTGCTGTGTGATGACCAAATTTGAATCAAATGCGAGAAATGAGTTAGAGAATTGGATGATTCAGCTACCAAGTTTTCTGCAGCCAACAGTTCCGCGTTTCACGGAACCGACTTATGACCTCCTGGAAAGTACTCGTGGGGTGTATCGTATTATTTCACTTCACGGTTGTAACATTACTTTACTGCACACTCGCCGTGATTTTTTAATCCTCAGGGAGAATGTTCTCATTGCGATCACTCCCCTTGGGTTTCCGAGTTGTAAACTCATCGCCGGTAATTCTGTGTTCTTAAAGTCGGCATCACTTTTTGTAGTCAGCATGACCTGTGAGACTTCCCGACGGAGTTGTTTCAGCTACGTCGTTGGCAACTTTGGCACAAATGTCACGGACATTGAACGCAAATCCATCGCTCACAATTTTACCAGAAGTGTTTATCCTCAACTAGTCTAGCAGTTCTCGAACAATGACACATCAATGACCTCGTCTTGTTGAGGACTTGCACATTATTCAAAAATCTTGCTGGTGTTTTTTTTTTTTTTTTTTTTTTTTTTTTTTTTTTTTTTTTAAAGAAGAAAAGGACATAGAGACCTTTAGTCCTCGAATACTCAAATAACTTCAAGGTCGAAAGAGAACAATAGTTGGTTAAGAAAAGCAGGATAAGAATGATGAAAAGAGAGATCTGTCCCAAAACTACCTTGGGTACTAGGGATTGCTACATCTATACTCAGTATAAGTGAGTCTTTCTGGTGTTCATCAAAACACTGTAGAATCGTTCTTAAGGTCGTGTACATAGGATGGATAAGTGTTCAACGCGTTACGATTACTTGCGGTCAAACTAATTAATTAAAACTCGGATTAGGGTTATGTGAACCTGTGGTAGGCAATCTGCAGGAAAATGTGTTTATTCCCTAATGATGTCTTAATTCAGTTATTTCCCATCAAACCAAATACCACTCTAGGTAGTTAATGAGTTAATTAAATATAATAAACTAAGTGTAAATTAAATTATTAAAAGTAATTGGATACAACTCAATTTGAAATACGGGTTATCGAGGCTATACGCCTATTACATTAGCTCACTCATTTAAACATATATCCTCGGCGATATACATTATTTGGCCTTCCCGACATCGCGAAAACGCCATTGCCTGAAATCTAGCCCGACATAATAAAGAAACAACCGGTGGATTAAATAATCTAAATTAATTCCATTGCTTCAGTTGAGCTGTCACAGAGACTCTACTTCAAAAGTCACAACAAACTCCTAATTCGTCACAAGTGAAATCTTAGTCAAAAAATTCCCGAAATGATTGACAAAACTTAATCTAGTCTTAAGATATTTTTCGTAAATACCTCATGTACTATTATAGTCTATTTAGGAAGTTACAGTGATTTTTTTTTGTCAAAAAATGTATCTCTACAAACATTATTGGTCTTCTTCTCCCCCAAAGATGTTAGTTAACAAGGAGAAGAGAAACATATTCAAGTATTTCAAAACCGCATATGGGATTTTAAACAAACTATTATGAAATAAATAGGATAATAATTATCCTAATAATAATATCCTATTAAGAAGGATCTATATACCTTTTTTCATGTAGTATTGGGTTAGATCCCTCTCTTTCATCTTTCCTATACGGTCTCTTGATCAACTTTTGTTCTCTTCCGACTCTGACGCTATTAGAGTATTCTAGGTCTATGGGTTTTTATTGTGTAGTGTTTTCTTCCTTATTTAAAACCAACAAAGTAACTTCGTATCAAATACAAGTAAATACTAAATGGTGGTGTTGAAACAGGATCTCACTTGGTTAACTGATCAAAGTTTTCATAAGAGAACGTTTCCTCATGCCTATGACCTTGCAGTTACCTTACTCAGTTTCAAATGGTACTTCATAAATAACTGCACTGGACACATGTAGAGACAGATATGGAGACGTCGGACCGGTTGTTGCCTGACCTTGAATCGTTTTGGCGCTCACATTATGAGTTTATCGATAAAACCTTCAACGATATAACTCTTCCTACCCGTTTGTTTCCTGTACTTTGTATCTTTTACAGAAAGTCTTACAATGACTAAAAATCTACTTTCAGATTTTGTCTTGATACATCCGTTTCTAGAGGGAACAATTTAAAAAATAAAATAATAATAATAATGAACTAAGCAAAAATATTGTACTAATTTTTTTACACCCCCATTCACAAGAGTTTGCCGACAAAAACTCAATATTTAAATAACGGCAACCTAACCTAATCTAACCAAAAATTCAATATTTTAATAACGCAGACCTAACCTAATCTAACCAAAAATTCAATATTTTAATAACGCAGACCTAACCTAATCTAACCAAAAATTCAATATTTTAATAATGCAGACCTAACCAAAAATTCAATATTTTAATAACGGCAACCTAACCTAATCTAACCAAAAATTCAATATTTTAATAACGGCAGACCTAACCTAATCTAACCAAAAATTCAATATTTTAATAACGCAGACTTAACCTAATCTAACCAAAAATTCAATATTTTAATAATGTAGATCTAACCTAATCTAACCAAAAATTCAATATTTTAATAACGGCAACCTAACCTAATCTAACCAAAAATTCAATATTTTTAATAACGCAGACCTAACCTAATCTAACCAAAAATTCAATATTTTAATAATGCAGACCTAACCTAATCTAACCAAAAATTCAATATTTTAATAACGCAGACCTAACCTAATCTAACCAAAAATTCAATATTTTAATAACAGAAACCTAACCTAATATAACCTAACCTTACCTAAACAAAATTTCAATATTTAAATAACGGAAACCTAACATAATCTAACCAAACCTTACCTAACCAAAAACTACATATTTAAATAACAACCAGAATTAGACTACAACTTCTGGTTAAATTTAACTACATTTTTTGGTGTGTTTTGACACAAACCAATTTCGAAAATTCAAAAAGGGTTTCCCTCCCTTTTAAATTTCCAAAAACTTTAAACAATAAAATCGGTCTAAAACCATTATATGTTCAGGGTCCGATTTCAAAAACAAAATGATCATTTTACATATTTATTGCAAATCAGAATGCTGGATTTATCTAATGATTTGAAATCCTTTTTATTAGAAATTTTGTTTTTCTTGGATTGTAAATTCTCGATTTTAAACATAATTGAGAGAGAATATTTAGAAGAATAAAGAGTACCAAGAATAAAGTCAGCAAAATAAAAATAGTATTGAATTTAAAATAATAATAATAAAAACTAACTCTGCCAACTGGACTCGAATCCCAGAATATTAAAATTTGCTGTTGCTCCTTAAAAAAACTAACTCTGACAACTGAACTCGAATCCCAGAATCTTATAATTTGCTGAAGCTCCTTAAAGAAACTCACTCTGACAACTGGACTCGAATCCCAGAATCTTATAATTTGCTGTAGCTCCTTAAAAAAACTAACTCTGTCAACTGGACTCGAATCCCAGAATCTTATAATTTGCTGAAGCTCCTTAAAAAAACTAACTCTGACAACTGGACTCGAATCCCAGAATCTTATAATTTGCTGTAGCTCCTTAAAGAAACTAACTCTGTCAACTGGACTCGAATCCCAGAATCTTATAATTTGCTGTAGCTCCTTTAAACACTGTAACGGAATAGTCCTCGTGTGACATGAGATATATTTCTGGTGACTTGAACACGCGCAAGAAATCCTCTGTTATTACCGGCCTAGATAACTGTGTTGACACAATGCTAGTTTCACGTAAATGACGAGTTGGAACAAAGGCCACCAAAGTGAGTCATTAGTTCCGTACAGAGACAATTGACTAACCTTGAACGTGTATCGGTAATTGTCTAGATGTTACATTGAACCTACACTTTGGTAATTGAGTAGAACAACCAAGGAGACGAAACTATTGAAACCAAATTAATGATACAACAGCTGTATACAGGGTGTTCGAAAAGTTACCGTGGAAGGAAACTAGGTTGTCATCAAATAATATACTGGTACAGAATGAGTCAGAAATACAGTATTACAGAGTACAGAGAGCCTAAAAAAATGTCTATAAATGTATGTTCAAAAACGAAAAATAATTTGGTTATTCTTGGACATTTAATAAAAATAATGATATCGTCATTGAAAAAGAAATAAATTTTATTTCTTGTAATTTTGTTTGTAAAACAGTTATCAAGAAATTCGACATTAAAAAAATGTTAAATGCCGCCATTTTGAAAATGTTATATAAAAAATGCGTATACCACACCTGTACTAAATATCACATTTAAAATTTGTTTCTATAAAACAAAAACAAAAAGACAAACAGAAAACTAATCGTATTTAAAATATCTTCAAATATTCGGTACTTGTGTACTATATGGACAGCATCTCTTTTCCAAGTTTGAAACTCGAAACATCGTTTTGGGAATATTTTTAGGTTCCGTTATCTGTCTACTGTCATAAAAAAGAAAAATAACAACTGCGACTTTCGTTTGCCCCACTGCAATCTTTTAAAGTTCCGCCATTCATCCGGTTTGGACCGCGCTACTACGAGGTCAGTGTCACACTTTAAACTCATAGCTATTTCTAGTCAACAATAATCTTTCCAATATTTTTCCTACATGCGTCCTGCCTCAGGTTTACTGAAGATATTGAAATATCGTCTCACCTTTGAGGATGATTTCCTTAAGATCTAGTCCGATCTTGTCTCTGTGACTGTTGTCAAAATAATGTAACTGACAATAATGTTACAAAGAGTCAATTACATATACCAATTACAACCATGCCAATATAATAAACAATATAACTGAAAATAACATACTTTAAATATTATATCCTATATTAAACTACTGTAAAACTATAAAAATTGTAACTCGCATCAAGGTGTTTCTGTAATGCGAGGGGATAATTCAGGGGATGGTTATACAGCTCAAAATAAAGAAAAACAATATTCCTATAAACATATGCCCGAAAACGCTCCTTTTACTAGATATCCAGCTTTCCCCCCCTAAATAATTTATATATCTTTAGAATGGCTTAACCGATTGAGTTGACATTTTGTACGGTACTCATCAATGCAAGGACCTAATTTGAAAAAAAAAAAAATACTTAACTTGTTTCAATAATCTGATTCAAAATAGCTGTCATTTAAAATTTGTAAATTAAAATAACTTGAAATGAGTTTTTTTTCATTTGAAATATTTAAATGGCTGCCATTTTGAAACGGATTATTGGAACAAGTTGAGTATTTTTTGTAAACTAGGTCGTCATATTGATGAGTACCGTGTAAATTTAAATTTTAACTCAATCGGTTAAGCCGTTTTAGTTAAATAAATAAATTAATAAAAAATAAAAAAAGTGAAGGATAGCTGGTAAAAGAAGCTTTACCGGACATGTGTTTATAGGAACATTTTCTTTATTTTGACCCATATAATCATCCCCTGAATTATCTCAGCGTTTTACAGAAACACCTTGTATACACACACACACACAGACATATACACATAAATACAAAATAACATATACGGTCTAGTGAGAGAAACTCAAAAATACAAAGTTGTGTGTTACATAAATGGAAAAATGAGGGGAGGGATTAAAAGTCTCTCCAATTCGACCATTCGCTCAGCAAATGTACCTTTAGTATCATTTTGAACGTGGACAAACTCGAATTTCACCTGATCCCATTGAGAAGACAGTTCCACAATCTGCAGGAGGAAAACTTTAAAGGATTTATTAAAGGTTATATTAAGTATATTGGACATAAAAATTAAAGATTTTTTAAAAAATATATGAAGGGGAATTATTTTTGAATATCCTGAATAAAAGAGTCACAATCGAGACCTGATAAGAAGGATGAAAGAGAGAGATCTAAGGGAAGAAAGAGTGTAGATCCAGCTAGGGAACTCGGGATTGGTACACCCCCCATACTAAATATAGTGAACCTCTAAGGGTATGAGTTTTTTGCACCGAGAACCAACGGAAAGCCTCGTTGATTTTAAACCAAAATCTAAACATTTTCTGAAAATAAAAATAATAAACTACAAAACTCGGCACGTTGATTCGCTGCATTGTGGTCTAATTTTTGGTTTGTATTATTTTGCTAATCCTAGTTGGATGGAATTGAGTTTGGTATAAAATATACAGGATATTTATCCTGAGTGGTCCACTAGTGCTATTTCTGTCTCCGTTAAAATACAAAATGCTTTAAATAAGGATAACACAGTCATGTCGGTTTACATGTTTTAATAAAATTAACGGTTTTGAAGATATTCAACATTAAACGGCCGCCATTTTGAACATTATATATATATATATATATATATATATATGATGGAAAATGTTCGATTAAACCATATTAAAAACTAATAAAGGTTAGGTTAGATGACGTTAAGTGAATTTAGATAAAGTTAGTTGAGGTTAGATAAAGTTAAGTGAGGTTAGGTTAGGTTAGGTAAGGTTAGGTGAGGTTAGGTAAAGTTAAGTGAGGTTAGGTAAGGTTAGGTTAGGTTAGGTTAGGTTAGGTTAGGTGAGGTTAGGTAAAGTTAAGTGAGGTTAGGTTAGGTTAGGTAAGGTTAGGTTAGGTTAGGTTAGGTTAGTTTAGGTTAGGTTAGGTGAGGTTAGGTAAAGTTAAGTGAGGTTAGGTTAGGTTAGGTGAGGTTAGGTAAAGGTAAGTGAGGTTAGGTTAGGTTAGGTTAGGTTAGGTGAGGTTAGGTAAAGTTAAGTGAGGTTAGGTTAGGTTAGGTTAGGCGAGGTTAGGTAAAGTTAAGTGAGGTTAGGTTAGGTTAGGTAAGGTTAGGTGAGGTTGGATATGGTTAGGCGAGATTAGTTAACATCAGGTAAGATTGGTTAACATTATGACGTATAAAATACATATACCAAATCTGGACTCAATATTTCATACTTTTCTAAAGTTAAAAATTTATTAAAAAAACTAAACAAACCAAATACAGTAGATGGAAAAAGTAGCGTTGTCGGACATGTTTATTATTTTTTTCTGTATTTTAGTGCCTTCCCTGAAATATTACACACCCATTATGTTAAACTTTTTCTATTAATAAGCCTTTCATTTTAAATAGAGGGAAATATGGTTTCCGAGAGGATTTTCTAAGCAAAAGATAAATAAAGAAACCGGGTAAATGCCCGTCAGCGTTCTGCTTGGTGATTTTTGTATAGTTATTTGTGTTGGTGTAAAAACTATCCGTTCCTCGTCAGCAAAGTCCATTGTTCCTTTGTTTGTTAAAACATCTGATTTGCATCAGCTGACACGGCTGCAAAGAAGTCACTTACGTAATGGCGTCTAGAGTCTCTTTCCGTTATACAGTGATTCACGAAAAGAAAATACGGATCCAATTTCAAAATGAGCTTTGTAGGCGTAAATTATCCTGTAGCATTTTCTCACAAGTTGTCGATGTAAATATTACAATTTAATTTTATGTCTTCTAAAATACTTTTAAAAGGAAATTCCAAAATTGATGCAATGGTCAGTTTGATTGATTTCATCATTTTAAGCCTTTAAAGTGGAAAAAAGTTTGAGAATATATTTTGAAGTATCCAAAGCTGTGTGGATTTCCAAAGTTTATTTATTAAATGAGAAAGATTAACTGTAAGAGGCGGGTTATTTTGGACTGTTTTTAGGTCCCCCTAATATTTGATCAACATGTAATTCAGTTTATTATATATGTAACCTAACCTAACCAACTTGACACGAGCACAACACATAACTCAATGATTTAAAATTTGAAAGATTCCATGTTTATACTATAAATGACACAGACATAGGTTTACTCATTGTATTGTTTTGAGTTATAGTGACAAGCTGTTGACAGGCTATCTCTTGTAATATTATAGATATGAGTCATGCTTTTTATTAAGTTAGGAATGTGCAACGTTGTAAAATACATAAGGTATAAAATCGTCGGATATAACCCTGGTCAACGCTTTCTACCTGGAAACCGTCGCAAATAACCAGGAACCTAAGAGGCCTACCACTTTCTTTGATAAAATCCTTTCTATGTGGTCGGACCCATGGAGGTATTATAGCAGATCACCAATTGTACAAAATCAACTATTCCACTGACAAATTTCTAATGGGACGCCATTTTGAAATTTTGTCACCATATTTTCCGTAAGATGAAACGAAAACCTAGATTACATGCAAAATTTGCCTAAAAACAATAAAATTTCGGTGATTATTATTATTTTAAATTTTGAGGTTATGTTGTCAACATTTTTGATTTAAAAAATGTTACTTTTTTAACAAAAAAGTTTTTTCGAAAATTTGGCTTATTTCGCTTTGTTGTCCGTCTATCTAACTGTACGTTTGGCCATCAAGTTTTGAATTTTTGAAACATTCGCCATTTTGAAATGGTTGAGGTAATAACACTGAAAAAAATGTGCAGAATTAGTCATTAATAACTGCAAACTCAGAGAGTTGTAGATCATATGGTTCTTGATATATTAATTATTATGCAAGAAACTGACAGACGGACAACTAAGTGAGATAGGCCATATTGTCAAAGAAACATTTGTTTGTTTGGATGTTCAGAACCATTTTCTAAATATTTTGCTAAGATTTTTTGATCACAGCCTCGAGGTCCTTCAGGGTCGCTACAGACACGAGCGAAGCGAGTGAAAAGTTATTAAATATCTACGAGGTTCAGTTGTTACTGGATAAGATCCCTTGAGCTACCAAAAGGTTCAGTTGTTACTGGATAAGATCCCTTGAGCTACCAAAAGGTTCAGTTGTTACTGGATAAGATCCCTTGAGCTACCAAAAGGTTCAGTTGTTACTGGTTAAGATCCCTTGAGCTACCAAAAGGTTCAGTTGTTACTGGTTAAGATCCCTTGAGCTACTAAAAGGTTCAGTTGTTACAGGTTAAGATCCCTTGAGCTACCAAAAGGTTCAGTTGTTACAGGTTAAGATCCCTTGAGCTACCAAAAGGTTCAGTTGTTACAGGTTAAGATCCCTTGAGCTACCAAAAGGTTCAGTTGTTACAGGTTAAGATCCCTTGAGCTACCAAAAGGTTCAGTTGTTACAGGTTAAGATCCCTTGAGCTACCAAAAGGTTCAGTTGTTACAGGTTAAGATCCCTTGAGCTACCAAAAGGTTCAGTTGTTACAGGTTAAGATCCCTTGAGCTACCAAAAGGTTCAGTTGTTACAGGTTAAGATCCCTTGAGCTACCTAAAGGTTCAGTTGTTACAGGTTAAGATCCCTTGAGCTACCAAAAGGTTCAGTTGTTACAGGTTAAGATCCCTTGAGCTACCAAAAGGTTCAGTTGTTACAGGTTAAGATCCCTTGAGCTACCAAAAGGTTCAGTTGTTACAGGTTAAGATCCCTTGAGCTACTAAAAGGTTCAGTTGTTACAGGTTAAGATCCCTTGAGCTACCAAAAGGTTCAGTTGTTACTGGTTAAGATCCCTTGAGCTACCAAAAGGTTCAGTTGTTACTGGTTAAGATCCCTTGAGCTACCAAAAGGTTCAGTTGTTACTGGTTAAGATCCCTTGAGCTACCAAAAGGTTCAGTTGTTACTGGTTAAGATCCCTTGAGCTACCAAAAGGTTCAGTTGTTACTGGTTAGGATCCCTTGAGCTACCAAAAGGTTCAGTTGTTACTGGTTAAGATCCCTTGAGCTACTAAAAGGTTCAGTTGTTACTGGTTAAGATTCCTTGAGCTACCAAAAGGTTCAGTTGTTACTGGTTAAGATCCCTTGAGCTACCAAAAGGTTCAGTTGTTACAGGTTAAGATCCCTTGAGCTACTAAAAGGTTCAGTTGTTACTGGTTAAGATCCCTTGAGCTACCAAAAGGTTCATTTGTTACTGGTTAAGATCCCTTGAGCTACCAAAAGGTTCAGTTGTTACTGGTTAGGATCCCTTGAGCTACTAAAAGGTTCAGTTGTTACTGGTTAAGATCCCTTGAGCTACCAAAAGGTTCAGTTGTTACTGGTTAAGATCCCTTGAGCTACCAAAAGGTTCAGTTGTTACTGGTTAAGATCCCTTGAGCTACCAAAAGGTTCAGTTGTTACTGGTTAAGATCCCTTGAGCTACCAAAAGGTTCAGTTGTTACTGGTTAAGATCCCTTGAGCTACCAAAAGGTTCAGTTGTTACTGGTTAGGATCCCTCGAGCTACCAAAAGGTTCAGTTGTTACTGGTTAGGATCCCTTGAGCTACCAAAAGGTTCAGTTGTTACTGGTTAAGATCCCTTGAGCTACCAAAAGGTTCAGTTGTTACTGGATAAGATCCCTTGAGCTACCAATACAATTTAACATTTCCTACAAGAAGACATATTTTGAGCATTAGAGAATCTGATTGTATTACATTGTACGATAGGGCTGGATAAGTACCATGTTGGAGCCCATTCTTTCTTTATTTTATCGTTCAGAATTACTTCCCCAAAGTTTGGTACCCTATTTACTGTCACAACCTGTATATGCCCAATAATTACCAAATTACTCTAGTGATCCAAGAGTGTTTGTTGTCGGTATTTCTATAAAGGCGAGAGACCTTAACTAAAGTTTCGTCGATGATATAGATTTTAAAATCTTTAGTAAATCAATCTAGAATACAAAGAGTGCACACTAGAGGTCAAAGGTAGCCAAGGCTGCATGGAGGCATTGGCCCAGTAACATCAATAAACTGGTTTTCCTGTGTAATGTACTCGTACAACCGGACTCCGAATTGTCGACATTATGCAACATTATTTTAGTGTCCATGTTTCCAGTTTTAAGTTTTATGACTTGGAAGAAGACCTAATTAGGATAAAACGTCACAGAGTTCCCTTGAATAGCTCACAAGATTCTGAGTGTGAAAAGTAATTTTCGAGTAGGCCTATCGATTATTACAATTTTTCGCACACGTGTCGAAGAGAGAGGATTTTTAGTTTTCGACCGTAGTTTTAAAGTTTTGAAAAATCAACAATTATTTCAAGTACCATTAACCTTGTAGAAACTTTAAAATCAGCTGTTAGTGTTCTTGAAAGATTAATCTATCTCAACATTATTCCTTATCGTAACATTTAATTTTACAAATAACAGCTGATTGATTACAAAAACATTTTGAGATTAGATTAGCCAACTATATCTAGGAATAATTTTCATCATGTTATTACAGGCTGTTTTCACGAGGACAGGTACATACTTCGTGAGGACTGATTGTAGAGTAGAGCTAAATATAAAGAAAATTACAGTATTTACATAAACATATTGTTAGCCATTTTGTGTTTTTCGAAAAATAATGATAACTTTAGATATTTATAAGATATCGAATTTAAATTTAATATATAGGTCTACATTTTTTTGCTACTTTTTACTGGTATAACAAAACCCAAATATAATTGCTTATGACATCTGTTTACAATATTTAATATCAAATTTCACAAAAATCGTTCGTTTAAGAGGCGAAATATTTTCAGTCATAAACAAAATGGTTTTCAAATTGTTTCTACAATAATGATCAAATTTAAAATATTTTGGTTTTATGTTAATTTTGGGTGTTTTAGACAATTACCAAGAAATTATGTTTTTAGTTTTTTGACGATAACGCCGTTAACATTTGACTTATGAAAATTTTTTAAAACTATTTTGTTTATTGTTAAAAAAGGATATTATTTATGTTGTCAACATATTTACAACATAAATATGTTGTCTCGTTTATTTTTCTTGATATACTGCTAATGATTTGCATTTAAAAAAATTTACACCAATTAATTTTAAAATTGAAATTTTTATAATTTCTAAAATTATCATTATTTAAAAATATGGCCGACAGTTTGATACAAAGTGTTTTCAAACCTATGTTTCTATGAAGTTTTTCTTATTTATCTCTGAAATCAGTTCACAAAGAATGTACCTTTCCTCCTTAAACACCCTGTATATTATTCCTGTTGTATCAGATAATAGACCTATTGGTGTCCTGTTCTGTCAGATAATAGACCTATTAGCGCCCTATTGTATCAGATAATAGACCTATTAGCGCCCTATTGTATCAGATAATAGACCTATTGGTGTCCTGTTCTGTCAAATAATAGACCTATTGGTGTCCTGTTCTGTCAGATAATAGACCTATTAGCGCCCTATTGTATCAGATAATAGACCTATTGCTGTCCTATTGTATCAGATAATAGACCTATTGCTGTCCTATTGTATCAGATAATAGACCTATTAGCGCCCTATTGTATCAGATAATAGACCTATTAGCGCCCTATTGTATCAGATAATAGACCTATTGGTGTCCTGTTCTGTCAGATAATAGACCTATTAGCGCCCTATTGTATCAGATAATAGACCTATTGCTGTCCTATTGTATCAGATAATAGACCTATTAGCGCCCTATTGTATCAGATAATAGACCTATTGCTGTCCTATTGTATCAGATAATAGACCTATTAGCGCCCTATTGTATCAGATAATAGACATATTAGCGCCCTATTGTATCAGATAATAGACCTATTGGTGTCCTGTTCTGTCAGATAATAGACCTATTAGCGCCCTATTGTATCAGATAATAGACCTATTGGTGTCCTGTTCTGTTAGATAATAGACCTATTGGTGTTTTGAAATATTACCAAAAAACATTTATATAATGAAGTTACGCTTGTTTTAATTATTGCACTAGAAACGTTTTTAAAGCGTTTCGTGTTTGATGGAAATTAAGTTTTGATTTATAGAGGTCAGTGGTAATTTAAAATTTTTTTTAGGCAAATTATTTCAAAAGTGTATTTTTTTTACATATGATTAGCATACGGATTTGTGTCTTTCTTTATAAATTTTAAAGGAATCGGAAAAATCATTTAGTAAAATTATTTCTTTTACAACAACTAAATGGATTTTTTGTTTTGTTTTTGTTTCTTACAGATTACTATCGTACTGTCGTTTATCGTACTTACGTTTATGCAAATTTTATCAACGGCGTTTGAACAGATTTCGATAAAATTATAATTTTGTGTTTTTTGTAATCTCTACCATCAATTGTGGGTTTACAATGTGTGTTTAAAACACATTTGAAATTTATGTTTCCTACAAATCATAGTTCGGTTGTATGTGAACAAATCCCCACTTATTAGGCCTACACTTAACATTTCGATAAGATTACAGAGAAAGTTTTTTCCTGTAACAAAGTTGTTATCTTAATCAGGAAAAACGTAATTGAAAATTATGCACAATCATACGCAACACAATAAGGGATTAGTGTTTAAATAGGAAATGGAAATTATTTATATTCAGAAAAAGGTGAATTTTTATTCGTCATGATTACAAGCTTGAAAACGACAATATCCATTCTGTTCCTCCATGTCGCCATGATGACCTGACTTGGGATAAAAAGTAAACTGGTATTCATTTGATTATATAGGCTATATCAAAATGAACAAAAAATGTCAAATAACTTAAGTCGAATTCAGCTTCATTATCCGTCTATCCGCCATTTTGTTTTTGACAAAACCATATTATAACTCCAGAAATAGTTAAGATATTGAGTTCAGATTTTGGTACGAGCATTTTGTATGTTACGTTTTACAAGTGTACCAAATATAAAAACTTTATTTTTTTAAAAATTGCAAAATGAGAGCTGTTTAATTTTTTTTTTTAAGTTAACGATTTTGGAGATATTGGATCGTAAAGTTTTAAACGACCGCCATTTTGTAAAATGCTTACGGTTCTTCAAGCAAAGTATTAAATTAGCAGATTTGTTCAGACAATATTTATTGTCAATATACTAACTATGTAATGGAAAAAATAAAATGTGTGTGCACGAAATATTTACTGAAGTAAATGAACCCAACCTATCCTAACCTAACCTAACTCTCCCTGAAGTACAGTGGGCATTCTATAGAACCCCTAGACAAAGTATGAAAAAATGTTAAATTTCATCCTTTACCTGATTTAACCCATTGCCTGTAATATTTGTAATCTTACTGTCACCTTTTTTGGGACACTCTGTATATTATAGTAGGCTTAATAAATTTAACATTATCGGTAAATACGAATTTTTGAATCAGGTAAAAATTAAACAATCACCATCATGGTATTTACCCAGCCCCATTAATACAATGTAATACAAGCAGATCCTCTAAATGTAATACCCAAAAGTAGGTTTCTCTGCCCTTGTAGGGAATATTAAATTGTATTGGTAGATCAAGGTGTCAGTAATAAAACTGTTGTTAAACAGCATCATTGCGACTTGATATAGGTTAGGTTAGGTTAGGTTAGGTTAGGTTAGGTTAGGTTAGGTTAGGTTAAGTTAGGTTAGATTAGATTAGGTTAGGTTAGGTTAGTTTAGGTTAAGTTAGGTTAGGTTAGGTTCGGTTAGGTTAGATTATGTTAGGTTAGGTTAGGTTAGGTTAGGTTAAGTTAGGTTAGGTTAGGTTAGGATAGGTTGGGTTAGGTTAGGTTAGGTTAGGTTAGGTTAGGTTAGGTTAGGTTAGGTTAGGCTAGGTTAGGCTAGGTTAGGTTAGGTTAGGTTAAGTTAGGTTAGGTTAGGTTAGGTTAGGTTAGTTTAGGTTAGGTTAGGTTAGGTTAAGTTAGGTTAGGTTAGGTTAGGTTAGGTTAGGTTAGGTTAGGTTAGGTTAAGTTAGGTTAGGTTAGGTTAGGTTAGGCTAGGTTAGGCTAGGTTAGGTTAGGTTAGGTTAAGTTAGGTTAGGTTAGGTTAGGTTAGGTTAGGTTAGGTTAGGTTAAGTTAGGTTAGATTAGATTAGGTTAGGTTAGGTTAGGTTAGGTTAGGTTAGGTTAGGTTCGGTTAGGTTAGATTATGTTAGGTTAGGTTAGGTTAGGTTAGGTTAGGTTAGGTTAGTTTAGGTTAGGTTAGGTTAGGTTAGGTTAAGTTAGGTTAGGTTAGGTTAGGTTAGGTTAAGTTAGGTTAGGTTAGGTTAGGTTAGTTTAGGTTAGGTTAGGTTAGTTTAGGTTAGGTTAGGGCTTCGAAGCTGTACACATGTGAAGATGCCTCCACTCGCTGCGCTTTGATCAGTAGGCTCGACCATGTAGGATCTCATAACTGTACGAATTTTCTTGTGACATCAGAGTTTGCAATTACATGTTTGACAATAACTTCGCAATATGTCATCGAATAGAGATGTGGTTGATAACATTACGTGTAAAATTTGTATTTAATTTAGTGTGTTTATATATTGAATAATACTCGAAATATTAACATAACACTGTGTTAAATGGCCGCCATTTGGAAATTTCCAATTGATAGTGTTCTATATTGAGCACTATTAGTCTCCTATACCAAATTTGTATTTTCTTATTTTAATTTTTTTGGCCGCTATCGTGCTTACGTACACACGACGACGACGACGGAAGGACTCCACGTCGAAAACCAATTTATCTTTCCCCTGAGGCCGTGAATATCGGTAAAAAAATAGTGAAGAAATGTATGGGATTACAATAGTTGCAATGCACTTCCCATTTTCGGTAGTGAAATTTACCTACATTACAACAGACACATTGTCGCGTTTCATAATGATCGGTTTAAAAGTTTACGAGATCTTACAATTTCGATTTCAAACCTCTACCAAGAGGAAGCTTTCGTTTCGCTCCAATTAGAGACATTTTAACATTGTTTTTGATTAATTAATATTTAGTTTTAAGGATGGGTTATAAGTATGTTTTTACATCATTTATTTACTATGTTGTTCTTACGTTTTTCCAGGATGGTTTTGATTCTACCAGAACACTCTCAGAGACCCTACCGCTACGGGATGACACTGTTGTGTGTAGGAGCAATGTTCAATTGGTTAGGACTGGCAGATAACAACGCTGAACCGGTTCGATATATCGGAGTCACTCTAATCGCTGCAGGAGCTTTACTCATCTGTTTGGCCATGTGCTTCTGGATGAAGGCTACTCATGACCCGCAAGTAGCAATGGTACAGGTTAGCAGTCCTTTAATGGCAAATTTCATTTTGTATTTGTTTTGTTGTTGCTTAAAGGTAAAAAATCTCTTGGTTATCATCGCTTTATAAAAAAAAAAGAAAGGAAAAGACATAAAATAAAGATCCTTAGACATCGAAGAGTCAGCGTCAGGATTGGGAACGAACAAGAGTTGGTCGAGGTTAGGTTAGGTTAGGTTAGGTTAAGTTAGGTTAGGTTAGGATAGGTTAGGTTAGGTTAGGTTAGGTTAGGTTAGGCTAGGTTAGGTTAGGTTAGGTTAGGTTAGGTTAGGTTAGGATCCTGTTGTTTCCTGTTGGTCGAGAGCGACCTGGCAGGAAAGATAAAAGAGAGGGATCTAACCCAAGACTACATGGAAAATATGTAGATCCAGTTAGAAACCTTAAGGATTGCCTCACCCGTACGGTTAGGGCACGGTTCTATCATCCACGTTTAGTATTTAATAATAGCAGAATAGTTAAGCGTTGTCATATTGGTAGGCCGGTCAGTATAGTACATGAGATGTAGCCTGAGCTTTGACTTATTGATGCATAGAAGAACTCGTTATCGAAAGTAACATTGCTCAGTTTATCAGTGTTTAGTGAAAACCTTTCGCACTAAGTAGGCAATAGCAGAAAGGCAAAACGTTCTTTGGTAGACAATTTGTGACCATTAGATGTTCACTCTATTCAAAGTTCTCCATCCTGCAAAACGTGTATGATGTAACATGATCGATTAACATTTCATAGATCAGGATCTATCTCTCTTAATGATGACCTTGCTCCAGTATGAAAACCAGCAAATGTTGTACACATAGTTGTCTCATTCATAAATTCTTTAGAACTATAAGGAAGTAGTGTTTGTTCTGGCACTTTGACATTTGGCACTCTGATTGGCACTTAACATTGACGGCAATAGAATGTGTAGGTTTAATACAGCTTGGTGAACAGTACTACACACTGAGTGACGCTTATACTCGTAGGTTCTAACTGAATTTTCATAAAATCGATGAACTAAAAATTTAATAACTTTAAGACACACCCATCTACTAAACCAAAAACTAATCTACAGTAATATTTTCCAACATCTTCTAAATAAAGTCTCCAAACTAACGGTCCAATTTAACGATAGGGGCATTGGAAATACAGAATTGTAAGGGGAATAAAATTTGAAAATGTGAAAAACCCTTTTGATATTTTAAAGGGATTAAGAAAAATCGAAAAGTTTTAGTAAGGAAAAAAGTCATATCTTAATTAGATGAAAATATCTCTTATAGTTTCAAAAAATTTTATTAGCCAATTTTCATCTGCTTTAAACTTTGAATTAATGTTATTTGTTTAAATCTTCAAAGTAAATCTTAGAAATTAAAGTAAGGGTGACAAAAACATGTAAATTTCTACCCCTAACCTGACATCATAACCTAACCTAAAGTAAATAATTGAATTTACCTTGTGAGATAATATTTGAAAGAATAAAACTCGAACACAAGATCTCACAAAATTTAATTTTCTTAAACGCGTTTCATCGACAAAGTCGCCATCTTCAGTGATACATAACTAAACTCTAATTCAATTTATAGTTATAGTTTAGTTATTGTAGCTCGTGTATCACTAAGGATGGCGATTTTGTCGATGAAACGCGTTTGATTAAGTAAACGTAATTTTTGTGAGATCTTGTGTTGTTTGTATTCAATAGAAGCACCATTGTTTCCAAAAAGCAACGATTGTCATCAAATATTTGTGTAGCCACCGCAATTTGCATAGTTGTCGTTTTGTACGGTAATCATTTAAACGTATTCTAAAGCTCATAACGAATTTTTTGATATCAGTTTCATTAAAATTGGTTTATTAGATCCTGAGATATTTTCTTAAAGCGTAAGAAACTCCTATTTTTTCAACATTAATCGTTAAGAAGATGTTTTCTGCTTTAGGAAACGAAACTGTATTCTTCTCTTGACTCTACAAATAAGAAGAAAAAATAAATTGGTCCTCCTTTACGTAACACTTTCTGGTTATTTTTTTCTTTATAAACTTTTTTATTTTGAACAACTCACAGCTGTACTGTACAAAATTAAATATAGGAAGGTGTGTAAAGCTTACAGGAAATAAAGTCATATTCACCAAGTGTGTAATTATGTAAAGTATAGGCTCCACATCCATACCTTGAGGAACACCATCAAGGCTAAGGTCGTCCTACGTAAGTCGAGCTCTGATTAAGGAAAATTTCATTGAACAAAATCATTGTTATCGAAACTGTAACAACCGAGACCTCGAAATGTTCACTGATCCTACTCATCGAAGTAATTTAACACCATTTTGTCTCTCACTGTTACGTGTGTTAGTGAACGCTCTAGGGTTATAATATTATTCAAATTTGGTATGTAGGATACATTTTACAAACAATCGGAGAAGTAGAAGAAAATTTCAAAATGGCGGACTATTTTCAAATTAAAAAAAAAACTGTGTACAACATCCAACAATGGCTAATTTGTTTACATCTTTAAAATATTGAAACAATGAAAGCCGAAAGTAATAAAAACATAACCTAAAAATATTTGTTTTTCCTCGTTGTTTTAAAGGCGAAAATCCTCTCGGTCAGTATCGCATAAAAAAAAAGAAAAAAACATAAAGAAAGGCCCATAGCCTTCGAATACTCTAAGAGCGTCAGATCGTAAGAGAACAAGAGTTGGTCAAGAGAGACCTGATAGGAAAGATGAAAGAGTTTAACTCATGACTACATGTGAAAGGTGTAGATCCAGCTAAGTTATCTCGGAATTGCTACGCTCGTATTCACTATTGTTGAGCCTCTGAGATTAATTTAAAAATAAAAATTATTGCTTTGGTAGATGGATTTTTTAAATATATTTGAGTCAGATTTAGTATGTAAACTAAATTGAATTATTTGTACTGCTCTTTGAAAAGGGTTTGTCGATAGATTCTTTATATTGTTAACGGGTCATTTTCACAACTAGGCGATCACAACCTTCAAATAAATAAAAATATAATCGTAATAGTTACTACTTGTGTAAATACTACAAACAAAAATACTCAGCTATCGTTAAACCCAATCTGTAGTTTTATTCTTGATTAAGGTGTCTACCGCCGAGGAGGTCAGTGGTCTGAGGGCACATATTCAATTAACAAGAGTCAGAATGGTTTGACAGGGAGTTCTGCAGTTCCCCCGGCGGTCAGGGGCAGCCCCCGAAGGGTATCTGCAGTTCCCCCGGAGCCCCTTTTTGGGTGTACTGCAGTTCCCCCAGCGGTCATTTCTGTATTAACGTTATTTGCTAACGCAACAAATAAATTATGTAATGCAATAAAAAATAACTTGTACAAGAAAAAACGGCAACAGTTACCTCCCCTACCGAAGAATATATCGGAAGTTCATGACGCTCTAAACAGTATTCGTATAGTTAGTAAGGAAGATGAAGAATTACTTCAGGTTAGGTTAGGTTAGGTTGTGAGTGACCGCCGGGGAAACTGCAGACATTTTGGGGGGGGGCAGGATTATCGACCCTAATAAATTCCTTCAACCGCCGGGAGAACTACATGTCACTCGTTTGACAGATCTAGAGGGGGGGGGGCTTTCCGCTGAGCGGCACATTTTTCTGCTAAAAGAAATTTCTAAGATAGCCCATGATAGGTTAAGTTTGGTTAGGTCGAAATTAACATGTTTTTAAAACAGATTGTTTGTACACTTTTTCCAAAAACATTTATTGGAACATCGTGTATTAATACTAGCACAAATCTAAGAATGTTGACCTATGTACCATTGACAAACGTAATAAACCTTTAGACAGTGTTAGTTAGCAACATGTATAATAGTGCAGGGAGCGAAAGAATGCAACAGGAAAATGTGCCGCTCAGTGGATAACCTCTACACTTGTCAAAACCCTTCTGACCTTTGTCAACTGAAGATGCAACGCTCAGAACACTGCGGACTCGACCACGATAACCGTTGATTATAGTCGAAAAACCTCAAGGTCATCATTGCCTTATATTAAAAAACAACAACATAAAATAAGTGACTCCTAGCATTTGAATATTATATTAGCGTCAGGGTCGGAAAAAAAGAGATCTGATAGTAAAAAGAGAGTGATCTAACCCAACAAAGGTGTAGATCAGCTAGGGACCCTTGGGATTGTCAAACCCGTACAGTAATTGTGTAAAACGGACAAAAAACGTGACAAAACAAAAAGTGTTTCACCAATCTGATTCAGTTAAAGTGACTTGTCTACTAAATTATGAAATTCACTTAAAACAACAAAACACATGCAACAGTTTACTTAACGGAAAATACAAAGATAGTAAACCAGATCAGCTGTTTAATTGGTTCTTTGCCAGTTTAAGCGATTGCCAAATCTGAATCAGCTTGTCAAGTGCTTTATCAACATTAAGCAATAGGCCTATTATAGGTGTTGCAAAAACATTAGTGTAATTCAAATGTCAATCAAATTTTAGATTAAAAAGTCATGAATTGAAGTCGTGATTTGCATGAGTTCAATTTAGGTGAGGACTAAAAAAAGCCTTGATGAGATGAGTCAGGAGTGGTGAGGTACGACCTAGATGATGTTCAATTTTAAAATGATCTTTCCGATTGGATCTATCTTATACATTTTTTTCTATTTTAAAGAAATCATAAACACAGAACGATCATTCATTTGTTTGAAACTTAGTTGTCTGTCCGCCATTTTGTATTTTGCACAAAAAAGTTATATTTTTGGAAATAAATAAGATATCAAGTCCAAACTTAGTATCCATATTTTATGTACCACTTTTTATGTACCAAAAAACACGTCCTTGTTTTGTATTTTTCAAAATGGCGACCGTTAAAAGTTTTAATGTTGAATATCTCCAAAAACGTTAAGTTATGGAGTCAAAAAAGTTTCTTTGTAGAAACGGTTTTTTTATTGTCACTGTAGGTAGCTTAAAGGATAACCGAGTTATTGTCCATAAACTGAAAACACAATTTCTTGGTAATTGTCTACAATACCCAAAATTAGCGTTTTTGAAGTATCCTAACCATTTTGTTTGTCATTCAAGAAATGGAAACGTTTTTGTCTCTTATAAGTTTTTAAAAAGTTAACGTTTTTCAAGATATTCAACGTTAAAAATTAATTATAATCGTCCACCATTTTGAAAAATAAAATACAGGGTTTTTGTAGCATTGATAAAAGGTCACATAAAAAATATACCACATTTTGTACTTTATATCTAATTTATATTTTTAAAATAGCGGACATACAACCAAGCTTGTTTCAAACAAAAAAAAAACTTAAAAAAAACTCGTTCTCTATTCTACTTCAACTCTAGGAATAATTCCCTAAACTATTTGACGAGAGTTCTGAAACACCCTGTAATTAAAACGCTTACGCCAATCTTTCGAGCATATTTGATCAACAGTTGGATCCTAATAGAAAATATCAACTGCTTTTTTGTTCATTAATGGTTGGAGACAACTGAGGTTATTTACTATTCCAGGTTATATATAGTACAGGATGTTTCAAAAAGGATAGAAAATATCAACTGCTTTTTTGTTCAATAATGGTTGGAGACAACTGAGGTTATTTCCTATTCCAGGTTATAGTACAGGATGTTTCAAAAAGGATAGAAAAGATCAACAGGTTTTTTTGTTCATTAATGGTTGGAGACAACTGAGGTTATTTACTATTCCAGGTTATAGTACAGGATGTTTCAAAAAGGATAGAAAAGATCAACAGGTTTTTTTGTTCATTAATGGTTGGAGACAACTGAGGTTATTTACTATTCCAGGTTATAGTACAGGGTGTTTCAAAAAGGATAGAAAAGATCAACGGGTTTTTTTGTTCATTAATGGTTGGAGACAACTGAGGTTATTTACTATTCCAGGTTATAGTACAGGATGTTTCAAAAAGGATAGAAAAGATCAACGGGTTTTTTTGTTCATTGATGGTTGGAGACAACTGAGGTTATTTACTATTCCAGGTTATAGTAAAGAGTGTTTCAAAAAGGACGCAACACTATTTTTATAGACGAGAATTAATTATTAAAAAAAATAATAATATAACATTATATAATTATACAATATTCAAATTACCTTTAATCTTTTATAATAAATTTTCAAAATTACTTCCTCCAATGCAATGCAGGTTAGGACACGTTTGTTGCCATTTGTACATTTGTAGTCACTTTTCGTAGTGTTTGCTCAGTAATGTTTGAAATCTCGCTTTCGCTGTTATCCTTCTATTCGTCAAGTGTATGAGGATTGTTTTAAGAAACTTACTTTTTAAATACCCCAAAAGAAAAAAGTCTGCAGGAGTAAGACCTGGGCATCTTGGAGGCCACAATGCTTTTAATATCACACGATGGCCAAAAAATTCCCGTAACATATCCAGCGTTTCATTAGAAGGACACCTTGCGTTATCCTTCAATATCGTTCCTGTAAATCTAACCAAGCCTATAAATTGTTCAATTAATTTGTGATAAACCACACCATCTACAGATTTGTCAAAAAATAAAAGCTCTACATAAAATTTTACCATGCGTAACTTATTTATACCTTCTTAAACTTCGGGTTGTGTCCTTTTTGAAACAGGCGTTATTTAAAAGCAAGTAGCTTGCTGTAATATAGCTTTAAATACACGAGCAAAGCGAGTGTAATTTTTTAAAAATTATACATCATCTGCGAGGCCCATTGGGTTCGACACCAAGAAAATATTGATATACTTGCAGAACACCCGTCATTCTTCGTACGGGGTTGACGTATATTTGTATTAAGTCTTAAGGGTGTTTTCAAGGCCAGTGGGGCGGTGCCATGATGGAATTTCTAAATACAAATAGGCCTATGTGTTAACCAGGGACCCTACGAATGTCCATGTACAATTTCAGCTCAATGGGTCCAGTAGTTTTTACGTGATTGAGTAACACACACACACAGAGACAGACAGACACCGTTAGATTTTTATATAATAGTATAGATAGAATTCAAAAAACCTGTATAACAACTGTTTTAAACAATCTTAAGATCTTTAAGGCTTAACCAATACAATTTAACATTTCTTAACAAATCACAAGAAATCAACTTTTTGGACTTACATTTAAAGGATCTGCTTATATTACATTGTATGATGGGGCTGGGTAAGTACCATGATGGCCCAACGCATCTTTGTTTGTTTTAAAGAAATTTATTTTGTAGATAAGCTATGCGAATTGATTCCGAAATGCATTTACAAAACATTGTGACGTGACCTATGCAACTACGATATATGGTTTCCTAATCCAGTAACTGTACAGACGGGTCAATCCTTCACAGTAGTGATGTGTGAGTTCGAATTAAAATACTCGGTGAATCCGAGGTTCAAAATCCTTGGAGCATTCCGAGTATTAAAATCCTCGGTTTCGTATAAAAATATTCGGACGAAATCCTCGTAATTAGGAACAAGGAGGAGGTAATGTGCGAGTATGAATTCCAAATAAAATCCTCGGACAACGATATTCATTAGAATTGTGTCAATTCCAAACAAAATGCTCGGTGTTTCTAAGCTGATTTTTCACTACACATTAATTTAAACATTACGATTTTGAGTTAAAAGGATTTAGATTGGGTAACAAGTTCAATTTAAAATAATAATATTAATTTATTTCCACATTAACAAAAAGTAAATTAAATTATTATTTAATTGTTATTATTTATATTTAAATAAATATTAATAGGTTACCATCTTTATAAAAAATATAGTAAATAAACTTATTTTAAATAACAATTAAATTATTAATGTTGGTAATAATTGTACTAACGTTAAATTACCTAATTTGTGTCGAGGCAGGATAACATTTAATTACGTATTACAAGTGTCAATCACATATTGTTTAAAAAAATAAATACTTGGTGGATCAGTCTAACAGATAGAACGCAAAAGTGTAGGTTTATCTAAAACGATCTGATTGGTAAAGCTTGAGTTCGAATCCGATGCGCAAAATCATTCTGCGCAGATACTCGATTTCGAAATAATAATACGAGTATTGAAATCATTTGAAACCGAGTAATGCGAGTATCCATTTCACCCGAGTATCACAGTATCAAATGTACATCATTGATCATGGGAGCTGAGAACGGAAGTCGACAGGAAGACAGGTGAGTTACGCATACTTCCGGTAGACTATGATTCTCACGCCGTGATTGAATTCAGGCACCGTGACTTATCATGCGTGCATAATACTATCACACATGGTAAACAGCACAGTTCCAGTGGTGTACTCGCCGTTTTAGACACGCTGACGTGAAATGACGTAAATTTCTTTTGATTTTTTTTCCTGTGATTTTGTTTGTTTGCATACGTTGATTTTAATTTATTTGTAATGTAAAGTGTATCTGGAAAGACAAATTTCAGGAGCTTTGTTTACCGTGTATTGAATTAAGTGCAGTAAAAATAGCTTGTTTTAATATTGCTCTCTCCCTCTCTCGCAAAAAAAAAAATTAAAAAAATGGTTAGTTGCTTTAAAAGATAAGTCCCGTGTTTTTAAGACAGTCAGTTTTTTGTGATTATCTCTATAATCTATAAAATATGAGTTATATGCACACAAATTTTAATCCTAGAAGAGGCCATTGGAAATTCCCAAAGTAGCAGGCCTTTTTTACTGCTTTTTTTTCAATAGTTAAAAAAAAAAAAATTAATATTATTCAAAAACCAACTTGTTCTATATAATCTTTCTCAGCAAGGTGCATAGAATGCATGAAATAATAATAATAATAAAAAAAAAAAAATAAAAAAATGGAAGTGAAATTTTGGAGTTAGTGTGTCATAATCAATAAATGTGTAGTAATAACAGTGACAACTTCAAAAAAAAAAAAAAAAAAAAAAATGCACATGTAACCAAATTTTCAAGATGTACAAAAATTTTAGAATTTATTTGTGAGTAAAAGTTGGTAAAAATAATAAAAATATCATTTTTGGAAAGTAACGTTTTCAAAAACTAATTGCTATGAAAAAAAAGAGCAAAGTAGGTTTATATTGAAAAATTACTTAAAATAGTAATATTATTCAAAACCCCACTTGTTATATAGTCTATCATTTTTCTCAAAGAGGTGCGTAGAGAATATATCTATGAAATCAAAAAATAAATAAATTTGGAGGTAAAATTTTGGAGTTAGTGTGTCAGGAATCAAAGAATTTGTAGTAATAAAAATGACAACTTCAAAAAAGTGCGCTTAAAACCAAATGTTTCAAGGTATAAAAAATTTTTAGAATATATTTATGAGTAAAAGTTGGTATGAAAATATATCGTTTTTGAAAAGTAACGTTTTGAAAAAAACATTTTTTATGAAAAAACTGAAATGTAGATAAAATTTAAGCTTACTTAAAAAAAAATACAAAAAATTGTAATATTATCCAAAACTCAACTTATATATAATTTTTCTCAAAAAGGTGGATACAATGTATCTGTAATGAAAAAAAAAAAATTCAAAGTAAAATTTTGGAGTTAGTGTGTCAGGAACCAAAAATGTGTAGTAATAAAAAGTGACAACTTCAAAAAAGTGCACATATAACCAAATTTTGCAGGTTGTACTAAATTTTTAGAATATATTTATGAGTAAATGTTGGTAAAAAAAAAAAAAATTATTTTTGGAAAGTAACGTTTTGAAAAATAATTTTTTAGGATAAAAGTGAAATGTAGATAAGATTTAGGCTTATTTTGAAAAAAAAATTACCCAAAATTGTAATATTATCCAAAACTCAACTTGTTATAGGGCCTATATCATTTTTCTCAGAGGGAAGTGTATAATTCATTTATGTAATGTAAATGTTTTTAAACTCCTGTAACGTTAATCATTTTTAAAATTTAAAGAGATTTTTTTTAAATTTAATGTCTTGGTTTTTATTATCGCGGTAGTTTACTTATATGGAATGCGAAGTTTAAAAAAGTACCACTCAAACATATCAACAGATATAATTTGATCCAGTCAAAGAGAATGTTTATATTAAGCAACTACTGTATAAGTTTGACTGTTGCAACAGTTTCTCTAGTGTAGGCCTACAAGTGGGTTAAAGTAACGAGTTGGTGTTTCTTGTTTTATATACACTTATAGTGTTTAACAATATCAAACCATTTATGTAAGTGTTGTATGGGAAGCAGTAAGGAAGGATTATAAAACCAAGATCTGGAGGCTACGTCACAAAAGTCCAGAGTTTTCAGGATTGTTTATTGTCACCTGTAATATTTCTTATGGTACTAATAACTTGCAAATTAACCTAAAGGATTAAGTAGTTTTTGAAGAAAAAAAATACTGTAAAACTCTAAAAACACTATTCGAAAAATTTAATTTTTTGGTAATTTTTGTAAATAAAGTCAATAAAAAGAAATAGGTTGCAAATGGGAACGCTTTTTTAATAGCTATATTTGATTTTTAAGGCCTAAAATAAAAAAACGATTTGGAGATAAAAATGATCAAAATTCAATAATTTTAGTCTATTCTTGAATATTGCAGACAATTACCAGAAATTAAATTTTAAGATTTTTGTCGATATCTCAGTTATCCTTCAGAAAAAAAAGTGGGAAAACATCACTTTCCGAGATATTCAACGTTAAACATTTCAAATACCGCCATTTTGAAAGATATATAAATAAAAATAAACGGCTAAATGTGTTGCTAAGCAAAACTCGAGAACGGCTGGACCGATTGCTTTGAAATTTAGCATAGTAATTCAGGTTAACCCCAAGAAGGTTTTAAACCATTAATTGAAGTCATAGGACGTCAGGGCTTCGCCCCACTGACCTTCAAAGTTACCATGTTATTGTAATGGAAGAAAGATTTGTTTTGATTTTATCAGATGAGAACAAAAATAAGTTTATGCTGCCACAGTCCAATAGCTTTTGACAGAACGACGTCAGTCGAGACAGCTGTTACAAATATTGATTGAATGATTTGATAATTTTTACCTATTTTAATTCCTGATTTGTATTAATATTAATAATTAAAGAAAATGGTTGATGTGTCCATAGTTACATAATTGTTATTTATCTTTACAATTACACCACCAGACAGAGCAAGGGCGTACCCAGGATCAAAACTAGGGGGGGGGGGCAAAGGGGGAAAGCCATGGTCATTCAATATACAATTTATTATTAAAATAGTTATTTCAAGAATTGTATTAAATTCCAGCAACAAAATGTATAATAAAGATTTATTTTTTTGCTTCCAGGGGGGCCTGCTGCCCCCCTGCCCCTCGCTGGGTACGCCCATGAGACAGAGCCACAGCAACACGTGGCAGGGTACAGCTAGTAGAAAACAGAGTCTTGATTTTCTGGTGCATAAATAATGCGAATACCAAATCTGCACTCAATATCTTGTCTATCTTATACTTAGTGTTTTTTTTCGAACACAAAATGGCTGACAGTCGGGGAACGAAACATTTTATCTTATTTAACCAAAGAATCATTTCCTAAGAGATTACCGTGCAATTTTAAATCATTCTGTATATTGAAGGCGTGAACAAAGGTCAAATAGAAGAGACGAGAAAGTAATAGATCAATGAACATTTCATACTCTCAAGTGTTAGATTTCCCTTGAGAGGGAACGTAATAAAAAGAAATTCTATTTCATTGCATTATTTTTTATTAATTTTTCCGCTTATACGTTTTACTAGCAAGTATTTAAAATAAAATAATATTTTAAGTTAAAAATATACGGTCTATGTCGTATATTTTTCACTTGAAATATTATTGTACCACTTGTCCACTTAAAATGACCAACGTTTCATTTACTAAGTCATCATCTTCAGTCGTGGCAAAATATACGCCACTGAACCAAAAGAAGCAGTTTTACAGCTTTAGAAGAGTAATGATAGTGCTGCTATCTGCTCCAGACTTCAGTAATACAAAGTTTGTATAAACGTAATGTTGAATTAATCATTGAAAGGTGTTGTTTCAAATAAACTGCTTGTGGAAAGGTATTCCTTTCATTTGCAATTCTAAAAACACAAAACAAATAAAAACCATTTCAACGCTTATGTTGCAATAAAACACGCTTTTGTTTGAACCCGCACACAATCAACACGCACGCGTGAAACAATACAAGCTCAGATTATGTTATCCTTTAAATCAACCTCACCCAACTATAATAGCTTTCACTTTATGATTAATAGTCCTCAGTTTGAATCCTTGGTAATTGTATTACTTACGAAATTACAATAGTTAATAGCCTACGCTTTAATTCATACAATAAACCTTCATGCAATTATTGTGTTATTTGTATATTAACACCTATCATGATCAGATTTATATGCCATTTATTGGAATTGCATCAGACAAATTATTGTACAGACTTTCTCAAACTTTCTTTTATAGATAACAGCAAAGAATAATAATTTTCTTTAACTTTAATTTTAGCTTTACTATCGATTTTGGATACAAAAATGTATTTTTGAAAATTGAAAATTTATTTATTTGACCCTATTTATACATAATAAATATTTATCTTATTTGACCCTATTTTATACATAATTTTAACAGGAAAAAAATGACAATCTTATATGCAATTGTCATATAAGATCCCCTCTCTGACGAAATCTACGAGGAACTTGGAATCAATGTAGGCTACCCCTAAAGACTTCAATTGGACATTTTGTACGTCAACCAGAAGTACATAACCAACCTCAAATTTTAAATAGGTAGTTTAATATCCCTATACATCCTTTTATTGTTTTTTATTTTGTGGTAAACTGGTAAAAGTTTACATAAATAATGCGATATCAAATCTTTATTCTATACCTTATCTACTTCAAAGGATATATTGTCTTATTAAACACAAAATGGGTGACAATCGGAATTGTTTTTTGACCTATGTTTATATGACCTTTGTTTGTCTTATTTTTCAATAAGATTATATAGAATTGTTATATAATTATTTAAATTAATTATAGAATGATTTTCGAGAGATTGACATGGGTGTTCCTAATCATTCTGGATTAACTAGAATACGCAAGATTTGAACTTTTTTTTTATTGTACAACAATACTTTACCAAAATCACAATAATTAGGCCTATTAACTAACAAAAGAAAAGAAGAAACACAAAACTTTCGAAATGCACTACTTTTAACCAAACAGGATTTACACGCATTCCTGGCGGAGCATTCTCGTCGCAAAGCCCCCTTTAAACCTTGCGTGATGATACATAGTAACAAGAACCAGTAAATACTTCTAATCAATAAAAATTACATATTAGAGGTTATGTTATTCTAGCAAAATGAAAATGATAAAAGAACAGTGTTTTTGTTTTCTTTCTTTCTTGGTATTATTTTATAATAAGGCACAATTGTTGTAGTTTTCTTTTGTATTCTTGTTTTCATCACATTTGAAAACTTTAAAACTATTCAAATTAACTATGGCCTGATGACAAGGTTACTGTAAAAAACTCATTCTAGCCTAAAATAATGGATTTTCGTTACTTGTATACTACGTATATTATACGAACTAACTTTTTTTTGTAAGTTCCAAACTTAAAACATTCTATTCCCAATATTTGTAGGTTCTGTCATCTGTCTACTGCCATAAAAAACAAATCTAACATAACTGCGATACACAGATAACATAACACAGATATTGTTTTAAAAAGCAAACTATTTACCCTCTTCTAAATTTTGTGTAACGATTTTCGTGATTAAATATTTTAAATGGCGGATATTTTTAAAGATACTAAATAAAGACTTGTATTTTTTATACTGACATACAATTTTTAAGTTATAAAACTTATTTTAGAAAAAATAAAACAGAACGACACTGGAGAAAAAAAGCGGACATTTCTTTTTAGGAAACTTTTTTCTCTATTTTACATTTTTTATTTTGCGCAATTAGGCTACGTTATTTTGAATCACCCTGTACAGTGTGAAAGTACATTGACAACTCTTGTATAGTACTTAGTTATTTTGGTACAACAAAGCACTAAAGTTGTCTAGCCTAGGTGTGTCCGCCATGTTTATTTATCTACAAGTAAATGCCGAACCCTCACTATGTACAAGGGGCGGGACAACAGACAATAAATATTTAGTCTAGGTACGATGTAGGCCTGCTGTTACACAATACAAGCGTCTAATTGTTACATGAAAGCGTAGTGTTTGAGACGAGGCGAAAGGAAAAGTGGAAAATTTTTCTGCCAACTATCATCGTAACCAAAAAAACAACCATTTTGGTTTTAGGGATGAGTCAGTGAGAAAGTTCGTGCGAAAAATTCGTTTTGGTTTGGTTTATATCGAAATTTTTAATATTAGTCCTAGCTTCAAATTTGAATTTATCGAAAATGGGAAAAAAACTTATCCATAGTAAATTTGATAATTTGTATTTTTACGATATCCCAATGAACATTTTTAAAAAAATGTTCGGAACTTCAAATTTAGAGTAAATTGCCATTAGACAAATATTAGATTTTCTCAACAACTCGACTTTTATCATTTCAATAAAATTTTAGTAAAATGTAGCCTCTTTTGGATTCCCCCAAAAAAATCACCGTATCACCAAAAATAGATCGCAAATGGTTTAGATCCTATTTGAAAAATCATTATCAAATTGTTGAAATTAAAAACAGCTTAAAATACTTTTCAGATCCAATTATAAAGCACACAGGAGTGCCTCAAGGCTCAGTTCTGGGTCCTATTCTATTTTTATTGTACGAGTGTCTCACTATTTTAAAATTAATATGCCGGACATATGGAACACACTACATTCTTGACACTTTACAGTTATGTTACATAGATATCCAAAAAATGTACCCTCAAATTTCATTTTTTTTTACGGTTAATCAAAACAAAATGCATAACCATTACATATTGTTGATTTAATATTTAACTTTAATATTAAAGTTTTTGGTTAATATTTAGTGTTGTTGGGTATGGGAAAAAGTTAGTGTAGTAGATTTGGACAGTTTATTTTCATAATTTCAGTTTTAATTTTAGAACAATATTAATCAATATTGTTTGTGACGCTTTTATCTAAACAAATTGAAAAACAATGTTATACAAAATTAAAAAAAAAACAAATTAAGCATCATATTTAAAAAAAAACATTATTTAAGTAAAGATTTTGGTTGCACTATTTTTTCCAAGTTTCATAAATATGTCTAAAAGATAAGATATTATAATAGTAAATCATACACTTTTGTTGATTACATTTGAGCAAGAGATAAGAGAATTCTATTGTTTTGACCTACATTTTGTGAACACCCTGTAGAGCTGTATGCCTACATTCTTTTTGTATAACCTTTGAACTCGTAAAATACATTCCAATTATATTTTTAGGTGTGGCTAATTACTATTGCGTGAACACCTTATGTTCCTAAATAAGTAGATTTGTAGTCTTGATTATTGGAATGGATTTTTATTAAGTTGGTTGGTACCTTCATGGTACTTACCCAGCTCGATCATACAATGTAATACTAACAGATGCTCTTAATGTAATGTCCAAACGTTAATTTTTCTGAGCATTGTAGGAAATGTTAAATTGTATTGATACTGGTAGTTTGTTTCTGAGTCTTGTGTGTATATCACTATTCTCTTGATGTGAGCTAGGCCCTAGTGGATCTCGTAGATGTGTATATTTACAGAACTCTCCACTCGCTTTGCTAGTGTGAGTGACTCATCCTTGGCGGCCCACGAAGCTGTACATATGTGACAGAACCTCTACTCTCAACGCTTGTGGTACTGACTCATCCCTGGTGGGCCATAAAGCTATACATATGTAAAAGAACCTCTACTCTCAACGCTTGTGTCAGTGACTCACCCTTGGTGGGCCACGAAGCTGTACATATGTAAAAGAACCTCTACTCTCAACGCTTGTGTCAGTGACACACCCTTGGTGGTCCACGAAGCTGTACATATGTAAAAGAACCTCTACTCTCAACGCTTGTGTCAGTGACTCACCCTTGGTGGGCCACGAAGCTGTACATATGTAAAAGAACCTCTACTCTCAACGCTTGTGTCAGTGACACACCCTTGGTGGGCCACGAAGCTATACATATGTAAAAGAACCTCTACTCTCAACGCTTGTGTCAGTGACTCACCCTTGGTGGGCCACGAAGCTATACATATGTAAAAGAACCTCTACTCTCAACGCTTGTGTCAGTGACTCACCCTTGGTGGGCCACGAAGCTATACATATGTAAAAGAACCTCTACTCTCAACGCTTGTGTCAGTGACTCACCCTTGGTGGGCCACGAAGCTATACATATGTAAAAGAACCTCTACTCTCAACGCTTGTGTCAGTGACTCACCCTTGGTGGGCCACGAAGCTGTACATATGTAAAAGAACCTCTACTCTCAACGCTTGTGTCAGTGACACACCCTTGGTGGGCCACGAAGCTATACATATGTAAAAGAACCTCTACTCTCAACGCTTGTGTCAATGACACACCCTTGGTGGGCCACGAAGCTATACATATGTAAAAGAACCTCTACTCTCAACGCTTGTGTCAGTGACTCACCCTTGGTGGGCCACGAAGCTATACATATGTAAAAGAACCTCTACTCTCAACGCTTGTGTCAGTGACTCACCCTTGGTGGGCCACGAAGCTGTACATATGTAAAAGAACCTCTACTCTCAACGCTTGTGTCAGTGACACACCCTTGGTGGGCCACGAAGCTGTACATATGTAAAAGAACCTCTACTCTCAACGCTTGTGTCAGTGACTCACCCTTGGTGGGCCACGAAGCTATACATATGTAAAAGAACCTCTACTCTCAACGCTTGTGTCAGTGACTCACCCTTGGTGGGCCACGAAGCTGTACATATGTAAAAGAACCTCTACTCTCAACGCTTGTGTCAGTGACACACCCTTGGTGGGCCACGAAGCTGTACATATGTAAAAGAACCTCTACTCTCAACGCTTGTGTCAGTGACTCACCCTTGGTGGGCCACGAAGCTATACATATATAAAAGAACCTCTACTCTCAACGCTTGTGTCAGTGACTCACCCTTGGTGGGCCACGAAGCTGTACATATGTAAAAGAACCTCTACTCTCAACGCTTGTGTCAGTGACACACCCTTGGTGGGCCACGAAGCTGTACATATGCGAAAGAACCTCTACTCTCAACTCTAGTATCAGTGGCTCACCTATGGTGGGCCACGAAGCTGTACATATGTGACAGAACCTCTACTCTCAACGCTTGTGGTACTGACTCATCCCTGGTGGGCCATGAAGCTATACATATGTAAAAGAACCTCTACTCTCAATGCTTGTGTCAGTGACTCACCCTTGGTGGGCCATGAAGCTATACATATGTAAAAGAACCTCTACTCTCAATGCTTGTGTCAGTGACTCACCCTTGGTGGGCCACGAAGCTGTACATATGTAAAAGAACCTCTACTCTCAACGCTTGTGATGGTGACTTGACGCTGTATATCGTGACAAAATAAATACCGGTATCAGAATTCAAAATTACATTTTTAACAACCTTCTTCTTCTTCCAATGGCACCTTCTGGCTCACGCCATCTTGGTTCATGTCTCCCAATAAAGTCCCTTCGTCCTTGCTTCTCTCCGTCCAGACCCCTGCAGACCAGTAGATGATCCTTGTCCATAACATACATGGAGTCCAATTCTTGTGAGCAAATTGTGCACCTGTCAGAGGTTAGTATTTTCATTCTGCATAAATGTTTGGCAAGACAATTGTGACCAGTAGCTAATCGGAAATTTGCTACAGACACATTACGTGGAAGCATCCTATTTTCTTTGAAAAGCTCAAACGGATCATAAGCTTTGCCCTGCAGTTTATTCCTCATATCATCAACAAATCTCTGCTGTGAGGTTGTTTTTAGTTTTCGTATAATTGCTTGCAACGTCAGGGCTCCTGCTGGTTTTTAACAATAACTTTACTATTTGTCATCTTAGAGAGATATGATTAGTAACATACATCCAGACCGTGAAACGAGAAGATTATAATTAAACGTGAAAACAACCGAAATCAACTTTTTACAATTACAAAACTAACCCTATACTTCGTATACTGGGTAAGTATAAATGAATACACAACATTTCGAAAGTCTGCATCAAGTGATAAATATGAAAAGCAGCTCGTATCCTTGGGCCGTGTCGGAATCTGAAACTAGTAATCCAATAAACCCAGGGCTAAAGCAAAGCTTGATCTTTCAAAATAACAAAGACTGATCAGAAAAACCACAAGTCAATAGAAATGCACAACACAAGAAATAACAAATATGTGGTTTGAACAGAGATTATGCACTGGTCAACTAAATAAACAGCTATTGATATTAAGAGTTGATTCATACTCTTGAAAAGTTGCATATTCGTTTTTACAGACACATATGATATTAAATGTTGAGCTTGACTTATGAGAAAAACTATACAGTATAACAAACACACAGAACACAATTCTCATAAAAAAAATACGCCGAAGTATCAGACGTGTTTCAACGACAAGGTCGTCCTCTTCAGTGATACACCAGTTACACCAACCAAACCACAACTACCCACAACTTGGTGTTTTTTATACTGTAGACACATATGATGGCAAATGTCCATGGTTGATTTTATTATTTTTATTGACAACTACTGATATATTTATTAATGTCGAATAATATTTATTTGGTACTGTCAGGTTGTTCATCTACAGTATGTTGAATACAGGCAGAGCGATCTTGATGGACCCTACACCTTTTCTCATAAATCATAATATAGTTTTTGGTTAGATAACCTTTCATCTTTCCTATCAGGTATCTTTACCAACTCCTGTTCTCTTTTAGATTATGACGTTTTAGAGTATCTTTACGCTCTGTTCTTTTGTTTTAAAAGGGGATAAAAACTGAAAAGTTTTTCGCCTTTAAACAATAAAAAAAAAAAAAAAATTGTTTGTTAATATTTCTGTGAATGCAATAATTTTGTACTGTTTATTTGGATACTTTTGGTTGTATTGGTGTGTGTATATAAGAGCATTTGATCAATATTTGTGTGATATATTTTTATAATAAATTTTATAAATATTTAAGTCGTAGTTAGCTGGATTGTTTTCAAAATAACACTATCTACAGTTGTCATGTATTTATTATATGGAATATTTATTTTTTAGTATACACACACACACAGATAAGGAACAAATTTATTGCCAAGATATGACTATACATAGTTTTACGATTTTATCTTAAAAATTGTCAGAGGAGAACTTTTATCTCACACAAAATTCGCTCTTAATATTCATCTCGCATTCATAATTAGTCATAGTTTTTGTTATTCAGCATTATTTTATTACTTTATGAGATTAGGATTAATTGTGGGCGGAATAAGTCATGATCGAGATATAATACGCTGCAAATATATTACACAATTTTTCGTACTTTATACAAAAAATTAAAAATTAAAATTACATACATATTTTCCTTGTTGTTTAAAGATGAAAAAAACCTTTTGGGCGTCATCAGTTTTTTTAAAAAAAGAGCGTAAAATAAAAAAGCCTAGCCCTTGAATACGTTAATAGTGTCAGGGTCGGAAGAGAACAAGAGTTGGTCAAGAGGGGCAAGTTTAATTATGAGATCCGGCAGTGTCAAGAAACCGACATAAATGTGATTATGCACAGCGAGTGGAGACTTTTGAATACATACAAATCTACGAGGCTCGTTAGCATCTAGCCAGCATCAAAAAGTAGGGATATATACAATGAATTCAGAAGTTCAGAAAATATGTGTTAAATAAACTACCTTACCCAACTGGATAAGACCTCTTGATCTACAAATTCATTTTAATATTTCCTAAACATTCAAAACACAAACTTCTGAGCATTACATTTAGAAAACCTGTATTAATTACATTGTATTACTGGGCTGGGTAAGTACCATGATGGTTGCATCAACATTTTTATAATATCTGTTTTCTATGAACAATCGCTTATGAACACATTTGAATTAAAGAAACGAGTTTAGTTTGAAATTAATACTATTCAGTGGTTTTTACATAATCTCAACTTTCTTCATACATACCAATTTTAAACAATTATGTATAAGTTTGGGAATTATTGTTGGATTCTAATGAAGCTTTAGGAAAAGATTTGAAACATAACCTAAAAGTTGCATTTTCAAAAAAACTTGTTGAAATAAATCAAAACGTCATACAGAAAGAATTTTGTACAACTTTTTAAAAATAATTTGTAATTTTTCCTGTTTAAAATGCTGTACAAATTATAAATTTTTGATTAAGAAAGTTATTTCAATTTATATTAACCATTATTTTTATTGGTTTAAAATCTAAGATGGAACGCAGGCTATGCTGGGTGTTAACACAAGGCGCTAAATAGTGGAAATGACTAAAAGCTGTGGGAGTTAATCTTGCTACAGCTGGCTTAGGGTGGAGAGTCTATTGCTTGCAGCATTTTTATTCTTAAAGTTTTCATTTGTTTAAAAATTTAATAAACACGGTACAAACTTGTTCCTACCTAAAATAATATTTTTTTAAATATATAATTTTCTCAAAACCAATTGATTCTAATTTTGATCAAATGTAGCCCAAATGAAACATCTTGTTTGAAAATATTCCAAAGTTTTCAGTAGTTTACAGATGAAAAATAAAGCATGAGAATCGTTCTAATAATCTAAAGAATTTCAGTAAACATTTTTATCAAATGTGTAGATTTATAAGCCAAACCAATACAGTATGACAAACAGAAAAAAAAAATGTTATTTAGGTTTTTTAGGAACCTCGCAGTTGCTCATTATTATATTTAGTAGTGTGAAAGGCGCTTAGATGTGACAATGCCCATATCCCTCTCGCAAACAATTTTAAATATATGTGTAACAAAATGTATAGTTATTTAGAATTTTATCATTTTTAATTATATTTACATTTAAAACCCCTTCTATATTGAGTATAGGTGTTGAAATTCTGAGGTCCTTAGATGGATCTACATATTTCTTCATGTTGTCTTGGGGTAGATCCCTCTCTTCCATCTACCTATCAGGTCTATCTTGTTCTCTTCCATCCCTGATGCTGTTAGAATACTCAATGACTAGGGGTATTATAATCTTTTATTTTTTTATATGAAAATGATTACTAAGGGATTTATGCCTTTAAACAACAAGAAAAATCTAGATTTCAAAGTCAAAACATGTATTTTAATGATATTTCCTATATGTTGCAGGCTGAGGGAGATAACGTACACCACATAGTGACCATACATCATAGTGATTCTATATTGGAAAAGCCTCCAGATTACGATTCAGTAACAGGTTGCTTGCCACCGAGCTATGAAGACGCCATCAAACTAAACCCAATGCATCTGTTACTTGCAGAGAGGTAAATGATTAATGTATTTAGTAATTTGTTTTTTTATCAATTTTGAAACTCCTATATTTTATAACAATGTTTATTGTGTAGGTCCTAGCAACAGGATAAGGTTTTAAGCCATTAAGTTCTGTCCCTACAGGATGGTAGGTGCAGATGTGGCTAATACATTAGCAGGAGTTCCACATATCAACCGGTTAATTGGGAAGAGGGTTAGAAAGATTGAAAATGACAACATCATTGGTGAGAGAAATTATACTAAGAGGGTAATACCTGACATTAAGAAGTGCTTAAACCATAAACTCGGTGAATTATTACCTCATTCAGGTATTCACAGGGCGTGGCGAGTTTGGGCAATACTATCATAGGTTCAAGCATAGAAGGATGGAAGATGTATATAGTGTGGCAAACTGGATTCAGCGGAACATACTCTGCCCCATCGTGTAAAGTGGTGTGGGAACAGATACGAGTTGATCTCAGTTCCAAGAGCACTGACGGATGCCACCTGTCTAATAGATAGATACATATGGTAGGCAGGAACTAAATTTATTCATTTAATAATGGTCAAAAAGGAAGACGAACATAAGTTAGTAGAAAGGTATGGAAGGCTCTAAGGACAGTAAGAAAGCCAGAGGACAAATGCTTCCCACAATGAGAAGACATTGTTGTGGATTTATGGTGGCCACTCTGTGGAAACGCACTTCTGGAGACATTGAAAAAAGGGAATAAAATGATTAGGTTTAGGAGCCAGGACAATACACGAGGGCTGTTGGAGACTTTGTTAAGCATTGACACTCAAATCAAAAGTATCATTATTTATCTGTGACATATTTTGTTTAAATATACATCTCAGCTGGATTGGTATTTTTGACTTGAGCTGGTGTGTTTTGAACAATAAAAATATACCATAATGGACTGTGATCTTTTGTTGTTGTGCTCAAGACTGGATGAGGACTATCAGAGAGAGGATAACATAACAAAACTTTACTGGGATGTTTGAAGGCTGTTGAGTATAGACTCAAAGCTGCCATAGGAAACAACAAAAACTTCTGTACAACAACGAAAAAAAAGTAAATTTTCTGAGCTGATAAAAGACTACTTTTTGAATGGAAAAATCATTAACAAAACCAAAGAAAAATTAAAATTCCATTATGAGGATTCTGCTTTGTTGCTTGGAATGTTTCACAAGTGGTTCATTGTAGCAGTGCTAGTACAAAATGGTTCTGAGCACCAGGGATTTTTAAGTGAAATTTAATGGAAGAAATGGTCAATTAGAGTTCACTACATGATGTTGAAAGAAAGTTGAGTGAAGTTACGTGAAACAAATAAGATAGTAAACATCTCAATTGAACATTTGATTATGAGAAAACTATCAGTAAAATGAGTGCCATCTTTGCTCACAGTTGACTTAAAACAGAACATATTTCCAGTTTTTTTTGGCATTATAACCAATGATGAAACATGGATTCATTATTATACTTTAGAAATGAAGGAACAGTCAATTTCAACAAAAAAGCTCATGAAATTTGGAATTTTTAGATGATATTCCGCAAAGCATCAATTTGCTTTTTGGACGGGAATATCTGAACTTGGCGACATAGTTTGGCTAAATCTAAACAGTCTTTGAATCATGTGTTGTTAAACTGGATGCTTACAACTTTTATTTTTTGTTGGTGGATTAGAGTCAATTTTAATCTCTCCCATTCCCCCCTCCCATTTCTCTTGATTTTATTATTGTAGAGCTTCTTTTCAGCTATTTATCCGTGGGCTTTCAATCATTTTAAACTCTTCTTTGTAGCCCCACTAAATTTTACAAAGCTACCATAGCCTTGAAGCTTGACAACATTTTTATTGAATTCTCAAAAACAGTAAGAGTTTCTGTTCTTCTCCTCATCATCAGGTTTTAATACGGAGTATGATACACTCTATCTTGAGAGAACAGCTGTGCTAAATTCAGTGTCAATTGAAAGCGGTAATTCGGCAGTTGTTGGAAGAAACTCCAGTTGTGAGGTGGTGATTAAGTCTGCAAGAGTTCTAAACAACTGGATTTATTTCATTATTGCCAAAAGAGTCCATGAAGATATTATACTACATATTTTGACCGGAATGACCTTATAGAATAAATAAGAGAGGAAGATCTGTAGAGAAATTACAAGGAAAACATCTGATGCCCTCTACCAAGAGTGGAGTCAAGGATATGGAAAGGAGAACTAGTTACATTGTGGAGTCCCTGGGAGTTATCACATTCCTCAATAAATCCTTCACTCATTTCCCTTTTATCATATTGGCCTTGATTGTGTCATAAGCTTGTCCTAGACGTAACTCATAATAGATTGAAATTGTGTTTTTATTGACAGCAGTCAAGATTCACACTTTGTCATGCTAACTTTGTTCTTTTTATTCAATAATAAACTTATGTACAATCACCAAATGAGAGATACATATCCATTCATTTAATTTATTTCAGCCTTGAACAAATTACAATTTGCATGGTCATAGTCACATTTCAACTTTGATTAATATACATCAATTAAAACTGTAATAATAAAATAGTGTACAATAGATTATTCGATAGAGAAACAAAACAAAAACAATACAATAAAAACAACAAATTAATTCAAACATATAATAATATCGTTTAGTTGCAAAAAAAAATCTCCCATTTTATCACTTTATAAAAAAATAAGAAAAAAGCATAATATAATGTGAGCCCAAGTCCTCAATACTGCAATAGTGTCATGGTCGAAAGAGAACAAGAGAGACGTGACAGAAAAGATGAATGACAGACACCTAACACAAGACTATATGAATAAAGGCTTAGATCTAGCTCGGTGGCTCGGGATTGCCATACTAACAATATTGTACTAGCTATAAGTGAGCTCCTAAGGAGAAAATAAAATAATGAAAATATGGTGCTTGTGTCCTATATGGACTCCTCCTTTTTTAAAATTTAAAACTTGAATCATCCTTTTGTAAATATATTTAGGTTCTGTCTACTGCCATAACAAACAAAAAACACCAGAAAGTGTGCGAGAAAGTTTGTGCTATATTTTTTCATTTATTATTTGTAAGCGTAACAACTTGTAACATTCATCATAAATGGTGATTTGGTCATTAAAAACTATTCTCGTTAAATTTTATTTTTGTTATGAAAATTTCTTTTTGCAACATATGATATAATTTATATAAAACATAACACATCTGTATTTTGTTCCAGCAGCCTTCTTGGTGTTTCTAAACCAGAATCAGACCATACAGAAGGACAATCGACTAGTACTCCATGCCAAGTCCATAGATCAGCCGATGATACTGACTCTTCAAAACCAGAAGATGCAAACAAGACAATTGCAATACCATCAGTTAGCGCAATCGCAACTTCATCTAATTCTGAGTCTACTAGTCAGCCGTCAGATAACTTCGGCAGTAAAGTTTTAAGGTTAAGTAGGAAGTTTCTTGGAAGAAGGACAGTTTCTCAAGACGTTGAAGCTGTTGAAAGGACTACAATGGACGCTTCTGTGTCCAACGATAATTCAGATTCACCTGTGAGATGAACTATTAAACGTTTCAGAGATATGAAATGATCTGATTGGCCTAATATCAGGTGTTTATGAAACAATTGTTTGCTATACTAGTATGTGTTTTTAAAACATGACTACGATGTGTATGCAGACGATGTTCATAGTGTAAGAATTGTTTCTAGTGTAATTTAATTTGTGATAATATAGGACGAAATAGAAAGTATGATTTTGTACTTAGTTATTATTTTTAGTAAAGTAAGATTATGTCAATGTGGTCGTAACATTAGAATATTTGTTGTAGACAAGTTGGAGTAAGTAAAATGTTATAATCTAAGAAAACATGTTTTTTAGGGTGCACAAATACAAAAGGGATCTGCAATCTTACCACTTTCATATTATAAAGATAATCTGATATACAGTATCCTCGAGGTAGGAATGTGTCTGCGGTGGAGAGGGAAAGAGTGGCCCCCACACTTTGATTGTTGCCTTTGCTTTCAGCGGTACAACCCCAATAAAAAAATATAGACCTCAAATGCTTCTGTGTAAACACTAACCCTACTTTCGTTACTTTTATCGGTGTAAATAAGAATATCACGTTTACAAAATTGAACTTTTAAGAGTTAACTTGTACTTAAACGTTAAGAATTAAATGTAGCTAAGCAGTAATTTGTGTACCTAGTTTTCTTGGAATGGGTTGTTCTGTCAAGTCAGATTAGGGAAGCAAGTAGAAGGGAGGACACGCCCATTATACCAGGCACACTCCTAGTCTGAGGGTACTGTAACAGGCGGGAATTTGTTAATAAACATCCAAACTATTATTTGTAGAGAACACAAACTTTACATTATCAATCTTAGACAATGATATTTTTGTATTTCTATTACAAACTGTAATACCCGTAATTGAAAACAACCAATCATCATTATGACTCTTATTTCTACAATTATAAGTGTAGTTTTCTTTAAATTATCTATTAAAATGTGGATGAGTTAGATCTGAACTGCTTGAAGACAATTTTTATTGTACCTACTATTTTATCCCTGTGGACCTGCTCACTCTGCTATGAAGTAAGCTTCTGTTCAGTTCTTTGAAGAAGTATTTGAACAGTCAATAAAACCATCATGGTATACAAAATAATCCTAAATCCCTGAACCTTTTAACTGATGGATATCACTATTTTACTCTATATCAGTAAATCAGTTCTGACTAGCCTTGTAATTATATATTAAAAGGATCCACTCGCTAAGTTCATCTTGGTGAATCAGTCTTGATTGTCCGAATATCAAATTTTCTTAGGAGGTGATTCTAAATTGTAATTCTGGCAATAATTTGTTTTAAATTACATACAGAATTAAAAGCTGCATAATTGTACATACTTTAGCGTCTTTAAATCAGAAGATAGAGAGAGGTACTTTTAGTGTTACAATCCACTAAATTGCAACATCATTAGTTGATTTTATTTTGTAGTAATGACACCCAACTCTTTCCAATGAAAAAATTGTAATTTTACACAGTGTCCTCCTATGAAAATTTTATATCCACAGAATTATGATATTCGCTATATGACGAATGATGTGAACAGAGGTTTTATTACATAGATTCTTCACATATTGGTTCGAGTATTTATATCTTCAATTTTAAGATTCAGTAACGATACCAGATGGAACCCACTTATTATTTAAATCTAACATTTCGTAATTACATAATTTCGCTTCCAACATATCTCCAGAAGAATTAGTAATAATCACACACACATATATATATATATATATTTATATTATATAGGTCGAAATATAATAACATGTGCCTGTATATTTTTAAACTTCACTATCCTTATTGTATTGGCACTTAGCTTGTATTAGTTTAATTTTAATTGTAACATAAATAATAAATACTTTCGCACTAGCTGTCACACAGTTTTAGGTGTTTTGTAAGAATATTTTTATAGACTGAAAACTATGATGTACATAGTTTATCTCAGGATAACCTAAATAAGAAATTTATATGAACAAAAAACAAAATCTGTGAAAACTTATTTCGACATAATACAATTTCCATAATTAGTATCGGAATTAAATTCAATTACATAAAATATCAACAATTTTAATATAAAATAAGGAGTGGTGGAGCTCAGTTGTTAGGTAACATGCCTATCTTACTTTAGTTCGGACGATTGTAGCCTACTGTTAAAGATTTCAGAGGTTCGAGTTTGATTGATGGTACTGCTTTATTACCAAATGTCCTAATCTCCTGTTTTTAAAACCGATAAAGAAAAGACATAAAGCAGAAAAATAAAATTTATTAGGAAATTATATACCGTAGTTTTAAAAAAATTAGTAAAATCGCAAGAAATAAATACTGTAATAAAAATCAAGTACAAGGAACAATTACTTTTTTTGTATAAGTAAAACGAACGACAAAACTAAATTTCTAGTATGCTGTTGTATTGAATAGCTGTTGGTTGATTCCTTAGCTATAAAGAAAATGAAGATAAAAAAAAAATAAAGTTGAGGGAATAATAACAGATTTAACAAATTCCTATTTGACTGTCTAAAAATAGATAGGAACCAATGCAACCATCTAAATAGTAAGCAGTGCTAGGGTTAAGAAAATAAATTTAAATAAAACACCTATCCACTGCAAGGAAGTGTATTTGCCTAAGATCACATAAAACATACAATTTTGCTTCTATAGAAATTGAACTACTAATTGATTGGCCATTTTGAAATTATAAACAAGATTAACAGGTGAATGCATAGCAAGATTTTAATAAGATAAAGTTTCCTCAAAATAATTTTTTTTTGATTTTACAACAGTAAAAAAAAATCCTTATGTAATGAAATGAATGACTGGATTTATTTTATTATTTTAATTTATTCTAAAGAGTTTAAAATTGCATAAATTTACTTCAGTACATTTTTTAAAACTTAACAATAGAATTCCATGCTTTTGAAAATATCCTAGTTGTTTATGGAATTAAATTTTTCAAAGTTTTGGAGAAAATTGTTCAAGACACAAAAATTTCAATATATACTTCTGCTAAACAAGATTGTTCAACAATGAACTAAAGGGAAGCCTTGATATTGTTTGGCCAATTGTAAATTAATTTTATTACAGATAAAAGTGATCCCTTGTTACTATGCAAATATTGTTGTTGTTTTGCCAAGGTGTTTTTAGAAATGTCTAATTAAATTCCATTTTTAACAAAAATATATTTATCAATAGAAGAATACTACAGAATTAGTAAATATTAGGGCAAGTTACAAAACACACAAATAGACTTATATCTGACTTTGAAGGTTTTAGATTAAATGTTTTAATAAAACAACAAAATTAGAATTTTTAATTTTATCAAAATCATTGCTTATTGGATTCAGTATATTGAAAAATTAGGAATGGTAATTCTAAGGTACATACAGGTTCCGTAAATAGCATTTTTCCAACTGTCATACATATTCTACAAAAAAAGACCGAATTGAAATTAATAAAGACCCAATCTTCAAAAAATAAAAAGAAAACGAGAAAGAAATCATTCAATAGGTAAATACACGTTGTTGCTCCAACAAGTGATGCAATGTGATGTTTGATCACTACCACAGTTTCGATGATAAGTACATCCATCTTCAGGGGAGAAAGTTGTTCATGTTAACAAGTATTTATTAAAATCAGTGGTTCATAGAGATTTCCACAATCATTGCACCTCTCCGCCATATTTCAATAATTCATATTTTGATTATATTTTATATTCTCAAAAAGCAACATTATTTTTTTTTTGTTTAATTCACATTCTTAGTCGAGTTATAAATAATAATTTTAAAAATCATCCTGTTAAAATGATTTATTCTTAAGAGAATTTTGTCAATCTTTCCAAATTTAATAACTTTCCTATTGTAGGTGTTTACATTAGATCATAAACAAAAAAAGCTGAAAGATGAAAGAGAGGGATCTAACCTAAGACTATTTGAAGAAAGGCGTAGATCCAGCAGGGTCCTCAGTCTGTTACAACCTCATCACACTGTGAGCGTCCCCACTTCAGCTGGAAGCTGACTGGAGACCGCGTACACTTTAGCCGAATCTTGTCAGGATGGGCCAAGGAGTCGGGTTAGGACGCTAAATGAACGCACGTTAAATTAAATGTTCTCTTTTATTCTAGAACCGAATTAGAAAAATACAGTGATAATTAAAAATTATACAAAAGACATAACGGCTAGATAAAAGGCCTTAATAGTGGCCGAAAAGCATACCGTTTAATTTAGATAACACATGGCCGAAAATGGACTGACCTTGTCCAGTAACGGTCTGCCGTTCAAACCTTCTTCTCGCGGCTCTCGGAACAGACTCTCTCCCGGCTCGCTGGTTCAAGCCGTCCACTCCTCATCTCCCCCCTTCTATGTGATTTTGCACTGCTCAACAAAATCGCAAGTGCTAATTCATATTTTATTATTTAGAATCCCTTCCCATTACATCCTAATTTATTCTTATTATAGTTTTTATTTGGTGGGCTCCTTGGCTGGGCCACAACACTATGTTTGAACCACTTAGAGTGCAGTATTTAATTATTCTCCTTTCACAGATAGTACAACTATTTATTGAAATGGTAGGTCTACTTCAAATAATTCTACAATATCATGTTAGAGACGAAACTTAATAACTTAACATTGTGCAATAATGTATAATTCTTGCAATATTCTTTGCTCATTTTTTATCACTGAATTGCCAAAGAATATGAACAGAATCTTGTAAAGCTATTACAACTATTTCTCACAGTTCCTTGTAAATAATATGAGCTTAACATTATTTTTATTTTTTTTAGTATTAACACGATTCAAAATACTATTTAATACTGAGCAAAAGCTGATATTATTTATTAAGTTTGAAAATATTTTGTTGGACTAAATAGTTTCTTTATGATTGTATCCCTTTTTGTTAGACTTTAAAAGTCATTGTATAGAATAGTGAATGTGTTAGTTATTTGATTAATAGTCACAAAATAGCATGGGTTCCAATCCTACCAGGGACTTTTTGTTTTTCCAGAATGTAGTTTCGAGGTAGAAGACAACTTTTAAATAAACGATGGTCTGCTTGGATAAAAGTCAAGTTGGTTTGGAACTGAAGTTAATTCCACGAAAAAGATTAATTAACTTTTTACTTGTAAAAAAAAGCTACATTTTTTGATGGTTTAAGGTGGGTTGAGAAACATTTATATAACAAGAAAAAACCAAAATATGGTGAAAGGGAAAATAAATGTATATAACAACCAAAGTATCATAATACACGAGTGTTCAACAATTATCAAAGGTTTAAATAAATAAATTACCATCTTTGCAAAAGTGTGTTGTGTAAGCTTATAAAGTGATTTTAGGAAATAAAACTATATTGCTTTCAGTCACTTAAATGCCAGTTTGTATTCATAATTATACATTGTTATTATTAATACAGTATTTAAGAAAATGTATTATAAATATGTTTGAGTTATAGGCTATTAATAATAAATGTGCAATGCAACCTAATTAAGTAATTGAATATAATAAATCAGATTTTTTACTAAATGTGTTTTTTATTTATGTCTGAACTGATTTAAATAAACTTGTTTTGCTTCTCGCTCTAGAGAATAACAGACTGTCCGTCATTTGTAAAATATGCTACACACTAAATGAGTGGACTGGTTTTGAACAATTTTTTTGACTGTATCTTGAGGTATTTTTTAAAAATTAATTCGAAACTGAAAGGGTAACAGCCACAAAACTAAAAGACAAAATTTGATATTTGTTCAGGCTGTTATTTTGTTTCCATTAGTTCATTTTCCAATTTATTTGACTGAATAATGTTTATTTATACAGAGCTACATTTATTATAACAAAACAATTATAACACAAAGAAAAAAAAGAAAAAGTAAGTGCTGACATGTACATTTAGTATGTGGTTGAGTAGGAGTTGTGTACAGAAAATTATATGGAAGTACTGAACAAAACAAATAAATAACAACGATAAAATTTAAGCAAGATTAAACTAACAATTACCTACTATAGAACAACTAAACAAGCAGCAGAGATAAAAAAAACTGAACAAGTACCACATACATATCCATTAGACAATCATACAATCATTGCCTCATGAGAGATGGGAGGATGACACTCAATTTATGCCAATATAATAAATTACCAATTAAAAAGACACTTTTCATTTGTGTTAAGTTAAATATATTTTGAAAAGGGATTTGTTATATCAATAAAGAGTTAGTAACCAAAATATTTTTGTGGAATTTCTCTCTTTTAAATCCAATTGAAGAATGAAACATAAAGAAATAGGTAATTACAATCTTTTCCTTTGAGATGTCAGTTGAACTTTCAGGATGGTTTCTATATTAGCTTTTTAGTAAATAACCCAGAAATAAGTCCCTTTATCAGGCACAGTTCAGGATATTGTACCGTTATTTCATTTTCTTTTATGATCCTTCCTGCTTTTCAACTCTTATTAGGATATCAATTTGAAAGGCAACAATTTTGTTCCTTGGACGGAGGCAGGTCACTGGAAAGTCTGACGTTAAGGTGGCCAAACTAACACATGCTATAGCCAACCAGTCTTAGAAGCTTGTGTTTCTGGTGTAAGAATTCACCCTTTCTTTCCTCCTTTTGCGTGTAATTTAATTCTATAGAGTCAATCTCTACCACTTTGCCATATTCTCTTTTAATGTTTGATTTGCACAGGTCAATACATGGGTCTAGTTACCTGCATAGTCTCAATCTGTCAGTTACTTAAATCTTTTTTTGAAGCCCCAGTAAGTCAGCTGGTTGTTGGTATATTAGGAATTAATTTATTTTTATCACCTTTCATTTGGTATCACAATCATGGCCTGGGTTAAATTAGTAATTGTTTTTGTGTGTTATATTTATGATATTGCATGTCTTGTCAGGTCCTTATCTTATCTGGCAGCTATACTTGGTATGGATAAATCCTGTACTTTTTGCGTGACTGTAATGAATGAGAAATCCATAACTACCGGTTATTTTATACCATAATTGCTTTAACAAGAACTATTTATTCTTAATAACTCTATTTTTTTAAATAAATTGTTTAAACCTCAATTAGGCCAAAGGCGATTTAATTTTATATTCTTCTTCGTTTTAATTTATAAAATGTTTTAATCTCAATTATTAAGGTTAAGGACTACTTCAATTAATTAACAACCAATGAATTTATTTAGTATATATTTCAAATCAATGTAATATAAGTGAGGAAAAGAGGTGCAAGAGACAGATTGCTTAGGAGGTGGCAGGAAAGCTGGGACAAGGAGGATTCTGGTCGCTGGACCTACAGGCTGATCCCTAATATAAAAAAATGGATGAACAGAGGACATGGTGAAACGAGTTTTTTCTTAACTCAAGCATTAACAGGGCATGGAAGCTTCCGGGCATACCTTCATAGATTTAGAAGATCAGAAGATCCCAGCTGTCTTGATTGCGGAGCGGAAGAAGACACGGCAGAGCATGCAATCTTTTACTGCAGCGGGGGGAGTCAGGAGAAGGAAGAGCTATCAACACAGCTTTGTTCACCTATTTCCCCGACTTATATGATAGAAATTATGATAGAGGATGAGATAAAATGGAAGGCAATAGAGAGTTTCATTCTTAGAATTATGGACAAACGAGGAAAACAGCTAAGGTGAGCTGAAATAGAGCTCCAGTTTCGGTGTTCGACCAACCGGTCGATGGGATGGTGGATGACCCTGTGGGGTAGTTAATTCTTCTCTGCAAAGTAATGTCGCAAGATGGTCCCGCAGAGAAGGAAGAAAAGGATGGAAGGTTTTGGTTTTACCGGGGTAGAGAGGCCACCCACCACCTTCAGTCCCCGGACAAAGTCATAAAGATTTTTCCATTTTTCCTTCCAAAAAAGAAACTATATATATATATAAGTGAGGAATTTTCAAATGTTTGAAAGTCACAAGTAAAGAGCTCAGGTATTTATGTAGCCTCAATCTGGGAAAACTATTCAAATATATATATATATATATATATATATATATATATATATATATATATTTTGTGATTGCTACATTCTAATGTCAATTGTACGAACAATGAGAACAGTAACTGGTGAACAATTGAATACTCTGGTTACCCACTTTTTTTTTCTCAGTGAGTCGTTATTAACTCATTTTTCATCACTAACATCTTCTCAGAGATACCATACTTTCTGTCGCTAGTTCTCTGTGCAGATTTATTTTTCAAAACACGGTCAGTAATATGCTAACCCAGGGTAATTTGTACAAACTCTTGGGAAAAATAAATAAACATTTGCCACCTCTCTTATTAAATTAAAAAAAAAAAAAAATCAAAGAAGTGCTGCTAGTAATCACACTACTCTACTAGCCCACAAATGTGTTTAGAAAAATGAAAATAACTTGGAATTTAATGAATATTTTTCATTTCTGAAGTGACAGATTCAGAATAAAATTCTGTATCTTTTGATGTAAATATAATTATAAAATTAGTAAAAAACAAGGTTGAAAATTGGTAAAAAAAATAATAATTCACTGAATCTATGGAAGATATTTACAATTTGAAAAAAAACAAATGAAAGTGATACATTTCAGTAAGTGCTGCTACATAGTGACCGAATAATAAACTAAATCCAATTTTAGAAGAAATTAATTATATTTCGTCTCAAGGAAGTGCTGCACTCTATATTCACACTGCTGTACTCTAACTGGGGCGCCAATGACTTGTAAACAATAGAGACATCCTTTTGCCAATTAATTGTAATTCTATTATGTAATTGGTGACAATTGATTGATATCATTTAGAGTAGATAGACAAATATCTTATTATACCAATTTAATGGTTTGAAAACAGCAACACCTCTTGCCTTTTAAATTGGACCAACTTATTTTCATATTCATTTGATATATACAATACATCTCTTGAACGATTTGGTTTGAGATTATCAGCTACTGTCAAAGTAAAAGACCAATTAGACATAAAACTTACAAAACTATACAAAAAATAAATAATAACTTCAAACTAATCTTAACTTGTGCATATAGATGTTAGTAATACACTAATACAGAATAAACCACTTGCCAAGACTTCTAGAAGCAAACTGTGGGAATTGGTTTATGTGGGGATATTGGTGAACTGGTCAGCCATGCACATTCAGATTATCAACATTGTGGCATTAACTTTTGAAATTTATGAGAAAAAAACATGTTTCTTTCATTTCCGGAACATCCTGCATTTTTCAAAACATTTTTTCATGCTTCGAACATAGCTTTAGCAGACACTTTTAAAATAACGAGTCGATTGACTTTATAAGCTAAAGAGTAGCTGAAATAAACAGCTGTTCCGATACTATTTTGACACCCTGTATACATATACAGAGTTAAAAATGGTACCAGATTACACCAGTGAGTAGGCTCAGTGGACATTTCATAACTTATGGTGTCAGCATTTCATAGAGAAGATCTCAATAACTAGAATTTCTACTTTCAAAAATAATTTATTGCATCTGATGTATAACTTTTAATATTAAAATTTATAAACTGTATTGTTTGTGATTAATAAATGACAGACAAAATTAAAAATTCCCTTTGAAGTACAATAAAAATATCCTATAGAGCTTTAAGAACATGTTTAAACACTCTTAGGGAAACATCGGTCTGACACACACCAAGAGAATTTTAATTCTGCTGTAGTGGCGGTATTGAGCAGTCGATGCCGAGGATTGACACATTAACTTTCCCCTAACCCTCTACAAACTGGTTGGCATTACTGTCAGTCAGTGCTGAGGAAGAGTGTGCCAGTGACATATCGATTGCCTAAAGTTAATCGGTCAGAAAGACTGAGTATTTCCCTATATCTTATTCTCATATCAGTCTATCAACCAGGTGTTTCCCTATACGTTATTTGCGTATCAATCTATGATACTGGGTGTTTCATTGTGCATATTATTTCTGTGATTTATGTAAATTTTAAAATGGATTGTGCAGGAACTAGTCGGTTGAAAGATCCAGGAAATAATCGGTCGTTGACCCCTCGAGACCCTAGTTTTAGTGATCGTATTTATAAATTACTGCATCCCAAAGATGAAGAAGAATGTTTGAACTTATCATCAGGAAGCAAAGCTGATGATTCAGATGCAAATCCCATGTGGCCTTCATGATATGCGCTTTTATATAGTGAATAAAGTGAAGAGTCAAATGATTATGTTGTTTTGGACTTGGAAGGACCCATTGAAGATGATTCTGCTATTGACGATTTGCCTGAAGTTGAATATTTCTTCAAAAATGTTTTGAGGAATGGATGAATGGACCTTCTGGTTTTTGGAATAGCACTCATCCTCCTACGAACGTCAGAGCACCACCTGGAAACATCATACAGGCTGGCCTACTTAGAATCAGAGGGCCACCCAGTGCTTTGGGCAATCGACCAAAAAAAAGCTGAAATGTGGAAACTTCTCTTTAAAGACAATATTATGGACATTATTGTAGTGAATAACAATAACAAAAATTCAAACTACCAGATCACGATTAGGTGAAAAAAGAAACTTAATTAATTACTACAATTACAATGACACAAATTCCGAAGATATACATGCTTTATTAGTTTTGTTGTACAGTATTTAGTTCCATTCTGAAATCAAATGACGACAAATTAGAAAGTACGGTATGTTCTCTAATGATTTATAAAGCCACCCAATATTTTCAGCTACAATGTCCATTAAACACTATAAAGTCCTAGCGGGTTAGCTAAGGTTTGATGACATGGACATCCGGACTCAAAAAAAAAAGATAAATAAACACCTATATCAGAGATATTTTCTATATTCATCAGTAACTGACAAAGCGTGTACTGTATGCCTTCTGAGTTAACCGTAGGTGAGATGCTAATACTATTTCAAGGAAGGTGTAAATAACATTTACATTTAATCTTAGCTTAATAATTTAATAAGAAATGAGAAAAACTTCAATAGCGGTCTCAGGTACTGGGTGTTATCTTTCCTTAACAGTGTTACTTAAATTATTCAACAATAACAAAAATAACAAACATATCTAAAATAAACACATGGTTTGATGAAATCAGCTGTAAATAGTAATCTTCAATTTGTTGTTATAAAATTTGGTAGTTTATTATTTATTTTTAAGTTTACAATTTTATATTTATTATAATGAGTAGATTTCAAATGAGAAGCAAGGTTAATGATAAACCTCTTCAGGTTAAAAAAACAAAAATCTGTAAAATTGGGAAAAATACACCTCTTGGAGAAAAGAGTGATAGGAAAAATTTTGAAGAAAAACAATTATCAATATCAGGTAATGTTCACTATAAATAACATTAGTAGTAGTAGGCTGTGGTAGGGTAAACAATATTATTTATTTATAAATACTGGTAATTTCATAGAATAATTTATTTTCTTTTAAATTGTTAATGATTGTGTTTGAACAAATTAAAAACACTTTCATAACCTGTATTATTTATCAGTTTGAATAATGGTGGATCATATGCCTACACAAAGTTTTAAATAGTAGAAATTAGTTCAGAATCTTTTGCAAACATGAAGTAACCTAATATGCTGGTTTACACAATAGATATTTATTTCAAATTTTTGATACGTAATATTTCAAAAATATTTGTTTAAAAGACAAAAACTTATGCCTTTCTAACCGTGAAAATGTATTTACTTTTGTTGTAGGTCAAAAACCCCATAAAACTGAGATTTTACTAATTTTGGAAATAGTCTAGCACCCACACAAATTTTCCCATGGCTTTTAAAATTGTAGAATCTTCAATAAATAAACAATTCAAGAGAACTAAAGTAGGTTTTGAAGATGGAGGAACTCCAAAAAGCATAACAAATTATAAATAATAAGAAAATGCTAAGATTGGTAGAAGATTTTACTTAAACTAATCAAGACAACTTACAATTTACAAAAATCAAAAGATTTCTCAAATTGACAAGGAAAAATGAATCTTGTTTTCATTGAAGCCTAGGCTATTGCTATGAACATATATTATTTAAAGGTGATAATAGAGTTTTATCGTTATTTCAAATTTGTAAGATTAGAGGATTTTGTATTTATTAGTTTCATTTAAGATTCTAAAAATATACAGGTCTGAAAAACTCTGTATCTTAACCAATTACCAAAAATTAGTTTTTTTAAGAGGTAATATTTGCCTGTTTCCATCATTTAAACCTCTTTATTGCAGCCCCACTAAATATTAGAAAAAACCTTAGAGTTCAAGCATTTTAAAATCAATGCGAGGAGCTTCGAGTGAGTGGTCTTTGGTACACTAAGATTCGAGAAACCCATTAAACATATGAAGTATAAGTTTTCTGTTAACAACGGTATAAGTGTATGTAATTTGGTGTAGTAATAAGAAAACAATCTGTGAGGGCCACCAAAACTACTGCACTTGCATTCATCTCTGCAGGAAGAATCAGTGATTGCAAGTGAGTGGTCTTTGGCAAATTAAGACTGGATAATCCTATTAAAACATGAATTATATGCTTTAAGTTTTCTGTTAACAATGGTATAAGTGTATATAAATAGGAAAAAGAAATCTGTGACAGCCATCAAAACTACAGCACTTGCATTCGTCTTTGTCGGAAGAATCAATGAAGATGGAACTAAAATATGTGGCCCAGCCAAGGGGCACACCATAAAAAAATAATAAATAATTAATAATAATAATTGCCAAATGAATAGACAAGAAGAGGTAGACCAATTCTGTTGAGTTAGCGTAATTACTTAATAAGGGGGGGGAACGCAGTCCGAAGCTGTGCGGCTTGGGTACGCCGGTCCGGCTCGAGATACCCCAAGATACAGCTCGCTCCGCGAGAGAGCAGAGTCGGGCCATTTTAGGCAACGTGCGGCCGCTGTAATCGTCATGTCTTTTCCAATTTTTGAAACATTGTAATTCTATAATCATTCTGAAGTAAAACTCAAAGTCATTTTAAACACTGAATTGCGTGTTGTTTAATTATCGCCCGAGACCGCGTCCTTGGCGCCATCCTGACTAATTTCGGCCCACGTGGATGCAGTCTCCAGCCAGCTGAGAGCTTCTGGATTTTTACCAGGGGTTCCCGGCTGACCAAAAGAAGTTGGGGACGGTCCACAAATAGTTTTTGGCCAAATTGACCTGATACGATAGATAAGAGAGTAAAGTTCAGGGGAAAGGAAGTGGAGAATCCCTGATGATTAGACAAAGTCCCACATAGAAGATTTAAAAAAAAAACTGGACATGTTGATGAAGTGAAGTGCTTCAAAACTAGGAGTCCACTGAAGGATAGGATAACTCGGGTAGTCAGTTTACAAATGGCTGTCTCTTAAAAAAAAAAAAATTACTGTTACTAATATTTCTAAAAAATCAAACTCTAATGATTTGTATCAAGGTAATTTGAAAAGTATAATTACTAGTGCTAATCCTAATAATAAACTCACAACTTCTAAATGTAACAAATATAAACTAGTAATTTTTTATCAGAAAAAATTAACTAAAAACTTTGTTGGTTACATTATACATTCACCTATAATATTAAGTTATTAGGTTAATTTAGGTCTAATTAATTAGTATTTTCTATTTAGGCCTAATGTTTTTTTTTTTTTTTTTTTTTTTTTTTTTTTTTTTTTTTTTTTTTTTTTTTTTTTTTTTTAGCTGAAAACTTATATTCTATGACTTTTTGCAACAACTGCCCCAATAAAATTTTGCATAACGAAAATGCAGAAGTTATAAAGTCAAACACAGCTAAGGAAAATGAACATTTGATTACTGAGAAATCTCCAGGCACACCTTCAAAGGATGTTGAGTTTGATCTATCATCATTGGAGCTTCCACAACTGAACTTTTTTAATAAAAAGACAGAAGTAGAAAAGGTCAAAGTATACCAACCACAAATTAGTGACCTTTGTTTGGAGGATAGGCAAAGAATAGCACATCTTGTTGAAGAAGTTGCAAGGTAAGATATGCCATATTATTATGTTAGAATAATATATGAGTATATGAAACTTTAGTTAAGGAAGAATATTAGATAAAAAGAGAAAGGAATTCATTGAAATGAAGGAAATTAATTTGATAAAATCAGGCAGAACAGTATTTAATCATTAGTGTAATAAGGCTTAGACTGTGTGGGTTACAAAAAATTAAGAGTAAATCATTGTTGTTGTTTCCAATGGCAAATCATGTGAGAATCAACCCATGAGTCTCCTGGCATCCTAGTACAATTTAGGAAAATTCTTCGAAATCTGGTGCTCAGAACCAAGCCTGGGGCACCTCAAAAGATGTTCCCTATTCATTGGCTCCCCCGTTTGTCGGCACAACACACAAAGATCAGAATCCAGGACATGGATCCTCTTCAAGTGGGCCGCCAAACAATCATGTACCGTGCCAAGGCGTAGATATGCAACTGCCTCTTTCCTAGGCTTGTTCTTGTTGTGTTGTCATTCGTTCTCTATACACTTCCAACTCCTCTCACTTCCCAAGGCTCGTGCTTCCTTCAGAAACTCCTCTTGTGTTCCATTGCTGATTAGTCTTCTAGCTGAATCCAAGTTCAAGGATTTGTTCCAATGAAGCAGATTGGACCCCTTCTTTCCGCCATCTCATTCCCCATTACTCCCACGTGAGAAGGCACCCACTGGAAATGGATCGTCTTTCCCAGTCTTTCCATATGTCTGATGGCAACTCTTGTTTCCCTGACAGTTCGAACGAAAGATAACTTGTTTGAGGCTACAGCCTGGATGGCTGCCTTTGAGTCTACCATGAAGACTATCTTACATAGTTTGGTGTGTCTACATAGTAATAGTTTCAGGGCTGTTGATATTGCCTCTACTTCAGCATCAAAGCTTGTTTTATGTTTTCCAACAGACACATAAAATAGAGTAAATCATTTAAAAATAGATTTTGAGTGGGATGATAATGATCAAAGAGAAAACAATGGTTAGTAATCTGACATTGTATTTGAAGGATGTTTTGACCTAAGTTCTGAAAGTGAATGGTGAAATATTGAGTCTTTATTTCCTTTATTTCACAAGAGGGGCATAGCCCTCAATCTCCATTTTACATCATTCTCAACAGTTTTCCTCACACCTTAACATACTTTCATCTTTTGATGTGCTATGCTATCTAATTTTGCCCACACTTTCCCCTAAAACTACCTTATTGTTTTTAATTTGATTAATCTTGATCAAAATCAATATATTGGTAATTAATTATTGTATTTACAATAGTACAGTTAATTCATAACACTTTCATTCATTCATTAACAGATATAAAAAGGAAAAGGAAGAGGATAATAATGAAATGAATTTATTAAGGAAACAACTAAAGGAATCTGAAGACAAAATTAGGATTTTAAAAGCAAGTGAAAATGCAAAATTGAAAAGTATCAACAAAATGGAAATAAAATACAAGGAAGAAGAAAATATTTTAAAAGCAAAAGTAAGTGGAACTTTTTGTTTTTCAAAATAAACAAATGCATATAAAATATTCAGAATAGTTAGAAATAAGTATAAGTAAAATTTTTGTCAGGACTGAAATTTTTGTTTTCGAAACGAAAGACTACTATGCATTCAAAAACTCCCTTCACAGTAATATAAATGTCCTCTTGTAATTGATTGTGCATGGAAACAATATCCAGATAAAATTATTTTCCTTCTCTGCTATTCCAGTTAGTTTAATACATCACAGTGGTTATATTTATGATTGATGAACATACCATTTTGGTTCTGAACATTTGTCAAGATGGAGATGAAGTACAGTGCAATAAAAATCCAGTAAAATGTTTTCAAATATTGTCATTCCATATTGTACAGGATATTTTATGAGAATGTTTTAGAACATTATGAGAATGCACATTTAGAATAGTGGATGCATCAAGAAGTGTGAAAAATAAGGAAGCAGAACAGCTGATTGACATTTCAAATGATTCAACATTAAAAACTAAGTTTAGTCGGAGACATTGGTGAGCTGTTGTGAAAGAATATCTAGCAATAAACAGGAAAGTTCTCAGTGGCTTGATTACAATTTGCTATTTATTTTCTCTTACTTAAAATAGACGGAAAAGGAATTTACATAGTTTTTTTTTCTTTAAAAGCGGGAATATATGTAATTTTATTTTAATTGAACATTATTTATGAGTGAGTATCTATACTATTGAATATTGCAGTGCGATTAATTATTTTGATTTCACCTTTGTCTCCAGCTGTCAGAATTAAGTTTACTTCTCGTTGAAATGCACAAACAGAAAGAAATTACAAATGAGCAGGTGAAAGCAGTAAAAGTACAGGCGGAGAAGGTGACGGAAGCTTTACAAAAGATACACAATGAGAAATTAGTCATTGAAAAATTATATATAAATGCTAAAGAAGAACTGAAGTTAACAAAACATGCAAAAGACAAATTGGTGAGTTGTTACTATTGTGTGAGCACTATTTTAAATTGGTTAGGTTTACTGCATTTATTTGTTCATGCAAATATGTTCTGACTAGTTGATTCACAATAAAAAATTGAGATTAAAATTACATTCACCAATTATACAGGACATCAAACTTTTAACTGGTATGCTCTTTTTGGTACAGTACTCACTCGTTAATACTTTTTCTCATGATATGTCATCTCTTGAAATTTTTTCCCTCCATTGGAGTCGCAGCGTTACAGGTAGTCTTCTTCTCTCCGACCCAAAGATTATAAGATTCTAGAATATAAAATAAGATATTTTTATTGTTGTTCAGTGTTAATAATTAAAACAGATTCAATCATTTCAATCATCCATCAACACTATTTATATATTGATATTCTTTATTTTAGTAGAGACAAACTCATACAGAATGATTAGTCAGCCAAATATATAATCTTAAAATAAAAATCTTTTAGTGGTAGTCCTTCAATATAATTTGGGAGTCTATTAAAAATCCTAGTGCCCATGACGATATGACCATGCATGGTTTTATGAAGCCTACAATATTGGAACAGTTCCTAGTATTAATAGACGAATCCCATACGACTAAAATTGTTTAGGCGACTGAACATGAATACAACATGACTATATACAAACAGATTATAAAATTGTTAGTATTTTGTTCCCCGCAAATAGAGGTTAACAGTGAGCATCTTAGTCGGGTTTTCATCAAATAGACAGAAATGTTTTTTGTAACAAGAGTATTTCATTAATGCTGACTAGAATTTGTAGTAGGTTGGCTCTTTAAAAAACCTATCATGACCTTGAGTCAACACCCCTAAATACTTTAGGTTTGAGATGGGTTGTAACAAGATACTTGACTGTTACTGGCAGGTATCTGATATTTTTAGTATTAGGTAACTTACAGCCTTCAAAATACACCCACAATGATATATGTATAAAATATGTGTATATATGTATGTACCCTTAATATATGTGTATATGTATATAATTTAAAAAAATCTGGAGTTAGAACTAGCTCCTCATTAAAAAAATAATAAAAAATGGTAAATGAACACCAGTAAAGATTATTTTATACACCACCAAGAGCTGCATTCCCCCCCCCCCCCCCAAATGTAGGTGGGATTTAATTTGAACTATTGTTGATATTTTTCATCTGGTGACTGTACTTATATAAAAATTTAAATGATTAAAATTATTTAAATTTAAATTTTCATAATGAACAAATTATGCCCAACTAACTTTAATAGTAATAGAGTGTAAAATTTAAATTTTAAAAAACCTGGAATTAATTCGATAAGAGGTTTTGTGTTTTCCTCATCCATGGTATATTAACAAATATTAAAAATTTTCAGGTAGAAGAACATAAATATTTATATAATAAATTAAGAAGCACAGTTTATCAAATATTATGTAATAATGGAAATCAACTTCTTGCTTTAAATTTAAAAGTTTAATAAAGTTATTATGTTTATTTATTACAGACCATATTGTTGGTCGAGTAATAATTACTGGATCTGTTTGACACAGATCAGAAAATAAAGTGATATACACAAAGTACAGAACTAGTTATAAAAATGCTATACGGAAAGACCATTGTATCAATTAAATGGAACAGGGTGAAGTATCATTATTTAGCAACACAAGTAATCTGCGGTTAAGGAAAACAATGCTTTGCCCATGACAGTTGTATCAATTAATGAAACATGGTGCAATTTACAATTTTTAAGTGTCACTTTAATACTACAATGAAGCTGCATTGGTACATGTCAGTTTTCGATGCACTACACACAAGCTTGATGGGTACCTGACAGCTAAAGTGATGCAAAATGTACCTCATACTTTGATAGTGTAAAATTTTAACTTATCTGACACAGATGCTTATCTGTTACAAAGGCACAGTTAGGGAAATAGATAAAAATCTGTGCTTTGGGGATGTCTTTTTCCAGTATAACTTAATAGGTGACTTTTTCTAGGGTTTCTGTGAATGAAGGATTAGATTCATCGGGTAGATGCCTTCTTAAAACAATTGTTTAGGATACAGAATGTAAGAAGTTTAAGATTGCATCCAAAAAAGATTTACTATTAGTCTGGTATTAAATATAAAAATTTTAAGGATTGCTTGATTATATAATTAGGTTTATAAATATATTTTTATGACCTGTTAGCAACATTTGTAAATTCTTTTGAAATTATAAGCGTTTCGGTTTCATGCCATCGTCAATAAACACAGACATAAACAATGAAAAAAATGACACTATAAAAAAACACATATGGATAAACAAAACAACATATATGTGTTTTGTACAGTGACATGTTTTTGAATTATTTGTGTTTATTGAAGATGGTATGAAGTCAAAAGGTGTACTAAAAAGAATAAAAAAAGTGATTGCTGACAGACAATAAAAAAGCATTTATAAACATAATAATTAATACAATTATTGTAAAGTATAACATTATGAAATTTAATAAATAACTGAAGGTACTAGAATTTTCTTGGATAATTTAAACGATTTTATTTATTATTATTATTTTTTTTTCATTTGGATTTGTGATAAAACATTTCTGATTTTAAAATTGCAGACCAAACACATGACTGTTACAAAGGTTGTTGACAAGAAAATGGAAGTAAAAAGTTGTCAGTGCTGTGAGGAAGATCTAGTTTTAGAGAAGTAAGTCCAGTGCATCATACATTGTTTTTAGAAATAAAATGTTCCCATTAAACTAAAAACTTAAATAGGCTGATGAAATGAGCTTATTTACAGAGTGGCAAGATCATATTAGGCTAAAATTTAATTCTACTAAAGAATTGTCTCTTTCATGGTTACAGCAAAGAATGGAAAAATGTTCTGAATTCAACATAGGTTTGCATATTTCATTTATAGATTTTAAGCGGCCATTTGTCAGTATTGACAGATTTTAATGATTGGAGGTAGTAGAAAGTTATGGTTAAAAATGCTGATAAGATTAATGTAAATGACATCATGAGGAGCAGTAAGTATTGGTGAGAGGAAAGGAAAGTAAACTATTTAATATTACAAGAGGATTAATGCATTATTTGGCTTTGCTGTTCACTTTAGCCTTATACAAAACAAGGCATAAATTAGAATTAAAAGACATACAGTGTAACTTGGTTATTAGGGCCTCGGCTGTATCGCCAACACGGATGTAACATCATTTGTTAACAAATCTTGGCCAACTGTATTCACTAATATTATAAAACACCCGGTTGTATCGTCAATAAATATGGACTCCTCGGTTATAACAGCATTTAAAAACCTTAATTGATTTACGCTTGATCTTGTTATAAAATGTATTTAACTTCTGTTATACACTGTGGGTCACATAAAAGTTGAAGGAATCGTAGAAAGCGATTGATGGAACTATGCGGCATTGTTTCTTGAATCATAAAACAACTGTAAAGTATTTTTGGAATGGATGTCACCCTGCCCCATCCCTTCTACTCCTCTTGCAAGCATGTCAGATGTAAGCTGCAAGTCTAGGTCAGTGACTTTGCAACACCAGAGTGCAATCACATCTTAGTACGAGTATGCTTGGCTATCGTTCTTTGTCTGTTTTTGTCCAAGCGTACAGTTTGTTTCTTCTTATAATTTTCAGAATTTTATTTGCAGTTTTGAATAACATTTCCAACTTAATTATGGCGAGTTGTAGTGTAAAAAGAAAGGTTCTGCCTATCAGAGACAAAGTTAGAATAATAAGAGCATGTGAGAGTGGATGTAAAATAGCAGACGTGTGCCGTGGGTTTGGGTTAGTGAATTCAACTGCTGGTTCAATTAAAAAAAAAAACAAAAAAAAAACAAGGACAAACTTCTTAAAGCTTTAAAGAAAGATGGAGAAAATGTTAAAAAAATTAGGAAATGTGATCGGACTGATGTGGATGCAGCATTGCTGAAATAGTTCAAACAATGTCGCAGTTTCTATATTCCAGTGAGTGGATCGCTTCTAATAGAGAAAGCAACAGAGTTCGGAAACTTGTTTGTTGTTGATTTTATATGCTCCAATGGCTGGATAGATAGATTTAAAACTCAACACTTGATTTCCTTTGCAAAAATATGTTGTGAGGCGAAGACTGTAGATGAGAATGTTACCCGTGATTGGGTACATAACACATCGCCAGTTCTTAGAGAGTCATATCAAGATGTAGACATTTTTAACAGATAAGCTAACACTAGATAAGACCACCAATTTCAAAATGAAAAAATGTGTTGGCAGGAAGCTTTCGAAACAAAGACTTACTGCTTTTGTTTGTGCAAATATGACTGGAACCGAAAAAAGGAAGCTTCTGGTTATTGGGAAAAGCTTGCGACCGAGATGTTTTACAAACATTAAAAAAACTTCCAGTAAATTATACTGGCAACAGAAAAGCGGGGATGATATCTGCAATTTTTGAACATGAACTAAGAAAGTGGGATAAGAACCTGACATCAAAAAACAGAAACATTCTTCTCTTAGTTGACAACTGTGCAGCTCACCCAAAATTGAATTTGACAAACATGAGTTTGGTGTCTTACCAGCAATCTGCACAAGTGTATGCACCAATAGACCAAGGCATCAATCAGAAGTTTAAAATGTCACTATCATAAACTGTTTTTTTTAAAAAAAGAGATTTTTTGTGTGGATAATAATGAACCAGTGAACATAACTGTTTTGGATGCAATTGTAATCTTAGATAATGCCTGGAGAAATGTAACTCCAATGAAAATCTCAAAGTGTTTTATAAAGCAAAATTTTCGACCCAAAATGTATCGGATGATGATGAACTGCCACTGTCCGAATAGATTAAAAACCTTAATGTAGGACGAGATGATTTTGAAAACCTCATGCCTATGCATTAGTGGACAACCACATAGAGACATTTCAAATGTTAAGTGATGTCAAAATTATAGAAGAGTACAAAACATGGAACTCTGTCGATTTTTCCGCTTCAGGGAGGCATCAGCCAACATACTCGAAGCAGATCAGCTCAGCTTCTTCACACGACTACAGAAAAAAATGTATTTTTCCGAGAGGATTGTACAAAAGAAAATTACAGACTTTTTTCGGCAATAGAACCCCTAGTACATAGTACAGGATAAATGTAAGTTACAATGTGCTTGTTACTAAACACTTATACTGTATTTGTAAATTTTCATTAATAAGTCTACTTCAAGGAAATATAGTAGTGATTTTAATTTTTCCTTTGTTAAAAATTAAGTTTTTGAGATAACCCTTTTATAGCGTCATTTTGACATAGCGTCAAAATTTGGGTGGTCCCTTCAATGATGTTATAACCAAGTTACACTGTATATAGATCAAGATATGCCCAAGACTATGGAGATGACATAGCTTTATGTGATATAAATTAGGCAACTTTGGTTGAAATGTTTGGTATTTCAGACAAGGGGCATCACATAGGGCTTAGTAATGAGAAGTATTTGAATATTTAAAAATGATAGCATCTTATGGACAAAAAAGTTTTCGAGATATAGAACTAGAAAACTATAATTTTAAAAGCATTAAGAGTTTCTCATATCTTGAAATTGATTTCAACCACAAAAATAAATATATGAGAGAAATCAACAAAAGGTTTATAGCTGGAAACAGGGCACACTTTGGTAATTCAAATTTGATGGGGTAACTACAAGCTACATTCTCGCTTCACTAAAATTAAGATATACAAAATCCTGATCAGGCCAGTTGTGATGTATGGAGCTGAAGCATGGCTTTTAACAGAATCCTAATGAATTGAAAGTTTTTGAATGAAGAAGTAATTAGAAAGATTTATACATACAAATTTGAGAGAGTACCTTGTGGATTTTGCGAAACTCTGAAATAAATAGCATGCTGCAGAGAGAGAACATTGTGTGATTTATAAAATCTGCTGGCTGGTACATGTGCAAGGTATGTCTGGATAAATATTGCCCAAGAAAGTGCTTGTTGGAATTATGGATAGTGTAGGAAGAAAAGGGAGCCACTAAATACATAATGTGCGAGTCATGGGATAAAGAATTGTCGCTGGTCGCTGGTAGATGAAGGGAATGGACGTGTATAGGAGAACAAGCCTAGGTTAGAAAAAACTTTAGAGATTTGGAAGTAATGAAGTATTCTAAAGCAAAGCATAACCCTAAATAGGGACACTCATTTTTTTTCTACTTGGTTAATTCAACATATCCGTTTCAGTCTGGCTACCTTACTTTTACTCTATTGAACGATGTTCTGTTGGAGATACTCTCTGGGGCTCATAACACTCTAGAGAGACATTCTCTCAAATGCTTATGACTTGGTACAAAGAAGTTACACATTATCTGGGCAGTAATAACAACTTTTTAGTTAGCTTTAAATTTGAGTTAATTGTTACCGATAACTGATAATAACTATGCATTATTGGCAGCCCTATTATATTAGCATACTTTACCATTATTTCAACATATAACTTAATTTTTCAATTAGATTTTTTAGCATGTTAAGTGCGAGTAGAAGCAAAAAATGTTAATATGGAAACATAAATAAGTAATATTTGGCTAAAATTTAATTAATGATTAAACATCTATTAAGTGTTTTTATTACAGGCAGTCAAATGGAGTCGAGGAACAAGATAAATTTAAAGACAAAATTAAACCTGAACAAGATACTAAACCTGCAGTAGATACGAGGGACTTTCAAATACTTTCAGAACTATTCTTCACAAACACTTCAATAAGTCAGCAAGAAGAGTCACTCCAGTTACTTCAAGGTCATATCGCTAATAAATATGTCAACTTTGATGATATTTTTATTGATTAGTAAGTTAACATAGGTAACATGAGGTTAATTTATATCAAATGTATGTGACATGTCTATACTTTGTTTGAGGTATGTCTAGGTAAATATCGTATATATATATAATATATATATATATATATATATATATATATATATGCCTATAAATTTAATGACCATTAGATGATTGTGTAAGGTTGTTATAATTAAATTTATCCATCATGAGCAGTAAACTAGTTTCTTTTAAAAAGTCATGCAATTAAAAATTTTTTTTACTTAAAATGTATACTAGATTTAAGTTAGTAAATAAAACCAATTTCAATGGATGAATTGCAGTTGGATTTGTCTAGATAATATAATTTTATAATTATATATAGCCCCTGTCTCAATTTATGGTTATAAATATTTTCACTTGTATTTAGTTAGTAGGTTTTTAGATCTATTTGAGTCGTAGTAATAATTATTAATTATTAATGTAAGTTTGTAGTCTTTCTAATGTTTCTCTATTTATATAATTCTGATACACACAAATATTTAGTGTCAAGGACAGGTTAGGTCTTAAAAATTCCTAAATGTAAATTACAAACAGATCGACATGTGATGATCTAGATGGTAACTACATGCACATTCATTTCATCTAGCTAAGTAGGTAGTACTTGACCAAGAATTATCTGTCTTGTGTTCCTTGTTCTAGTTTTTAAGGATCGACTTAATTTTCCATTTATTATTTTTACAATTAAATACCAATTGAAGAATATCAAAATAATTGTTGGTCTTATTGTAGTTACCAAATAATCTCTACAAACATTTAATACCTCAATTATTTGTCAAAATATCACAACATAAAAATTGGAAAAGAACAAAATGCTGACCAATCACTGTCTGGAACAAAACTGACTAATTTCAGAGCATAGCCTAGTCATTTATTAAAGTGATATGATTAATTTACTCTATGTCTGTGGAATGTTTAACTATGACTGCCTCGGAAAAGTAACTACACAGCCATCAAATTTATGAATACTGGAAGTTTAGACATATATTATGTAAAATTCAACAGCTTAACCTCAAAATTAACTAGCCTCGAAAAGAAGAGTAACAAGCCTATTTATACAAAATTGGAATAATGTACGTTAATACGTTTTTTTCCTTGTTAAATAAATATAAGTTGATAAAATAAATGAAGTCATAAATACAAATAAACATATTAACCTATAATTCAGTAGGCCTGCTTAAACAAAAAAAAAGCTGATAGTTTCTAATAATTAACGACTATATAAGGTTTTAATTCCTTTACTTTAATTGTTTGTAGTGAAATAAATAAAACATTAATTTATTATTCATAAAAAAGAATTTGAAAGATACTATACGAAGTTGTTTACTTATTCAAAAAATGTATAAATCAAAACAAACATATTCTACTGAAATCAGCTGATGTTGTAAATACAAGTACTTGATTTCGTTAAATTTGATCAAAAAATCGTTTGTGAAAATGATTATAGGCTTATATATATATATTATCATATATGCAATTTTGTTATGTATATACTTTTTATCCGTTTAACTTTTCTTTTATAATGACATTTAAAATGAACAAACGTAAACGAAGAAAATGTATATATAAATATACGTTCAAGCATAAAAGATCTAGTCTAGATGGCTGTGGCAGCACCGCTTTCTTCTGCTGGCTGTCATTTGTTTCATTCGCAGTCATGGCGGACGACGAGTCTAATGTTAACGATGAAAATTCTTCTTCGACTGACTTAAATACAAAGTTCGGTTTACGGCTTCGCGGTCGGAAAGGCGCTTTAAAAAAGAAAAATGTTTACAATGTGAAGGATCATAAGTTTATTCCACGTTTCTTCAAACAACCGACTTTTTGTAGCCATTGCAAGGACTTCATTTGGTAAGTCAATAAATGTGTTATCCTGTCTTTATGATAAACAGTGCACGTTGTGAATGGTTCAATTTTGCTAAATTTAAAGAATAATATTTGGTTAGGTTTGAGTAGGGTTTTAAATATTTGCAAAATTATTTATTGATAGAGTTTAATCGTAATAAATCAATTCCCGCCTATATGTTGTTGTTTTTAGTGGGCCCATTGTTAGAAACTAAAATTTTTATAATTTTAGGAGGGTTAGTTTATAATCTATATAAAAGATAGCCTTCACTAATTATCAATTTTAATTATATTGATGACAGCAATTATAACGTTCTTTGTTAAAATAGAAAAAAGTATAGTATAGGCTTAAAATGTTTGTAAATAAAAATCTGTTTATGCCAAAATTTTTCAGTGGGACAGAAATTGAAAAAAAAAAAAAAAAAAAAATCCCTCTGAATCAAAATATCTCTACATAGAAAATGAAAGAAAAATATATAAACATTGCTTTTATTTTTTTCACAATAGGCCTGCTGTCTAAAAAAAAAAAAATCTATTTTATCGAGTTTATGAGATTAATAGGTATTACTTATCAATATTTTGTAAAGATTTTGATATATTTAAATATTTGGTCAAAAATAAAACGATTTTTTCAATAAAAAAATAGTTTTATAGGAACGTTTTTCAGAATGGACTCAACAGATTTCATTTAAATTTTGTGCAATGTGAAAATTAACATTTTAAAGCAGCGTGCAAAGTTACAAATAAGAAAATTACCTCCGGAATACAGGAAAAATGAACATTAACCCCCCTCATTACAAGCCGATTTACTCTAGTTTAATAAGAACAAAGCAAGCTTAGATTCTGTTTATTAAAGAACCTATTTTAAAAAATGTTAAAGGGGGGGGGAGGGAGTTCTATATCAACTTATTTCTCATAAGAAATAGATTACCAAAAACAATGCAATTATGACAGTTAGATATTTTGTCTGTTATATAGGGATATTTTTGGAAAGATGACAAGGAATTTAATTTTCAACTTTGAGAATGGGAGTGTGAGGAAGGGTAGTGTAATGTTCTACACAAATACATAACGAGACCTTTGGAATAACATCTTTGTTCAATAACTACTGGACATTTAAATAATACAAAACAACGTATAATATTATATAATAAATAATAATCATGTACATTTTTTTTTAATGATTTATTTATGGTTTAATTCCTAGGTCATGTTTGTCGTTCCTTAACTTAATGTTTGGTACATTACTGTAGGTCACTTGTTTAAAATCCAATACCAATTTGAAAGAAATCATTACTTATGGTTCTGAGAAATGTCGCTTTTAATTATGCATATTTATAATAATTTTTAGTTTTAATTATTATGCATTATACTTTCGATTAGATATTAAATACGTAATATATATTTATTAACGAATATTTTAATAAAAAAAAAAACAAAAACAAATTAACCCAACATCCCCATCTTGTTTCGTTTCTGAGATTTTTCGATTTTAGAAAAAAAAATCTTACAGGAAATTCAATGTAGTTTTTAAAAATGGGGTCACTTTACCAGCTAGGAGAAAAATAAAGTGAGAAAATACAATTTTTAACTGAAAAAATACTTTTTTCTAAAAAAATGTAAAAAAAAAATCTGGGAAGAGAAGCGAGTTAGGATTTTATTTGTACTATCACACAGATTTTATTAGAACATTGTTCACCATTCCCCCTATATTTTATTTGTACTACTAAACAGATTTTTTTAGCACATTGTTCACCATTCACCCTATTTTTTATTTGTACTATCACACAGATTTTATTAGAACATTGTTCACCATTCACCCTATATTTTATTTGTACTACCAAACAGATTTTTTTAGCACATTGTTCACCATTCACCCTATTTTTTATTTGTACTATCACACAGATTTTATTAGAACATTGTTCACCATTCACCCTATATTTTATTTGTACTATCATAAAGATTTTATTAGAACATTGTTCACCATTCACCCTATATTATAATGAGACTTTCTGTGAATATATTGTCTTTAAATTATTTATAGTTTTGATCTTGTGGCAACTAGCCAAATTTTAAGTTAACGAAAAAAAACCGAATGAAAAAAAAAAAAAAAACCGCGCTTTGCGATATGACCTACAAATTAATTTTAAACAAAATCTGTCCATTGATTTGAAACTGCACTCATGACAACAGACATCAATCAATGTTTTCGAACTTGTAGAGAATAATGAATAATAATAATAATAACAAGCTAACATACCAAATTTGACAAAAATCGCTCCACTCAGGAATTCCTCCATGAGAAAAAGATACAATTTCGTGAAAATTCGATGAGAATTAATTGAAATAAACGCCATCTCATGACAGAAACCAGCATTGTTTGTTTAATTATTAAATACCCTCTAACTAATTATTGTAATTGCATGATTAATACTATGAGCCTAGTTTATAAACATGGCTACGGTGTATCTAAAATGTTGATGATATATAAATTAAAAAGCAACAAGTATAATCACAATTCAAAATGGCGGATATTAGTTCAACTTTTGACCTATATAGCGTGTGTGTATAAAATATTAACCGAGTATTGTATGTAATGTACCTTGAAATATGAAATGCAAAAATAACACGGTTCCAACTTGCTGATAAACTCTGCGAAAAATGTTTCTTATATGTGAGAATCAATTTTTTATTTCTCTCCGTATATTTCTTATGGGAGTTAACTCTGCTGCAGAGAGATCCTATTTTTGGTGATAAATTAAATATATTTTAAGTGTTTTGTTTTATTTAGTTTGTAAATTAAATTCGAAATAGTGGTGATCAAAGTTTATTTTTGGTTTTTGACAATTTTCCTTTAAATCATGTTGTTTTTTTTGTGATTTTTCTCACTAGTTTAAGTTTTTTAATTTTACTAAAATTTGAGCAAAATCGGTAAAGCATGTTTTGAGAAATTTGATCTTTTTAAAACAGTTTCTTGACGATGTTGGGTTATTAGATTTTTAAATAAATCGCGACACTGGAGTTAAATGGAAAATGGCGACAAATACGTTGTATTTTTATCCTTAAATGGTATATTAGATCAAAACCATTAGACCTGATGATTCTGAATTAAGAAAATTAAAATTTAGAGTTTTAGAGAATACTTTGATTCCTAAATTTTTGTCTAATTATTTTCATGGATTCTATGCATATTTCTAAAAAATATATAACATGTTGGGTGTTGGATATTATTACTATTTTTGGTTAATTTTCAAAATAAGCCTAACATTTTAGCAATTTTTTTTCAAAATGTAAATTTAATAATTTGATTAATTTTTTTATCAACATTTATTTAAAAAAATTGTTGTATGGTATACGAGACCCTAATAGACGATAGTAACTCAAAATTTGAACATTTAATATATTTTACATTATATAGATGAATTTTATGCACCTTTCTGAGAAAAACAACAATAAACGAGTTATATAATATTAACTTTTTTTTTGTGATTTTTTAAAAATCCATTAAAAATGCACAAAATGGGTCGCTAATTTAGGAATTTCTAGTAGGGTTAAAAATTGTCCAAAACGGATGATCATAAAATCTCAAAATTACTTACTACACTCTCCCTTACAATTCTTTCTCTCTATCTATACAGAAAAAAAACAAAAAAAATTATTGAACGTCTTTTAAATCCCACCATTAAAGTCTCCTGGCCTAGTAGTCATATGAATGTGAGAATTTTAAAATTATTCTGTATTTAAAGGATGTTCGTAGAAATTGTTCAGAGTGACGAGTCCATGTCAAACTGAAATTATTAAATTCCTTTCATAGGTTCTTGTATTAGAATGACACGCGATGGGGAAAAAAATTGTATTTTCTAATAATTATTAAATTTTCTTTATATAATTCGAGCATTAGAGGAAGCAACTAGAAATTTATTAAAAATTAAACATCTTCGATTAAAATATATAAAATGGATATTCTGTGTTTTGTAAAAGTGCATTTCGATGTACGTCCTAAAGTTGAACTGAGTCATTCATAGTCTACTTGTACAGACATACACTTGACTTAACGGGACCTTCGACAAATATATTTTGACATTTCTATATTTGTCTTTTGACTTGGGGGGGGGGGGGGTTCGACTGTTATGTGTAAAAATATATTTCATTTCCTAGCGTAATATAGAGAGAGTTATGTGACTGGTCAAAAATAGATGTTGAGTTTTCACAGATGTGATTGGTGATAAAAAAAATTAATAAAAGTATAAATGAAAAAAACCGATTTGTCATTTTCAAATAAGGGTGTATCAAGGGATGGAAATAATTTTCTTGCAAAATATTTGTGAACATTTTTAAATAAGTAAAACATGAAAACTAAACTAACTCTGTTTTTATTTTCATTAATTCCCTTTTGATATATATATATATATATATATATTTTTTTTTTTGTTGATTAAACTCTTTAAGAGAAAAAACTCTTACGTAAAACAATTACATTGATGAGGAAACCCATCCAAATTTAATAAAAATAGATTGAAATTTGAACTCTACAGAGAATTTCGTCAAAAATATCCTATTTTCAAAAATTTCACTGGGTTATGATTATTTTTTTGCCTACTATTGAAATGTAATTTTTGTTAATCGATATTTGGTACATCTATTTCAATTATTGTTACTTATATTTTAACAATATTTATCGAGACGCTGCAGCCAAGTTAGAGAATTGATATCATTCTTTTATTACATCGGTCTAGATAGTTTTTTGGGGTTTTACCAATAATTACTGAATATATATTTTTTAAAGGGACATCAGATTTTTATTTATTCTTTTATGTACGTCGAACATATTTTAGAAGCAGAGTAAAGAAAGACGAAAATTCATTACTAATCAACAAAGTGGTGTAAATGGTTTTTGAAAAATTACAGATATTTTGTAAAAAACTTTTTGGGGCGTAAAAGGACCCACAATGGATGTTCATGTGTACATGTGTACATATATTTCAATTATTGTTACTTATATTTTAACAATATTTATCGAGACGCTGCAGCCAAGTTAGAGAATTGATATCATTCTTTTATTACATCGGTCTAGATAGTTTTTTGGGGTTTTACCAATAATTACTCAATATATATTTTTTAAAGGGACATCAGATTTTTATTTATTCTTTTATGTACGTCGAACATATTTTAGAAGCAGAGTAAAGAAAGACGAAAATTCATTACTAATCAACAAAGTGGTGTAAATGGTTTTTGAAAAATTACAGATATTTTGTAAAAAACTTTTTGGGGCGTAAAAGGACCCACAATGGATGTTCATGTACATTAAAAAATTATTCATTCTTCCCCTTTAACAATTCATTCTCTCTATGTAAATAATGAAAAATGAAAATACTTTTTTATTAGGCTTCTTTTATATAGGCCTACCACCATTAAAGTCTCCTGGCCTATATGTATATAATTTAATGTATAATATTTAATGTATATAAATGTATACATATGCATATTTTATGCATATTTAATGTATATGTGTTTAATGTCCTTATAATTCTTTCTCTCCATATAGCTTATTTAATGAAAAAAATAAATAATAGACTACTTGCTTTATTGGGCTTTTTTTTATATACCACCACTAAAGTGTCCTGGTTTAATATGTATAGTGTTCAATGTCCTTACAATTCTTTCTCTCCATTTAGCCTATTTAATGAAAAAAATAAATAATAGACTACTTTTTTATTGAGCTTTTTTTATATACCACCACTAAAGTATCCTGGTTTAATAGTATAGTGTTCAATGTCCTTACAATTCTTTCTCTTCATATAGCTTATTTAATGAAAAAAATAAATAATAGACTACTTTTTTTATTGAGCTTTTTTTATATACCACCACTAAAGTCTCCTGGTTTAATATGTATAGTGTTCAATGTCCTTACAATTCTTTCTCTCCATCTGGCCTATTTAATGGAAAAAATATAAAATAGACTACTTGCTTTATTGAGCTTCTTTTATATACCATCATTAAAGTCTCCTGGCCTAAAATGTTTAGTGTTTAATGTCCTTAAAATTTTTTTCCGTCTCTATGTAATAATTTTTATTGATCTTTTCATACCATCATTAAAGTCTCCTGGCGTAATATTTTTAGAGTTTAATCTAATTTCAATTTTTTCTCTCTATGTAGCCTATACAACGAAAAATTTTTTTTTTTTTATCTCCTTTAATATACAACCATTAAAGTCTCCTGTTGTAATAAGTTTAGTGTTTAATGTCCTTAAAATAAATTGTTTTTCTCTATGTAGCCTATATAATGAAGAAATAAATAATACCTTTTTATTGATTGTGTTTTACATACCACCATTAAAGTGTCTTGATCTAATATGTTCAGTGTTTAATTGAATTAATTTTTATGGATATGCGATTTTTCCGTTTTTGAATGATATTTGTTGAAAAGTAGGCTATTATCGAAATTGAATTAAATGTTACATGATAATAAAATCCTTGTACAAGTTTTTATTAAACTTTAGGGATCTAAGCCTAAAAGATAAACATACAGGATTGTAAGTGTAGACTATTAAAAGTCCACATATTCAAAGAAATTGTAACTATACATTTTACTCTGGGTGGGTAAAAATTTTGTTAGTTTGGAGTTTTTTAAAATTTCGAATAATTAAAGACTTCACATAAGCAGAAAAAAATGAAATGAAAAATTATCGAATTATAATTTGAAGACGGAACAGGGAGAAATGCAACAGGGTATTGAAAAACTAGAAGAATAAATGCAAATTATTAGTAACAGAAATGTTTATTTGTAAATATATATATATATATATATATATATATATATATATATATATATATTTGTGAAAATTAACATAAGCTATAATAATAATAATTTGAAATATATTAATATACAATTTTTATAATACGTACAAAATAAAATTTATCCACTTTTACCAATCAATTTGTCTGAATTTATAAAATGAACTTTCTTCACTGCAGTTTTTTAAAGTTCCTGAAATAAGTCATTTTAAATATAATTTAATTTTAGTTCGCTTCAAGACAAATTAATTTAAAATGAAATCTAGGTCAAGGTCCGCAGCAATAGGGAGGTCTTTGGCTTTAATCACACCAGCTAAAGCGTTACATTTGAGTAATATCTAAACCCAAATTTGATGGACGAAGCGTGGCGACCTCCTAAAAACAACACGTATCTGTGACAGATATTCTGGGAATCTACAAATTTATAAATGTCGCGACTTGGGTCAGCCGCACTACAGACCACAGTATCCATTGACGTGTTATCACAACCACACTCACAGATAAGCCATTTGTACTTCCCTACGGCAGTCGGGAATAATATCAACGTTAAAGGATGTGCAGATTCGTGAGTAATTGATAAATATTACCCTCTACTATCTTGAAATGTAAAAATAAACAACTGCAATATTGAATTTGTTCTAAAACATTCAAACTGTCATTTGTAGGTAATAAAAAGTTTGAATTGTCAATATTGCTTAATGATATTTATAGATTAAACAAGAGCAAAATATTATTTTAAGCTGAAATATTGTAAACAGTTTATCGTCGTGTAGTTTTTTAGTAAAAAGACACAAAAATGCTGAATTATATCAAGAAAACTGATGCACTGGTGTTAAAAAATCACTATATGACAACCACTAACACAACAAAGCACATTACAACACATATAGTAGTTTTGAGGTTATGAAAACACACATGGTAAGAAAACAGATGATTTCATTGTTGTTGCTTTTTGATAGATTAGTATACTGTATCTACTGTATTGTACAGACTTTGGGAACATTTGTGAGAAATGTATACTATATAACACTAAACGTTATTTACCCATGTCTATTAAGTAAAAGTTCTGGTAAGTTCTATTAAGTATTACTTTGTTCGCTCTGGTAGGTATACTCGATTTGCCGACTGGAGGTTTGTCTTCAAAGCCCGCTTAGGTACCGTACCGCTAAATGGCTGCAAGCGTTGGGGTAATGGCGACAGGAGGTGTAGGCGCTGTGGTTACGTGTCGGAGACACTGCCACACGTGCTGAACCACTGTCAGCGGCACAGCGCGGCCTGGCAGGGTCGCCACGATGCAGTACTGGGGCGACTGTCGAAGGCAGTGCCACGGTTGGCCGGCGTAATACAAGTGAATAAGACTGTTCCAGGCACCGATTCCACGTTGAGGCCCGACCTGGTGGTGATCGACGAGGGGGAGCGGCGTATTTCAATCGTCGATGTCGCCATACCCTTCGAGAATCGCTACCAGGCTTTTGTTGAGTCTCGGGCGGAAAAAGTACGTAAGTACGCACAGTTGGCGGAAGAACTCCGTGGACAGGGTTACGATGTGACCCTGGATGGCTTTGTGGTAGGAGCTCTCGGTGCCTGGGATAAGAAAAACGAGGGTGTCATCAAGAAATTGAGGATTTCCCCTCGTTATGCGAATGTGATGCGACGCCTTATGGTGTCAGACACAATTTGCTGGTCACGGGACATCTACGTGACTCACGTAACCGGCCACCAACAGTGGTGATTGTCTTCGACCCTGGGTGACTTTTTTTTCTTTTTAAATTTATTATTTATTGTGTTATTTAAGGCCTTATGCCAAATTATATGGAGAAACTATTAATAAAGGGAGGGTTATTTATATTTATGTTATATTTTTATTGTTGATTTGTATTTTGTTATTTTATAATTTAGTTGCTACTTTTATTTGTTTTGTTTTCTTCTCTCCATATAATTTTGTTTTGTTTATTGTTTCTATTTATTTAATTATTTTATATTAGTTATAAGTCCATGGGCTAGTCCCATATGTAAATTTGTTTATTGCTGTTCACAGCTAATATGCTGTATGCTATGATATATATTGTTGTAAATTTGAATTATTTCTGGAGCTTATTTATTATTTTGCTATAGACAGTTGATGTTATTTTTAAATGAAAATCTATTGTGCTCCTATGTACTATACTATGTAAAACATGTAAAATGTATCAATATTATTTGATTAAATTGGTGTAACAACCGAATTTGTTGAAAATCTGTTTGAGTCTAATAATTTGTCACTCCTCTGTATAGGAGGCAGTTAAGACTTGTATCTATTTTTTGTTTAAAGAAAAATACATCTCGCTAACCATCGCCCTAAAAAAAAAAAAAAAAAGGAAGAAAAGAACATTAAATAAAAACCCTTGAAAACTCCAGTAGCGTCAGAGTTACAAGTGGACAGGATGTGACTGAAGAAGGTGTAGATCCAGCTAGGGTCTCTTGGGATTGCCCACTCTGTACTTACTATAATGACTGATTGAAGTAGTATTATCTATTTTTATTTCGCAAATAACTGTGATTTCCACTCAATATAAGAGTGGGTGGAACGCAACACCCTTGTTTAACCTTGCGATAGGTTGTCATAGAATGGCTGTTGTATCTTGTATAAACTTTTAAAAGCATGTACGTGATGATTTGTGTAGCCTTTCTTTTTCAATATGCTCCAAAGATTATTTCTGTTAACTTGATCAAAAGGTTTTTCAAAGTCTATAAATTCGATTTGGGTTTTTCTATTGAACTCTCTATATTTTCAATTATCTGCAAATATATATTATTATCTACAAATACAGAATCTTTTATCGACCGAAAACCCATTTCCTCTACGCCTAACAAACTTTCAAAATCACCCTTAAATCTATTGTTTTATACTGTACAATATAAACGCATCTGGAATACTTTAACTATACTCCTTCTCTGGTTACATATCAAAGTTCAAAACAAATAAATTAAGCCTAATAAAAACAAATTGTAGTTTATGTTTTTAGCTTTACATTAGCAGATCATTTACTACAATGTTAGTCTGAATTATGTTACCCGCATTACATATTGCTCCCATTTCCATTTGACCTATGTTAATTATTTGTAGCTGCATCAGTCTATTAATCCATCTTCATGTTTTCGTCGTCTCTGTTAGTAATGCTTGACGTATATAGTCAAACTAGGTTAGAAATGGGGTTATTCTAGCCACAGGTAATTTTTTGTAGTTAAAATCCAAAACACGTTAAATCCAATGGTTGTTTCGATTAAACTGGGGCATCGTCACCCCTGAAATCCCGCTCTAACATGGCGAATTAAAATGTGTAGGATTTTAAGTTAGTGTTGAGAAACAAAGATGATATAGGCGGAACTAAAATATTGTTAAGAACTAAGTCGTTTTGGAATTTTATTATCTGTTAGAATTTGGAATAATTTACTTATACAGTGCAATAGTGAAATCGAATTGATTAAATCAACGAACTTAAAATACTGTCAAATTATGACAGTGAATTTAGATTACAATTTGTATATAGATTTGTATACAAATTTGTAGACAGATTTGTATACAATTTATACATCCAAGTTTAGTAGCTGTATGTATGATTTTAAAGTTTATATAGTAAGTATCACTAATCAAAACAGTTTCTAACTGTTTTTATGAAGTTTTATCTTTTTGTGATACCAACTCAAGACACCCAAATGCGGATTTTTCACCAATGAATCTATAGGTCCAATCTTTTCTGTTCAAATTATACTGCCTTGCAACCAGGCAAAATATGTAACTCTAATTATCAGCCGCCTGCAGCAGCAATCACCCAAAGTCAATGAATTGGTCACAAATCGAAGAATTCTTCTAAAATCGGTCACAAGAAGAAAGTCATTGTTGACGTCTGACTCTCTCCTTTCTTCTTCTTGTCCAACACATTTTCTTCATCTTTCTTCTTCGCTAATATTTCACTTTATCAATATATTTTTGTTTTTTTACTTAGTTTTTAAAGACTTATTTCTATTACCGGCTGTCCAAGTCGCTATTTTTGAATTAATATGTCGGACATATGGAACCCTCTACAAATTTGACACTTTACAGTTATGTTACGAAGATTTGTAACACAAGTACCCTCGAGTTAATTTTATTATGGTTAATCAAAATAAAATGGCGGATCAGCTGTTGTTTTGTTTAACACACTACAATGAAACAATTTGGTAGTTGTGTTCAACGAGTTTAAGTGTGATATCTAACCCCTCGAAACAATGAATTTTTCAATTGAGTAAAAGTGAAATCATATTCTTGGACTTTTGCTTTTGAAAATAAATACGAAGAAGGTATTTTCAAACAACCTACCCAAATGTGGTTCCTCCATTCAGAAATAGAAAACTATGCTACTAGAAACTGGATCAGTTTCAAAGAAATAACATAGATTTTACAACAGAAAATGAAGGACTTGCATGTTCTACTTTACTGAAATCTCTAAACAGACACCTGTTGAATAATACCTGTTGTTTTATTTAAGTAAATAATTTACTTAGAAAAGTTGAATCCACTACTGGGTTATCAAAGTCGCCAATTCAAAGGTGTGTCAAGAAAAACAAAACAATTTTTTATAAAACAACATAGTTCACAGACTGCTGGAAGATGATCCAGACATACGAGTGGAATTTCGTTCGAAGGTAATTGAAAAGCTTGACGAAGATCCCGAGTGGTTTTAAATGAATTGTATTTTCAGATCTGTAAACAGACATAGTTGTAATTATTATAACACACAAAATCCACATATCTTAACACGAAGAGGGCTTGAAATCATAGTATAACTGTTTGGGCTGCCGTCACCAAGGATGGCGTTTTATCGTATGGCATCCTATCAGACAATGATTGGGAACAGACACGCATCAATATTAACTGATCCTCCACAAAATAAACAGGTCTTGTTTTTGAAACAGTAAACCAACGATTAGAAAAATCGATTTTCTTTGTCATATGAGTCGATCTTTCATAAATAAAATAACTATTTTGAGCGGTCAAATTTTAATTTTCTTTTATCACAGAGACGTGTAAAATGAGATATCCGTAATACTATACGTTTAACACAGCCTTCAACCCCTACATTTAAAATAAACTACCTATGCTTTTTTAGGTTGCCCCCTCTCACCTAAAGATATTGCTGCTAACAGAATTCAAATATCTCTAATATTTATAAATATTTGAGGGGTGGTAGTTTATTTTCAGCCACTCTGTATAATAATACACAAAGAGTATGACTATATTTAGGGGTATAGAACTATCTTGCAACCTGTTATTTGTTTTTGAAACTAAATTAGGCAGACAAGATGTAGTCCTTCTCTTTGAAACTAAATCTCTTCAGCGAAAATGAGTTAACTAAATTGTTTGTTTAATTACAGTTAACTCACTTTACTACAGTTACCAGCTTCCAAATACATTTAACTAAGCTTACAATTACTATTTCACTGTCTTATGAAATTGTGTTACAATTTGTACTATTAAACAAGGAGTAAAAATATTAATTTTAATGTCGTTTTTAACGAGGTAATTATTTTGATTAATCGAAAATTACAGCAATAAGCAAAGTCAAGTGAGAAGTCTACGCCCTATGCTGGGATGCGACTAAGGATAGCTCAGTTGGTAGAGCATTGGCGTGTAAAGTCTAAGGTCGTGGATTCAATTCCCAGTCTAGGTCGTATATTTTAATTTGGAATATTATTGAATTAAACAATAAATTTAAAAGAAACGAGAATGTATGGTTGGGCTACACAAAATAACGAATTAATATTGATCATATTGCTTTCTACTGTGTAAAGTACTAAAAGTTGAGACATAGGAAAAAACCACATCATCAATAGTGTATACATTACTTAATCTACAATATGTTAGTAAAGTCCCTCCCCCACCTTAACATTTGTATGAACTTAAATATTGCCAAACCTTTTTGAGACTGTTAACTGGGTCAATTAAACTTTCGTTTACGATAGTTTGGAATTTTGCACCTCTCCCTAAAGGGGGGGGGGGATTTTAGGGGTATTCTTCAAAATATTTAAATAGTATCCCGCATCTTGTGACGTGTTAAATTAAAGGCGATAAAAAGACAAAATTAAATGCGCTCACCAATATTTTTTTTTTTGGGCGTCAATATATATATATATATATATATATTTACCAAACAAAATGGCGCACAAAATGTATTAATGGAGACAATTTAATTATAAAATTTCTAATTATGTGAATTTGGAATACTAAACAGTTTTTGAAATGTTTGAGTGAGAGAATAATTCAACGTTGAACTGAATTTTACCTGTCCCCCGAAAATTGTGGTACTTTTGGGAAGATTAAAAAAACACAAATAGAACTACGTCATGTATCATATCAAATTAAATTGTTTTTTAAGGCAAAACTAATGGAACTAACAAATTTAACTTTTAGATTTAGTAAGATTACATTTTGTTTGAATACTTAATATAAATAATCACAACAAACCAAATGTAAATACGAAATCTAACAGTTATACTCAAATGTAAAAATGTTAATGAATTCAAACGATCTGAAATAAATGATTATTTTTACTCTCTTACATTTATCTTTTCCTTTAAAAAGCCATTAAAACAGTTTTCTTTCAACTTTCTTTTATTTTGACATTGGCATTGATAAATTTCCAACGAACCCTCTTGTCAAGGTATTTGCATCTCTCTGTTGTAATACAGAAAGGGGTAAAGTACATATTTTTATTGTCTTTATAGTCAAGGGTTGTTGAGATAGACTACGAAAACAAGCATCCCTCATTCCACCCCCACCCCCATCCACCCACTACATACTCTCTGAAATAAGTTTCCTACCTACGCTAACAAAAAGCATCTTGCTTATTAACAATTTATTCAAAATTACTTTAGTTTTTCTTTTAAAATAAAAAATGAAGAGAAAACGAGTTCTTAAACAGATTGTATTCTATAGTCAAAGTTTAGAAAATAATGACGAGTAAAATAGAGAAAAACATTACGTCGGAAAACGTTTGTTATTTTGTGTTTAACAAGTTATAACTTTAAATATTAAAGAAATATTTAGTTTACTTATTTTTTACGTAAACAAGTGAACTTTAAACAACCTGTCAATATACTAAAAAAAAACCAAGACTCAGTTTCAATATGACCGTTTAAAAAAATATTAAATGTTAAATATCTTTAAAGTTATAATTTTTACAAAAAGACAAATTATTTGCTTTTTAAACAACAAACGAAATTTATTGTAGGTAAAAGTATCGATAAAATATGATTTTTAAAATCTTGGTAATTGACTATAACACCAGAAATTTATGATTTTTCTTTTTTCTTCCGATATTTGACGGTTTTTTTTTAACCAATAGTAATAAGGGTTAACGGGATTATAAATTTTTGTGTTGCACAAAAATTTAAAAGAAATTTTAAATCGTTGCTGTATTGAGGTATTTTTGGCCTGCGATAAAAATCAAGTCATCATTATATTAAAAGACTTTTTGATTCCTATACATTGTATATAAAATTATTATTTTTCTATACAGAGAATTCTAATTTTATTTTATAAATTTTCAAAATTTCAAACAACGAATGTCTTCGATTTACCGCCCAATTGTTATAAATAAGATATGTGACTACATTTTTAACATTCTTTTAAATTTGTTGTATAACGTATTTTAAATGGTTTGTAAAGTAAAATATACAGCCGCCATTTTGAAATGGAAAAGGAATAATATTTATTAAAAATTATCAGAAAAACAAAAAATTGGTTCTAGGCTAATTGCGTGCGTTGAAGACTATTTCCAAGACATTATGTTTCAGTTTATTGTCGGTAACTCGGTTGTCTTTTAAACTACGGAAAATATATTGTTTGTTGTTAAAAGAGAAAAATTTGTTAATGGGTTAAAAACGGACGCCATTTTGAAAATGTATGAGATAAAGTTTTGATTTTTGTTATACTGGTAAAATGTAGAATGAAAAACGCGTATGAAATTTAGACTGGAAGTCTTAATAATTGCTAAAGTTAACTTTTTTCCCCGAAAAAACAAAAAACAAAATAGCTGACAGACAGGTAAAGAACCGTTTTCGGACACATGCAAATAAGAACTTTTTTCCTTGATTTTAATTCTCTAAATCACTACCCTACGTTAGGATACATGTTTTTGAAACACCCTATATTTAACGGTCAAGCGACTGTTAGAAGGTAAATAGAAAAATGTTAAAATATATTTAGCGAAACTCCCGTATCAAGTTTACACGTATGAATGAGTCAGTTCAACTTAAGGTGTACACTGCCGTACACCGAAATGCACTTTTAAAAAACACGAAATATCCATTTTATGTTTTTATTCAGTAATATTCAGTTATTAATAAATTTGTCGATGTTTCTTCTTATATTCGAATCATAGGGAAATTTGTGATATATTCTTGGAACTAAACATTGCGGATCTTCAGAATTTTTGATTCACAATCAATCATTTTTTCATTTCTCGTCCTCTAAATTCAAGAACCCTTGAAAGGATTTTGATTGAACGTACTGAATATATGATTTCGTATTGACATTTTTATGCCGACATTTTAAATTTGGCCTACAGTGGCGTACTTTAGCGAGTACGGGATTGGCAATCCTGAGGGAGCCTAGCTGGATCTACACATTTTCCCCCGCATTAGATACATCTCCCTCATCTTTCCTATCGGATCTATCTTGACCAGTTTTTGTTCTCTTCTTACACTGGCGGTATTGGAGTTGTGTTGAATGTTTTAACTAAGTGTTATCACCCGACGATGGACGATAATGTCCGAAACACGTGTAGTGTAATGAGATATATGACAAATATAAACTGAAAAAAAGAACTAATCAAGGATTGCTGGCGGTAAGTCAAAGATAACAAATACGTATTGGAGTGTTTGAAGGATAAGGATTTTAATTTTGTTTCTTCTTTTGGTGGTGGTAGTTATGGAATTTGCTTAAATCATTTCATTCTTTCCCTTTTTGTTTAACATTCCCTAAAAATCTTTGACATTGTCGCCCTTTTCATTCTGTAGTACGCCCCTGAGAATAAAATTTGCTTTTAGGGACATTTTAAAGTTACCGAAAGTCTACCTATTTGGAGTGAGCGCACCCACCCTTCTAGCTTTCGAATAGTTTAACAACTTCGGGGTCAGAAAAGAACAAGAGTTGCACAAGGGAGATTCAATAGGGAAGACGAAAGATAGAAATCTAACCTAATATCAAGCTGTGATTCTTCGACATTGTCATCCCTGTATAATCTGTAGTGCGCCCCTGATAAATTGGGTTTTAGGAACATTTTAAAGTTACACAATTTCTTTTTACCTATTTGGGGTAAACGTTTTTTAGCATTAACAATTAAGTTGCAAAATGGTAACTTTTTGATGTAAAAAAAATAATTCCTCTTACAGAAAAAATTAGTTATGGACAGATTTATTGATTGTTACATTATAAAGAAAATGAGACGGATTTGAAATAGATTGTCCTGTTTAGTTAGTCGTTACATAACCTCAAAAATATGCCTGTTTTAAACAATTATTTATAAGTATGAAAGTTATTGATGGATTTTTACTACAACTTTATGTATAGTTCTTATGAATATTAACAACAATAGCAACTGTCAAAATATAACCTAAAAATAGTAATTTTGAAATAAACTCCGAGGCCTTGTAGAAAGAAAGGTCGTAGAGACTTGAGCTTTCTAAAAATATTTAACGTGCAAGCAGGAAAATATAATGTTCATAGGTAATTTTGCTAAACGCCAGGAGTGGACTTAAAGAAAGACACAAGTTTTCTACCTATAAAAGCGTATAATTTCGAACATATAGAAGAGATTAATAAAAAATATATCTTGCCTTTTTTTCTTTATTGTTAAATTTTTTCCCCTTTTTGTTTTAAAGGCGAAAAACCTCTCGGTCATCATTGTCTTATAAAAAAAGAAAGAAAATAACAGAAAATAAAGACTAATAGCTCTCGAATACTCTAATAGTGTCAGCGTCGAAAGATATCAAAAGTTGGTCAAGAGATGGATTTAACTCAAAAGATGTAAATCCAGCTAGGGTTACCTCGGGATTAGCAATACCGTACATATTATAGACATCTGATGTTCCTTTGATTAAAGACGAACAACTTCTTACACTCCTTCGAACACTCTAATGGTATTAGGGTCGGAAAAGAACAACAGTTGATCAAGAGAAACCTGAGAGAATAAATGAGGAAAAGGATATAACCAAAGGCTACATGAAAAGGTGTATAATCCAGCTAAGTTCTTCGGGAGTACATGCCTACACACTATAATAGTGAGCCCCTGAGGGGGTCTTCATTTATTTAACTACTAACAGTTATAGTTTTCACGAAAATGTCTAATAAAAAAAAAACTTTAATTATTTCTCTTAATTGCATTGAAAAGTATTTTAAAACATTTTCGATTAATGCGTTAAAAAAAAAAAAAATTGACAATCTTATTAAGATCAACTAAAAACTTACATTTCGTGGAACAAATCACATATTACAATAACTTATCTCTTAGTTAAGCTAATTTACTTAGTTATTAGGGTATGGTTTTTTTCAGTGGGGATACATAATTAACTGCTTCAAGAATTGTCTTTATTTCCTGATTTGCATGCAGATAAAGACGCATATCATGTTTTCTCCGCGTATGTTTCAATTTCTTGTTGCACTGTGTTGATCCAGATATCACTACGAAGGTCCTTATTTCTTACGTGCATTGAAAATTTCTCGCAAAACTTTGTTGTGGAAAGTCTGAATTATTTTAATAATGTATCTACAAGTACAACCCCAAAAGTTGTACACCGTATGTCCACACAGGTCTGAGTATATCATAAGTTTATTGTGTATTGAACTCGGCGTTACGACCAACTACATCCAGATCCACAAATACTTCGCTGGATTAGTATATGCCAATACTTGACAATTCTATTTAACTGGTAGAAGGGTTACTTTTTTATTATTAAAGTTGATTTAGTCTCGTAGATTTTGATACGCCATCGCTTAACCCAGTTACTGACTTTATCTCCTGAGATATCTATTGTCTCTACTGCATCCACCATGCTTGTATCTACCGCCAGTGTCATCCACATAAGTTGTCATTCACACATTCTCCACTTCAGGAATATCTCTTGTGTACAGTATATAAAGTATAAGACCCAATACACTTCCCTGAGGCACTCATGCGGAAATCGACTTGTTATGTGTGATTTCAATATCTGGAAGTAATTTTATGGAAGGTCTCTATGAAGTTTGTATTCCAACCCCTTAAGGTGCAACATCAAGTAGAATTGCCACAGGGTAAAATTGCCTTCTCTTCTTCCAGGGTAAAAATTTAATTTTAATATTTTGGCACAAATGTATCATACTTGTTAATCTTATAATTTTTTTTTCATAAAGTTTCATTAAAATCCATAAATTATTTCTAAAATTGTTAAAAATAAACACGTACAAACTTTGAGGTTATGTAACAACCCACTGATTGGACCAATTTCCTTCAAACGCATCTCAATATCTTCGTACCATAATATTAATCAAGTTTTCTCATAGATATATTTTTAGAAAGTACTATAGAAACTGAGATACTATTTAAACAAAATTTAAAAAGTTACTATTTTGTAACTTAAGTTGATAGTACACTTGAAAAAGTTACACTTATGTTCATGTCCAAAAAAGGACAAATTTGTTGAGGAACTTTTTTAAAAGTCTTTAATTTGATTAAAACCCTTTTTAGGATTAACACCCATTTGTCAATTTCACTTTTTATATCAAAAATACTTTGTCTTATTTTACTAGACTATGTAACACAACAGATGTTTTACACAATTAATTTATCCTTTATATTAAACAACTATATATTCAAAATTTATTGATTTACGTTCGAAATAAAAAAAACAAATCTTTACAAAACTCCAATACTCTTCAGAAACAAAATAAAAATGAAATATTTTAAACCTAGACTAAACAACCATTGTTTTTTAGCACACAAGTCTTTTTGTCTTTCATAGTTATATTTTCCCCCAATGTAACTTTAGATATTTCAGAAGCTGAGGGTGGAAGTGTCGCTCTTTTTAGGCGAAAAGTTTGGGAGTGGTTGCTCAGTAACAGAGACGAGGAGTTTGGAAGAGAATGGTGTCATTGTTATACACACAATGCACTTAGACACATAATACATCCAGATGACACATGGCAAGGCCATATTTTAACCAACTTAAAGTAACTGGAAAGATCCACTAATGTTATCATTTCTTCTTTCTATAATCTTCAATTTTGAATAATTTTCACGATTTAATGCTACAGAGTATAGGGTGAGGTCTGGTAATCAGAAAACATTTCCACCTCTGTTTTTGACCGTTCTTTACATTTCATGGTCTCAAGAAACCAGACGAAGTGATTTTAGACATGTCGTCCTTCCGTCGTCGTTTTCATTGTCGTCTATACCGTATTCATAATAATGACGACCAAAAATAAAATAAGAAAATAGTTATTTGTGCAACTAGTGAGCAAAGCGGCACTTTTTTAAACGAGAGAAAAATGTTGACGCACGAGGCTTGCCGAGTGCGTCAATTTTATCGAGTTTAAAAAAGACACTTTGCTCACGAATTGCACATTATACTTTGTCTACAGTTGTCCATATTTTAAAACTATCAACAATGAGTAGAAGTTCTCATGTCAAAACTGAGGTTATTTATGAATATTACAAATAACTGAGGTGTATTGTTGAGGAAACGGGATTGCCAACTTCAAAACTCGGCAAACGAAAAATATTCTCCGTGTACATACACTGTCAATCATCTTCATGAATAATTACTTCCTTTTTCAACTTTAAAACGTTGTTTTGTTGTTTATTTATGTTATTTTACATGTAAGAATTAATCTAACCTACATACGGGACATTTTCTGTATATTATAAATCAATTCAAATAAACTTAACCTAAATTTCGTTTTGTTCGGTTGCCATCCGGAGTGAGCAAAGTAGTGTGCAAAGTAGTGGGCAAAGTGAAACTGTTGAGAAATCAGCTGTTTTGCAAACTAATTTAAATGAACAAAATGCCACTTTGTCAACAATTGTAGACAAATGAAATTTGTGAATGGAGGACTATAGTGTGCTCATATAGAACCCTACTGAAATTCAAAAAAATCGAACAAAAAATATCAAAATGGCGGCCATTTAAAACAGCGTTTTATGTCTCGTGTGCTATTCAACTTATGAAAAACTAATTTAGGTAAAAATTAGCAGATTTTAATTCTGCATGTAATGGTATCAACCCATAACTCACCTCTCTGTACGATGAAATATATGAGACTCGGATAACTTATGTATCAACTGTTTTTAAACAAACTTATCCTAGTAGTTAAGACACCTTGATCTGCCAATACAATTTAATAATTCCTATATGACCTAAGAGAGCAACTTTTGGGCATAGAAGCGGCTTGGGTTGGGTAAGTACCATGATTGACCTCATCAACTTGTTCTAAAAATCTATAAATATTTCTGAATTTACAGTAATTCCTAAGATTTTAAACCTTTTTTTACTCTCCTTTATTTCTTTTCTAAATGGAGACATTTTCCAAAAGTTCACGTATTTAGTGCTAATAATATTCTAGCTTCTAAAATTATTATCTTTTTGTTTTTTTATTAATGAATCTTTTAATGCATTAAGTTAGCATTTAGTAATTCATAGCAATACTTGATCCTGGAGGATTCCAAAGTTCTTCTCTTGGAACGATTCTTCATGCTTTCCTTAAGTTGTGCCCAATCCTCCTACATCTGTTTCTAGGTCTCTTAACACTCCTGCATGATTCCAAAGTTCTTCTCTGGCAATATCTCCTCATCTTTTTCTTAAGTTGTGCCCAATTCTCCAACATGTGTTTGTAGTGCTCCCGATCCGCTTGCATGATTCCAAACTTCTTCACTAGCAATATCTCCTCATCTTTTCCTTAAGTCGTGCCCAATTCTCCAACATGTGTTTGTAGTGCTATCGATCCGCTTGTATGATTCCAAAGTTCTTCTCTGGCAATATCTCCTCATCATTTCCTTAAGTTGTGCCCAATTCCTCATCATGTGTTTTTGTAGTGCTCTCGATCCGCCTGCATGATTCCAAAGTTCTTCTCTGGCAATATCTCCTCACCCTTTCCTTAAGTTGTGCCCAATTCCCCTTCATGTGTTTTTGTAGTGCTCTCGATCCGCCTGTATGATTCCAAAGTTCTTCTCTGGCAATATCTCCTCATCCTTTCCTTAAGTTGTGCCCAATTCCCCATCATGTGTTTTTGTAGTGCTCTCGATCCGCCTGTATGATTCCAAAGTTCTTCTCTGGCAATATCTCCTCACCCTTTCCTTAAGTTGTGCCCAATTCCCCATCATGTGTTTTTGTAGTGCTCTCGATCCGCCTGTATGATTCCAAAGTTCTTCTCTGGCAATATCTCCTCACCCTTTCCTTAAGTTGTGCCCAATTCCCCATCATGTGTTTTTGTAGTGCTCTCGATCCGCCTGTATGATTCCAAAGTTCTTCTCTGGCAATATCTCCTCATCCTTTCCTTAAGTTGTGCCCAATTCCCCATCATGTGTTTTTGTAGTGCTCTCGATCCGCCTGTATGATTCCAAAGTTCTTCTCTGGCAATATCTCCTCACCCTTTCCTTAAGTTGTGCCCAATTCCTCATCATGTGTTTTTGTAGTGCTCTCGATCCGCCTGCATGATTCCAAAGTTCTTCTCTGGCAATATCTCCTCACCCTTTCCTTAAGTTGTGCCCAATTCCCCATCATGTGTTTTTGTAGTGCTCTCGATCCGCCTGTATGATTCCAAAGTTCTTCTCTGGCAATATCTCCTCATCTTTTCCTTAAGTTGTGCCCAATTCCCCATCATGTGTTTTTGTAGTGCTCTCGATCCGCCTGCATGATTCCAAAGTTCTTCTCTGGCAATATCTCCTCATCTTTTCCTTAAGTTGTGCCCAATTCCCCATCATGTGTTTTTGTAGTGCTCTCGATCCGCCTGCATGATTCCAAAGTTCTTCTCTGGCAATATCTCCTCATCTTTTCCTTAAGTTGTGCCCAATTCCCCATCATGTGTTTTTGTAGTGCTCTCGATCCGCCTGCATGATTCCAAAGTTCTTCTCTGGCAATATCTCCTCATCTTTTCCTTAAGTTGTGCCCAATTCCCCATCATGTGTTTTTGTAGTGCTCTCGATCCGCCTGCATGATTCCAAAGTTCTTCTCTGGCAATATCTCCTCATCTTTTCCTTAAGTTGTGCCCAATTCCCCATCATGTGTTTTTGTAGTGCTCTCGATCCGCCTGTATGATTCCAAAGTTCTTCTCTGGCAATATCTCCTCATCTTTTCCTTAAGTTGTGCCCAATTCTCCATCACGTGTTTGTAGTGCTCTCGATCCGCCTGCATGATTCCAAAGTTCTTCTCTGGCAATATCTCCTCATCTTTTCCTTAAGTTGTGCCCAATTCCCCATCATGTGTTTTTGTAGTGCTCTCGATCCGCCTGTATGATTCCAAAGTTCTTCTCTGGCAATATCTCCTCATCTTTTCCTTAAGTTGTGCCCAATTCTCCATCACGTGTTTGTAGTGCTCTCGATCCGCCTGCATGATTCCAAAGTTCTTCTCTGGCAATATCTCCTCATCTTTTCCTTAAGTTGTGCCCAATTCCCCATCATGTGTTTTTGTAGTGCTCTCGATCCGCCTGTATGATTCCAAAGTTCTTCTCTGGCAATATCTCCTCATCTTTTCCTTAAGTTGTGCCCAATTCTCCATCACGTGTTTGTAGTGCTCTCGATCCGCCTGCATGATTCCAAAGTTCTTCTCTGGCAATATCTCCTCATCTTTTCCTTAAGTTGTGCCCAATTCTCCATCACGTGTTTGTAGTGCTCTCGATCCGCCTGTATGATTCCAAAGTTCTTCTCTGGCAATATCTCCTCATCCTTTCCTTAAGTTGTGCCCAATTCCCCATCATGTGTTTGTAGTGCTCTCGATCCGCCTGAATTATTTCAAAGTTCTTCTCTAACAATATCTCCTCATCCTTTTCTTAAGTTGTGCCCAATTCCCCATCATGTGTTTTTGTAGTGCTCTCGATTCGCCTGTATGATTCCAAAGTTCTTCTCTGGCAATATCTCCTCATCTTTTCCTTAAGTTGTGCCCAATTCCCCATCATGTGTTTTTGTAGTGCTCTCGATCCGCCTGTATGATTCCAAAGTTCTTCTCTGGCAATATCTCCTCACCCTTTCCTTAAGTTGTGCCCAATTCTCCATCACGTGTTTGTAGTGCTCTCGATCCGCCTGCATGATTCTAAAGTTCTTCTCTGGCAATATCTCCTCATCTTTTCCTTAAGTTGTGCCCAATTCTCCATCACGTGTTTGTAGTGCTCTCGATCCGCCTGCATGATTCCAAAGTTCTTCTCTGGCAATATCTCCTCATCTTTTCCTTAAGTTGTGCCCAATTCCCCATCATGTGTTTGTAGTGCTCTCGATCCGCCTGTATGATTCCAAAGTTCTTCTCTGGCAATATCTCCTCATCCTTTCCTTAAGTTGTGCCCAATTCCCCATCATGTGTTTGTAGTGCTCTCGATCCGCCTGAATTATTTCAAAGTTCTTCTCTAACAATATCTCCTCATCCTTTTCTTAAGTTGTGCCCAATTCCCCATCATGTGTTTTTGTAGTGCTCTCGATTCGCCTGTATGATTCCAAAGTTCTTCTCTGGCAATATCTCCTCATCTTTTCCTTAAGTTGTGCCCAATTCCCCATCATGTGTTTTTGTAGTGCTCTCGATCCGCCTGTATGATTCCAAAGTTCTTCTCTGGCAATATCTCCTCATCTTTTCCTTAAGTTGTGCCCAATTCTCCATCACGTGTTTGTAGTGCTCTCGATCCGCCTGCATGATTCCAAAGTTCTTCTCTGGCAATATCTCCTCATCTTTTCCTTAAGTTGTGCCCAATTCCCCATCATGTGTTTGTAGTGCTCTCGATCCGCCTGTATGATTCCAAAGTTCTTCTCTGGCAATATCTCCTCATCCTTTCCTTAAGTTGTGCCCAATTCCCCATCATGTGTTTGTAGTGCTCTCGATCCGCCTGAATTATTTCAAAGTTCTTCTCTAACAATATCTCCTCATCCTTTTCTTAAGTTGTGCCCAATTCCCCATCATGTGTTTTTGTAGTGCTCTCGATTCGCCTGTATGATTCCAAAGTTCTTCACTAGCAACATCTCCTCATCCTTTCCTTGAGGTGTGTCCAAGCCTTCTTCATTTGTTTCTAAGCTTTCCAAATCTCCTACAGGATTCCAAAAGTCTTCATTGGCAAAGTTTCCCTATCCTTTTTTAAGTTGTATCCAATCCTACTCCATTTCCTTCTTCTAATTCGGACCTCTTGATGAACTCTTTCTTGTAGCTCTTCATTCCTGGTTAAAACTTAAATTATTCGTAAAGATACAGTAATTTATTTACAAATGTCGATCTGTGCTGTTTTTATTTTTGATAGAAATATTAATAATAGATCGACACACGAATAGTTCAGGCCTTTTAAAAGTATTTTGTCACCAGTTTAATTCCGTTTGTTAGATTTCAAGATGTTTAAAACACATCTCAATTTGCAATTTTAATTGTTACTATGTTCCGCATTTATCCAACTAAATGAAACAATTTCACTCCGCTAGTAGAATTTATTTCCTTGTCGACTAATCCATCGCCTAATTACTTAGCAAACGAGGCAATGTAATTGTTTTAATTACTTTTGGATAAAAGTTTAGAAAATCCTACGGCAAAAAATGTTAAAAACTTTCTACAACACCTGTACTGAAACTGTTCCGTAAGGCATTATCGTTATGTGTGTACTGACACTCGGTAACTTGAGAGATTAGAATGCGAATTCATTGTAAGTGCTCGTATGTTTATCCGCTCGATTGTCGATGTCGATCTTGGTATCGATATGTACATATTATCAAGCAGCACAAAATAGTTTACAGATACAAATGTAAGGACCTACAGATAAGGAATTATCAACACTACCGCCATTTTGAAATTTGTAAACCGTTATATTTTAGTAACAATCTGAGTACCTCCGGTCGTACTTAGAAAAAGAAGAACGTAAAATAAGTACTCTAATAGCGTTAGGGTCGGAAAAGAACAAGAGTTGGTCAAGAGAGACCTGATAGGAAAGACGAGAAGTAGGATCTAACTAAAAGCTACATGAAGAAAGGTGTAGATCCAGCTAAAATACTCGGGCTTACCACACGTGTATCCCTTATAATGAGCTCCTGGAAAAAGGGAGGGGGGGGTAAGTGACCTGTCAGGGTCATTCTTTTTATTTTATTTTCATTGTCTCGATCACGTATCTTGCCAGCGTTTTCAATTTAACGATTTTTCATTTAAAAAAAAATTTATTTTTTGAAAAATCAAAGTTGTAAGTCAAAATATTTATTTATAAATTAATAATTTCTCTCAGAGCAAAGTTTAAATACCTCTGTAACTAAATTTTATAGAACAATTTTTAATTTTATAGAGTGTTCGTCTCTTCATCAACTTTTTATTAATTGTATTTAAAAAAAATATTTCGTCAATTAAATGTAATTTTATAGAAATTTGTTTATTATTGTTGATTTTTACAACACAATAATTTGTTCGAAACGCGAATCGTAAAAGTGTAGTAGGGCTTATAATGAGCTGGCGGTGAGTTGAATTAAAATCGGATCATCATAGCCTTTTAAAAATAAAGACTCCTAGCTCTTGAATACTCTAATTGCGTCAAGGTTGGTAACGAACAATAGTTGGTCAAGAGAAACTTGATAGGCAACATGGACGGAAGCGATCTAATGCAAGACAATATGAAAAAAGTGTAGTTCCAGCTAGGTAACTTCGGGATTACAAGTCTTCACTAAAATGAACTTTTGAGAGATCCAAAATATTAAAAAAAAACAAAAATAAAATATCCTAATTTGTAACTTTGTTATACAAAATTTGTTCCTGTCATTTTCTGCACTATAGAATGAAACTGTATACTTATTTTAACCCCCCCCCCCTAAAGAATGAAAATCGAATGTCCTGTTATGTTAAACTTCTAATTTCACTTCAATAAGCTTATTTATTTGCTGACGATTAATCTATGTATAATTACTCAGCAATTGGTTTAAGTACGCGTGGAGAAAAGTTTCAACAACTTGACGACAGAAATGTGTCAAACTGCTTTCTACAACACCTGCGCCGAAACTGTGAGAAGGAAGTATACATTAGAGTCGTGTATGTTATGTTATGTGTGTTGTGACACTGACATTTTAAACATTTCTCGTTATGAAGTATAGGGTGAGATCGGTAGTTGCAAAATATTTTGACAGCTTTTTGACTGACTAATGTTGCATAGTTTCTAGAAACCAAAAAAGTGATTTTCAACGTTCAATTCACATTTTTTAACGTAAGCGATTTTAGTTGTATACATCTATATATACACACATACATATGTGTAGAACTATTTGGTGTCAGAAACACACTTTACTAATCAGTCCTACTGTAAAATCAGAGGATTTTGTCTTTACCACGTAGATCACCCTTCGAATCGAGCTAGAGGGGGATCTGCAGTGGTTATCAAAAACAGCATTAAACATTTTGAGAATACAGAAATAAAGCAGGAAACAATGCAAGTAGCAACATTTACAGTGAAAATCAAACAGAAAGATTTTAATATTTCATCCATATACTGTCCACCTAGATATAATTTGAAAAAAGAAGAATATGCAAGGCTTTTTAAAACACTAGGAGATCATTTCATAATAGGAGGCGACTTCAATGCAAAGAATACTTATTGGGGGGGGGGGGGTCACGATTGACCACTACAAAAGGAAAAGCATTATATGAGTCGGGAAGAGAAGTTAAATGTGATTTTTACTCAACTGGGAAACCAACGTATTGGCCATCAGATTTCAGAAAGATCCCTGACCTTATTGACTTTTTCATTGCTAGAGGGGTGTCGGACAAGTACATCAATGTCAGTGAAAGTTACGAGTTGGCCTCTGACCATTCTCCGGTTGTTATGACAATAAGTGGAAATATAATACAAAAAGATGAGCATCCTAAATTAACTAACTTTAAAACAATTTGGGATGAGTTTAGAGAAGAGCTGAGTTATAATATAGAACTCCAGATGCCACTTAAAACCCCTGAACAGCTGGAGGAAGAAGTTGAATCTTATATCCATAACATCCAACAATCAGCTTGGAATAACACACCTAGTATAACCAAACCCAAAGGTAATGTTATATATCCAATAGAAGTGCGTGAACTAGTACTGAAGAAAAGGAAAATCCGCAAAAAGTGGCAGAAAACCAGAGCACCCCAACATAAATCACAATTAAATCAATTGAGTAATAAACTTAAGGATTTATTGAGGCAAATCAAAAGTGAATCCATCTCTAAGTATCTTGAAGGGCTGTCGGCTGACAAGGAATGTGATTTCAAAATATGGCAAGCGACAAAAAGTATTAAAAGACCAAAAATTTATATTCCGCCCATCAGGAAAGAAGATAATACATGGGCAAGAAGTAATAAGGAGAAAGCAGATATGTTTGCTATACATCTAGAGGACACATTCACACCATTTGAAACAAAAACAGCACATAAACAATTAGTACCAATTGAAAAGAATGATTTAATTGATATCAGTAAAGTGACATACAATGAGCTTGTACAGGAAATTAGACAATTAAACGTTAAAAAAGCGCCTGGTTATGAACTAATAACTGGGAAAATTCTCAAGGAACTGCCATTGAACGCCCTGATAAAGTTGTTGCATTTGATAAACGCTTCTTTCAGACTTAAATATGTCCCGAGACAGTGGAAAGTTGCGGAGGTCATTATGATACCAAAGCCAGGAAAAGATCTTAGGGAAAAAACATCTTATCGACCCATTTCTATTCTGCCGACTATTTCAAAAGTTTTTGAAAAACTTTTAATAAAGCGTCTTAAACCTATAATTAAAGAAAGGAAATTAATCCCTCAGCATCAGTTTGGGTTTAGAGACAAACATTCAACAATTGACCAAGTTCACCGTATTACCAATGTCATAGAAAAAGCAATTGAAGAACGCCAAGTTTGCTCATCCTTGTTCCTGGATGTATCACAGGCGTTTGACAAGGTCTGGCATGAGGGTTTACTATATAAATTGCAAAGGGATCTCCCAGAGCAATTCTACAAAATACTTAAGTCATATTTGTCTGAGAGATGCTTTAGGGTTAAGCAAGACTGTGAATATTGTGAGATGAAGAATATAGCGGCAGGAGTTCCACAAGGAAGTGTCCTAGGACCTACTTTGTATCTCTTATATACAAGTGACATACCTCAAGATTCTGATACAATCATGGCCACTTTCGCAGATGACACTGCAATAATGGCAGTTGGGGATAGTGCAGAGGAAGCAAAACACAAGCTCCAGAAAGCTATTGATAAAGTTAGTATCTGGATACAAAAATGGAGATTAAGATTAAATGAAGCAAAATCAAGCCATGTAAATTTTACCAACAGAAAGATAAACCCAACACAGGTTATAATAAATGGACACTTAATAGCCCCTGGAAATACAGCCAAGTACCTAGGAATGACACTTGATGCAAAGATTCATTGGAAGGAGCATGTTAAGAAGAAGATTACAGAGCTGAATATTAAATTCAGGAAAATGAATTAGTTGCTTGGTAGGAGATCAACATTAGATCTACACAATAAACTTCTATTATATAGGCAAATATTAAAACCAATTTGGACTTATTCGATACAGCTATGGGGCTGTACCAAAAAAACCAATGTTAAAGGCATTCAAACATTCCAAAATAAGGCTCTGAGGAGTATGGTTAACGCGCCATGGTTCGTGCGAAATGATGATCTCCATCGTGATCTCGGGATGAGTACTGTCTCAGAAGAAATTAAGAGATATGCAATCATGCATAAGAATAGACTGCAAAAACACGAGAACCCTGAAATGCTCCGTGTAATCAACAACACAGAAGATGTGAGGCGCCTGAAACGAACTAAACCTCTGGATTTGGTGAACGAGATTGTGTAAATAAGTAACCGCATGAACTTTGTTTGTAAAATATAGGACTCCATCAGTGGATGGTGTTCCAAACACTGCTTTCTTTAATATGAAATGTTAATTACTTGATAAGGCAAACTTAGTTGTAATTATTAATAAATAAAAAATAAAAAAAATAAAAACTGCTTTCTACAACACATGCGCCGAAACTGTGAGAAGGAAGTACATTAGAGTCGTGTATGTTATGTTATGTGTGTTGTGACACTGACATTTTAAACATTTCTCGTTATGAAGTATAGGGTGAGATCGGTAATTGCAAAATATTTTGACAGCTTTTTAACTGATATTCATGTTGCATAGTTTCTAGAAACCGAAAAAGTGATTTTCAACGTTCAATTCACATTTTTTAACGTAAGCGATTTTAGTTGTATACATCTATATATACACACATACATATGTGTAGAACTATTTTTATTCATATGTATTATACTTGTCTAAATCCAAAACTGCACATCTATACGCATGGATTAGTCAGTATATTCATGTAAATGCACGTTTTTGTAGTTGTGTGTGTATATGTAGATGCAAAAATTTATATCAAAATACTTGGTATTACATATAGAAACATTTAAATGCTCATATTTAACGGTTTTTACTATAGAAAAATCGGCCTAAACTAAAAAAATGCTAGTTTTTTTCCCGTAAAAATGCCTTATACGAACAATTGCAAAAGGTGTCAACTTTGGGCACTCAAGTTTGAACAACTTTGATGCAAAATGTATCTTTGTCCCAGTGCGTCTGACGAAAAAATTAATAAGAATTTTGATAGGTACAATTTAGTCAGCTACAACTTTTGTATTAAAAAGTTTTTGATTTTTGCTATCTTCTTTAGTTTTTGAGATATTTACTAAAAACTGTTTTGTCTTACCTTTTAACCCCCCCCCCCCAGGGGGGACCCATCAGTGAGCCATTGTAGTAACTCCAAAACTTAACTTTCGTGTCTGAAGGATTTTCGTCCAGATTATCACAAAATCTGCCTTTTCAGTGGTCTATATTGAAATTCAGAAAAATCGAATTGCAAATGTCAAAATCGTGGACATTTTAAACAGTGTTTTTGTATATCTCGTTTGTTATCAAACTTGTAGTACGTTCCAAATTCGAGTACATATTGTCAATTTTAGACCATTTACCGGAGTCAATTACATTAGTAGGGAATAAAAAAATGTTACAACTTCTAAGGTATTCCATAGAGGCATATTTAGCTCATTTTAAAGATAACCATATGATAATAGAAATCACAGCTTCTTTTAAGCTTATTTGAATAGATCAGCTGATCCTATGTTGTTGCTTAAAACTTAAAAACATAACCTATAATAAACTAGACGCTATGAATACCCAAGAGAAAGTGCAGGTTGAGTGTTTTATTCAAACCAAATTTGTTATCTTAGTGCAAAGGAGATTTAGAACTCGATAACCATCAAAGTACGAGCCTGGTACGATAAGTGTATGACTACTAGAAGCTTAAAAAGGTAATATTAGATCTAAACTGCCCAATTAGGTTGTTGAAAATGTGCAACAATCTTTCCTTCACATTTATGAAAAAATATTCGCATTTTAGTTAAAGTTTGTCAAAATCTAGGGTTCAGAACAATTTGTATATGAAACTTAAAAAAATTAGAAATTCAACAACAAATTATTGCAGATGACTAACTTAATAGTAAACGCTTTGCAGTTACTGTGGATGATCGTTTGTCTACTGATGAAAACTTTCTAATGAAGCCACGTTCCATGTTATTGGAAAAGTGAATAAACCTAACGTGCGAATATGAGACTCAGGAAGACCAAATCGCGTCCGGGAACATATTAGAGACAGCCTCAAGGTAATGATCCGTTTTTTTCATATAAAAACTATTAATGGTACCATGTATTTAAACGTGTTAGAAAATTTTGGATATTCACAGTTAGAAGACCTACAGCTTGATGCGATTTTACAACAAGATGGCGCCCCACCGCACTGGAGCTTATTTGTTATGGAGTCATCGGTAGGTTGGAAGTGGTCTCCATGCGTTGGCCTCCATTATTCCGGACCTCACATCTTGTGATTTTTTTGTTTGGGGGTTTTGTCAAAGATCAAGTTTACAGTCTAAAGTCTCCAATCCTCAAGTACTAAGATTAAGAATACAAACTTCAGAGATGAAATGCTCCATGCAGTCTGGTCAGAGTTAGACTACAGAATTGACTACCTTTTGGCATTTTTCTATTTGTTTCTTATTAAAATATTTTCACTCCTTAGAAGTTGTACAGTTTTATTTGGGACAGTCTGTATTATGGTAACATTACAACTTGAGTGTCCATCAGGAGATCAAGTAATCCATCAGCAGTTATAAAATCGTAAACGAAGTGTTGGCAATTCTCTTGACTAAACACAATCAGTTTATTTAAGGTTATGTTATTAGTAAACAAACACTCAAGTCTACTCAAACTGGTTGTGACGTCACTACTGTAATTTGACGCAACGTCACGTAACACCGAAACCGGTTTTTGGCAAGTTATTAGCCTGAAGCTTTCATCTGTTTTAACCAGTTGCACAAACTCTCTTACATGTCCAAGTAATAAACAAATATTTTCAATCGAAAAGGAATTTGTCATTGTCTCCATAAAAAATGTTAATTCTGTCTGATTAAAAATTTTACTTTTAATGAGATTCAGCATGGCTTACTATATTAATAATCTAAAATTTTATCGAAATCACTAGTGCCGATTCTGAAAAATGACGCATTTTTATAACAGTACAAAGTACTAACTACGAAATTAAATTTTATTGGAATATACAAGTAGGTATATTTTATTTTGTTTTGTTGGTACGTAGGTGCTACATTTTGCGAAATTTGATCAAAATCGTTAGACTCAATTTTGAGAATATCGTATCTTTTTTTGATCTTATGACAGCTATTCACAAATCTAATGGCAGCTATTTCAGTTATCAATAAAATGAAAATAATGTTGCGAGACTCAAATATGATCATCAAATAGATTACATAATTGTTCACTCGGTTCGAACAAAAGCTACGAAATATTTAAAACGAAACTGCCCTTTACAAATTCGAATTATTTAATTAAATCAATATCCTAGATGTATGTCTGTTTTCGTACAAGCAACAGGAGCTTTCGTCCTGAACATCTTCAGCTCTCAGTTCTCTCTGAGTCTAGTCACATCACTAGTCTATCTCTCTGATTTATTTTGTGTGAATAATAAAACTGATTTTACCACTAAACTTAGTTTTACAAAACAGTGTTTTACTTATCTATCACACGATTATGTTACTATAGAAAAATGCAATGAGAAATGCGTAAGCGTTTTAAAAGCAGTTTTTGTAAAATGTGAGACATTCAATAGACATTAAAAGATGGATTGTATTTTCATTGCCAACTATTAAGGTCTGTAGGTAAAACTAACGATTTTTATAATTTATCACGATAGTCTGTCAGTAGGCTATAATTTAAACTGCCGATTTTATAAAAATAACTGTCCCTATATTACATATGGGACTTAAATCGTGTGGTTTAGTAAACATTTGACTCTTTTATTGAAAACTTCTACCTAGTCTATGGAAGGGCTTTACTGGCAGTTTATAAGATCTATTTTACCACGATTTTATTAGTTCGGTTTCCGTCATATCTGTCTGTCAGTCTGTCCTGGTGGAATTTTGCAATCGAGTTTAAACTAACTTCCCGATAAGTTAGAGACCTGAAATTTTGAACATAGGTCAGAACTGGATGACGATACAATATTCAGTTGGTTTCTTGTCCTCTACATTTATTTAACCAATTAATAGTTGTTTATTGATGTTCAATGAGCACTGTGGTGAATGTGAACACTATAAAACACTGAATCCCCTACCACAAGTTTTGCTAAACTTGTGGTAGGGGATTCAGTGTTTTATAGGGAATAGTTGTTTAAACAAATAAAAATTGGCCAATGAGATGTTTTTCGTATATTGAGTCTCATCAATATATGCAAAACTGATTGAAATCTTTCACCCGGACATAAGACTAAAAAACAGAAAATAATAAATCAAATACATTTTTTTCTTTTAAACATACCACGTTTTTAAAACGGACTAAAAAGTATACAATAATTTTTCATAACCCTTCTACAATTTTGAAGGAGGATTGTTAGTGGCTATGGATATATTTGGAATACTTGGAGAGAAAAAAGTGAGGCGCAGGCAATATGATTGTTTAAGGAGGAGTAAATAAATTAAATTACAGTGAATCTCATTTCCGATTCACTGAAATTAGCTGTGAATTCATCCGGATTGTCTACTTGTATTATTTGCTGGCTGCGCCCCACGGTTTTCTCTCCAAGTATTCCAAATATATCCATAGCCACTAACAATCCTCCGTCAAATGGCCATGAAAAATTATTTTATACTTTTTAGTCCGTTTTTCCATCAGCGATCATCAAAACAGGCTCTGCTATTACAAAGCAAGTGACTACAGTTTATTGTGGGATACAAATGACAAATGTACTTCATTGATAAAACTATGTTTAGATAAATGGTTCTTACTGATAACGAAGTCGGAGTGGTTTGTGATAAGGAAAGACATGTCGTCGCGTTTTGATAACAGGTATCTGTCTCTACGTGAAATGGGTTTGTTCATGGCGTAGGTTAAAATGTGATACAGACGTCATCGGATGGGTTTTACGTATTCAAATCAAGTGTAAATATGTCACGAAAATCCACTGCGTAGTAAATGAAATTTTAGTTACGAGAATAACATATTGTTATTTTTTATTTTCTCTCGTGTACTTGGTGTAGAGAAAATAACGTTGTCGTGAAAAAAGTAAAGTGTTTTTAGATGTATCCTTCCTTTTAGTAAAAAAAAGCGGTTTTGGAAATAATGTCTGCCTTCCGCTTGTCATCTATGCAATACTTGGACTAATTTATTCTCAAATAGGCTTTTCTTAAAACGAAAAAAATTCTACTAGAAAATACACCCACATTTAGTACTTTTAAACTGAATTTGTTTCTTTTAAAACGTGTTTTAAGTTATGGTTTGTGGTTTTAGTTAATGAAAGGGCTGTCGATCTAATGAAAACTTCCCTTAGTCAACGCTATAATTACAAACTTACCCCCTCCCTTGGGGCATTCTCCACCTGTAAACTGAGCCCATCTGTGCCAACTTTAGAAACAAACTGAAGTGAAACTTTCCAACACCGTGCTGCAGACACTCTGAAATGTTCGTGAATTGTAACTTCTAATCCTGTGATTTATGATTACTCATGAGTGAAGGAATTGTTAAAAAATATTGCACTAACTTTCTCAGACACAATCATAATCGAAATCAAAGAAAACTATTCGTCCACAAGTACGTAGTTGTCTGTAAGAAGTAAAAATTAATCAGTCTTTCATTTTGTACATTATTTTAATAGTTAAAGAAGGCCTAAAATTGCTTCACTTTTACCATAAACGTGAAGTTTAAATCAGTCAGGAGTGAAGTCAAGTTTAAATGAAAGTAGTCAAGGTTTGATTTTGTTTTTCTTATATTATATTTGTCGGTAATTTTTATTGTTGGAGAGGTGTAGGGATTACATTTTAGCAACATTTTTTTTAAAGCGGATTTTTAGAAAACTCTTTGTCCAACTGTCATATAATAATTACTCCAACTAATTTTAGATAGCGATCAAAAACTCTCGAAATGTTGCTCAAAACATGGTTTGTTTGTCCCATAATGTTCTTTATTTATGTTACCTTAAATCAGGCATTGTAGATAATCTTTAGGCTTTATATAAATTGCTTAAAGTTGGCAGGCAAAGTATGAAATCAAGCATATTTCGTTTAGGTATTCTATAGAATGCTCACTGCACGGGTTTTCCATAGCTTACAGGTTAGGTTGGATTCATTTACTTCATTAAATATTTAGTATACACACATCCTATTTTCTCCATTTCATATTTTTTATAAATAATTTTCTGAGGAAATCTGTTCATTTAATACTTTGCCTGAAGAACCGTCGGCATTTTACAAAACCCTTAGGGATTATATACAATGCCTAGGCAAAGTGAGTGAAGATCAAACAAAATGAATTTACTTTATACTTTGGCAAAAATGCTTAGAAAATGTATTAAATGCCTAGGTATTCTACAGAATGCCTGGATTTTATACATTGCCGGTATAATATATAAAACAAAAACCAAATCATGTTGTTATTTTCATTTTCCGTAATTTCATCCTTATTTTTTTACAAATTTATTTGATAGTGTTTTCTAGAATTTAAAATAAAAATGAAGGTGCTATTATCTCCTGAAAAGATTATTGAAAACGATATGAAAATTGATTTCGCCTTTTGGGCTATGCAGATTATATTTCTGAAAATCCTTGACATCTTCTGCTTTCTGAATTATGGGTGTAAATGCCACATCTAAAAATTCCTTTAACTTAATGCACACGTTTTTCTTTTAGTTATCAACCCTACGTATTTCCCCCCACAGGATCCATATAATTTCAATCCTGCATTAGGAATATGCGTCTCTATGCATAACAATATGTTGATTTTATTATTACCATACAAACAATAAGATAGTTGAATTTTTTTAAATCTGATGAATACAAGACTATTTTGTAAAAACAGAAAATCTAAAATAAAACTATTGATTACTAATTAGTATAAGAATCAGGAATCATCGTATAGTGCTTTAAAAACAGAATACTGTTGCCTAAAAATACAAGAATTTCATCCTCCTCGACTGATTGTTAACCACTTTTTTTTCTCTTTCTTCAAATTAAGACTGAAAGAGAAAGTTCTTCGTTGTGCTCCAAAATGACTTAATTTATTCCTCGGTTTGTTTTCCTTGTTCCATTGAACAATATAAATCTTTCTTCTACTTAGTATTCTTCTGTTTATTTTTCTTCTTTATCATGATTTTACTTTAATTTACTATGTCTTTTTGGTTTGCTATCCTATTGATTTTTGCGTTTTTATTTTTCGTAGTCATCTTTTCCTCTTCTGATAATCACATGCCTTTTCTTCGACTTCTTTTTTAAATTTATCTTCTTGTTTTATCTATATTCCTTGTCCTCTTTTTTGTCGGTTTTTTCATGTTCTTTAATTTTTTTCTTCTTCAACTTTTCTTGTTTGTTCTTTGCTTTATTTATGATTATATTTTTAGTCATCATCATCTTCTTTCTATCCTTTATATTATTCTTCCTATATTTTTATCGCCTTTTTCTTATCTTTTATCTTCTTTAACTTTATGAAATAAAGACATTTCTTCAAGTAATAGTGAAATACATGCATTGAAAGTGTAAGAACTATTTTTTTTGCCGGACAGAGTGATCATTTCAACTCCTCAGGGGGTTATTATAGTGAGTACGGGGATGGAAATCCCGAGGTACTCCAGCTGGATACACACTTATTTTTTACTTAATTTTACGTTAGATCCCACTCTTTTATGTTATCAAGTCTCACATGACCAACTCTTGTTCTCTTCCGATCGTCACAGTATTTTAGCATTCAAGGGCTAACGGTTTTTATTTTGTGTTCTTTTCTTCCTTTTCTTATTAGACAGTGGTGACTGAGAGGTTTTTCGCCTTTGAGCAACAAACAAATTTATCGTACATTAAATTTTGTAATTTATTTGTGCTGCCTCATCTTCCTCTCTTCCTTCTACTTATTTTTCTTTAGTCATATTTTTTGTATTCTTTGTTTTGTTTTATTTTCCCTCGTCATCTCTCCTTCATTGCCTTTTCATTGTCTTATTTTATTCACCTTGTTATTTTTCTTCTACTTCTGCTTTGACTTTTCTTCTTTCTCGTAGCCTCTTCTTCTTTTTACTCTGTTTTGACTATTTTTATTCTTCAACTTTTCTTTATATATATACTTTTGAAGAAGTTAAAATCTTCCAAAGTCTAGAAACTTAATAATTATTTCTTCTTTTTTGTTCCATAAAATAGTAATAATTTTTAATTAAAAAAAAATTTTATATTAATATTTTTTTACGAGAATAATCTCTGACTCCAACGGCTGCTGTTCTAAAATTAAAAAAAACTTCTCTTTGTTAACAATATGCCGTCACCATAAACTGAAATTTAGTTTCGGTTCCAAACTTTAGCACAGTTTCCTTGCAAAAGTGTTCCAGGTTAGGGGGTAAGTTTGTAATTAGAGGGTGATAAAGGAAGTTTGCACCAATCAGTTTCCAATAGTTTGATAGCTAAACTTCATTGACGTGTCTAAGTTTTAAAAATAACCTTAACTATATGCGTGCTGTTATACGCGTGCATGTGTTTTACTTGACTGAATCTATCTTTATCTCTCTCATATCCCGCCAGAGTGATTGTCAGTATGTGTTTTCCTCTCGATTGTAACTTCCTCAAAAATACGTTGTATAAAGTTAGGTGATGGGGGATGACGAGTTTTACTGTGACCCCACCCCTCTCATTTTGTAATAGTTTCTCTCAATTTTGCTTTACAGTCTAAAGTACTTTACTATTAGACCGATTTCCATACAATTCTGTATGTGGGCATATTTTAGCGATATTTCGTGAGATTCTGTGTGTGGCTGAGCTGTTACAAAAGACTCAATTTCTCAAAATCTGTCATATTCTCATATAGACTATAATTGTTTTAAATGCTAAAATAATAAGCTCTACGAAACTTAGTAGCCATATCCTCAAAAATTACGCTTCGCCATTTATCATTAGAGAAGGGAAATGACACCCCCCACCTAAAAAATATGGAAATGAACTCGTTGTGAAAAGTTGAATATTTTAAAATCAACCAAAACATTTTTGATGAAATTAAGTTTAAATGTGATGAATGATACCAAATTAAGTGGTCACACTCTAGTTTCATTCTGATTTTTTTGCTATAAAACTTTCAAAATATAATTTACTTTTTATTTTGGAGTTTAGCACATTGTTTTTGGTTATAAATATATCTACGATTTTGAGAAACCTTTTTAAACTGATAATTACCGAAATGGCAGTTTATGAGGAAATGGTAATAATGAACCTTTATTTGAGCTCGTAAAGCTTGCATTTTAGAAAAAAAAATCATCAACATTGTCAGTCAATTTTTAGTTTTGTTCCTCCTCAAGCTTTGTGAGCTTTATTAGTATTTGGTTTTGAGAATGGGGATATTAGAAAGTTATTGCAATGTTTATTACCTACCAATTAACTAAGGGAAATCTCGTGATGGGAAAATCGTAAGATTTCAAAATCACGTTTCTTGATATTTTCAGCCCCAAAAAACATATTTTCAAAACGGTATTTATTTGTAGCACTTTCGTCAAGATTGAACAAAAATATCAAAGTTAAATGTGGGATGTTTTCCCTTTTAATTTGAAATTTTTTAATTGAATAAGGACGAAAATAATCTGAGGTTAAAAAGTGATTTTATAAATTTCAAGGGGAAATGTTTTTTTATTGTTTAGCGTGTCTTACGAAATTATTAGATTTTGGGTCACGTTGGCACTTTTAAAGGCACTCTTAATTACGATTTATAAGAAACTAATGAAACTATTTTTTTTAGTTATTGATTTTGAATTTTACAATTTTTGAAAGAATTTTACAAAGCCTAGTGTCTGTAGGAGAAAGATCTGTAAGTGAAGAAGCTACTGAAGCTTTGTAGCTTCCGCATTATTCCTAGTCAGAAAATCTACATTTTTAGAACCTAAAAAATCATACTTTGAAACATAAAATATATATTAACCGTAAGTGTAACATGATAAATAGATTCTTTGAAAAATCGTTTCAATGATTTTGTTAAAATTTATCATGTATATTTTAGGTCCGTAAAAAAACTTATTCATTGCAGTCTTTTCAAAAAATTTCGGTTCTGGTACTGTATAATAATAAAAAAAAACTTTTAGGGAGCTGACAATAATATTTAGGCGAAAAACCTCTCGTTTGTTATCACTTAGCCCTTGAATACTCAAAGTGCGTCAGGTTCCAAAAAGAACAAGAGTTTGTAAAGAGAGACCTGAGAGAAAAAATGAAAGCAGGTATCTAACCCAAGGCCACAAAGAAATGTATAGATGCAGCTAAGCCTTGCTACACTTTGTACTCACTTTAAGTGAGCTCCTGAAAGTAGCTGACATCAAACTGTCATTTCACAAAACCAGATAAAACGATTTAAATCAAATTTTTGTGAAATGTAAAAACTGAAATGCAACAGAATTTAGCTTTTCCAAGTATCTAGTGAAAATAAAGTGTTTCCGTTTCTTTAGATATATTCAAGCGAGAATATTTGTGAACGATATCTTCACATGGTTTGGTTTCTTCGAATAGAGGAACTAAATACAATCTGTCCGCCGGTATTGTTACTAAAGTCTGCATAAGAAAGATCTACAAGAGACGGAGCGACTAAAGAAAGCCTCATATGATTAATTGTTCCCTATTAAACAGGACAGCACATCTGATGCCCGCAGTTTAATCAACGTGTCAGAGAAGTGTCAGATGCAAATTATTAAGAAAAAGAAGTAGAAAGAAGATAAATATTATCTTAGAAAACACTTCATTAACTCGCTAAATAGCTGGGTTGTTAACAACGCCTTGTAGACAATATACTGGCTGATATATCGCGTTATAGTTTTAAATTTATTTTAATAGAATCGTTTAACAGCTGATTTAAATCCAGTTGAGGTTATGTTGAGTTGATTGAGCGAAGTGAGTTTCTATGTGTTATCTCTACCCGTCTGTGTTCTTGTTATCTATCAAACGCTCGTTATGTTATGTTAGGTAGGGTTCGGTTAGGTTAGGTTAGGTTAGGTTAGGTTAGGTTAGGTTAGGTTAGGTTTGTTAGGTAATGTTAAGTTAGGTTATGTTAATTTTGTTTAGGTTAGGTCATCTTAGATTATGTTAGGTTAGGGATTGATATGTCATGTTAAATTAATTTAGGTCAGGTTAGGTTAGGTTATGTTAGGTTAGGGATTGATATGTCATGTTAAGTTAGTTTAGGTTAGGTTAGGATAGGTTAGGTTAGGTTAGGTTAGGTTAGGTTAGGTTATGTTATGTTAGGTTAGGTCCATTTTCCCTAGCTAAAACAGTTGAACCGAATTTAAAATTGCAACATGGATAGACTGTAATTTAATAAAAGGAAGTCAATAAAAATGCCCAAGAATGTCCCTATCTTGTGCAACTTTTCTGGTAATTGGAACACCTACAGGCTTACTTTATGTATTGGACTTTGTGAATAACATATTATAGCCGAAGCAAATGTATTTCAGTGCTTAATAATACAATTTGTCTTTAATCCACAAGGTGTAGCCTAATACATTTAGTAATAATAAAGATCCGATGTAAAACAATGTTTGTTCTAGACAATTACCAGAAAATTAAGATTTTTTTTTTAATTCTGTTATTCCTTAGATTACAGAACAAATAAAAATAACAGGTGTTGTTATACCTTTTCACCTGAATCGTCTTTGGAAAATGCTAACTTGCTAATGTTTAAACATTTAGTGCTTGTAGCTCCTAGAAAGTTAGGTTAGGTTAGAATATCCAAGAATTAAAAAGTCTAAAAATAACGTGTTTGATCCAAAATATCCATAATAAGTAGGGGTTCTTATAAGAAAATTTATAGCTGACCACCATATTGGAAAAATGACGTGTGATATGAAAAATTTGGTAATACCTTTAGTTTTAACTCAAAAAAACTTGGATGGGTTACATTTTAAAGTTTTTTTTGTAATTTTTTATCGAATACAACACTTGTTTCAATCATCCTGTAGATTGTTACCAAAATGTCACAGCCCCGATTTATTATTTTTATTGATTGGAATAAAACAATCCAAATTTTGGGCATCTTAGTTTAGATATAAACTGTACGTTTTGGTATAAAAAATGTTTACTCTATTTCTTGTGGAGTTGTGGGTGTTATTTAAATATTTAATGATAAGGGTGTTTGCGTGGTGCGTCATTTTAAAAGTCATTTAATGTTAATAAATTTAAGAAAAAAAAAGAAAAAGTTGAATCAAATAAGTCGTCAAATTTTAAAACAGACACGTATTTTTAAGAAATGCTTTAAACTCTTCTTAGGTGTAGGGGGTTGCGTGATTTTACTATTTTTAAGGTATGTAAGTGTACGAGAAATATATGAAGATGTGGACTGTATATGAGGATAAACGATTACCTTAATTTGTCTGTCTCCAGTATTCTGTTTTTCCTAATGATTACTAGTTTCGATAGAGCACTGTCATCATCAGATCTTCACTAAAGTTTTTTATGAACGAATATATAAAGTAAAATTAGTTTCCATTCAATATGAATCATGTAAAATAAAACACATGTTATAGGAGACGATAGAAAGTGAACATACATCAGAAACACAGTTTAAGAACATTGAAGATATGTAATGCAAACTTGGTAGCTCTACAATAGTATTTGAGGAGTTTGATAAATTGGAAATCTGCTGGAGTTACTATAATTGATTAGGAAATAACCTTTGTTTTGTGTTGTAGGAATGATAATCACGTAAAATCATAAAAGTAAGTAGGATGTTGGTATTTTATTTTGATGGTGAAAATATTTACGTTCTGGATCCGGATCTCCAATCCTTATCTCTAATGTCTTGGGTTTCGTCCTTGTTGTAGGGTGGATTGTAAAGAAATGTTCGATAAAATATTCTTGTGGAGTCTTGTACTAAATAAAAATATTACAAACATTTAATCGTCTTTAAATAAAACTAAACGAAGTTTACTTTAGAAAAGTTCCTAACAGGGGGTAAAACAAGCATACCAAAATATATAGTCTATACCCGAACTAGGATTTCCAAAATTGGGATTTAAAAAATTTCTTTAAAGCTAAAATAATTGTTTGGACTTTATAACCCCACTTCATAGGTTGCGATTGCTTTAACAATTATTGGCAATTTTTCTTATTATTTCAAAACTTTAAAAAATCATTTTGCCAAAAAATCGGGCGTATAATTTAAAAATGGCAGCCCTTTAAAATACAGTTTTTTAAAAATCCATACGTGTTTTGTATTTTAATAAAGTTATTACTAAAACACATATATTTTCATAGCAAAACATTCGATTTTAAAAAATGCCAGTAAGGGGAAATTAAGTAGCTTCAAACAGATAGCAGGAATGAAGCAGTTCTACTTAATGGAATCATCGATCTTGTCTGTAATGGTTCAATACCACGAAAGTCACATGTGACAACCGTAAATGATAACTTAGTCACTGAAACGGCTTCATGTTGAATATAAAGTTGTTATTGTGCAATTATTGAAATTTCTACATGTGTTGCTAGTTTCAAGTGATTAAAGTTTCTGCAAGTGCTACTTGTTTCAAGTGATAGTTGTTACAAATGTTGTTGGTTCCAAGTGATTGATGTTTCTTCTAATGTTGCTAGCTTCAAGTGATTGAAGTTTCGAAAAGTAATGCTAGTTTCAAGTGATTGAAGTTTCTTAAAGTGTTACTCGTTTCAAGTGATTGATGTTTCTATAAGTGTTGCTTTTTTAAGTGATTGAAGTTTCTACAAGTGTTGTTCGTTTCACGTCATTAATGTTTCTACAATTATTGTTGCCAGTTTCAAATTATTTAAATTTCTACAAGTAAAGCTAGTTTCAAGTGATTGAAGTTTCTTAAAGTGTTGTTCGTTTCAAGTGATTGATATTTCTATAAGTGTTGCTTTTTTAAGTGATTGAAGTTCCTACAAGTGTTGCTAGTTTCAAGTGATTGAAGTTCCTACAAGTGTTGCTGTACAAGTGATTAAAGACGTTATTCACGTATGAAACTACCGAATTCAACGATTTATTTTCTTTTTTGATATTAAGCAAATTCTTGTCATTATTACATTTGTTTTACAACAAAACTTTCTATTTCTGATGACATCGTCACTAAAATTCTTTAGAGTTTTCAAACTTCGCTGCGCAAGTCATAATAGAAAAAGACACGTTAAGTATATTTCGTCTCTTTTTATCAAAGTGTCACCCAATCTATATATAACATCTCCAGTCTTTATAATGGATATAAATGTATTTAAAAAAATCTCCATTTAATTTATTTATTAATCCGATAATTCCAATCTCGATAAGATAACATGCTGGATAAGATATTGTGTTTATTACCATGTACCTATATTTAGATAGAAAGTAGGTCTACTATGAGGGGGAAAATAGATTTCAACATTGTCGTCGATGTATCTGTTTTAAGTAAAAGAAAGAGTTTTTGAAACAAAATGTCTGTTTGTCAAAAACGATTTCTTAGAAATAACTTGTTTGATTTTTACCATATTTATATTTTATGTGCTTTGAATTTAACGTTTTTACTTTATTAAATTTACCCCTAAGGTTCCGAAATAAATTTATTAGTCAATATCTTCCCAAAAATATCGGTTAAAAACTTTCTTATAGAATGGGAAACTATAGTGTTGCACTCATTTCTCCGCAACAATCAGATTGCTCCCTCCTAGTGTTTCAGCATAAATTCTATTAAGCAATGAACACGATTCAGGATTCTGAACTTTCCGTTAAACCTATTAAAATTTGGGTTTATCAGCTAATCTTCTGTGCTCCTGAACTCTATCTTTTGTAGGTTACTTCTTCTAATAGGCATCAAGGGATAACGATGGTCCTATGATCGTAGTACGCTCCCACTGCAAGTTCTCAATTGCTTTTGGTTTAAAATAACATCAATTCCTCGTTATACTCCAACCAAGGCTATTAGAAATCTTTTCGCACGGTTTTCTTGAGAAGCACCAAATAATACGTAGTCCAGCGTTTCTTCTCTGTCTGGTATCTCTGGGAGAATAGGGAAATTACTCAGTGGGAATCTGTAGATATATTGTCCAGTGCAGATTCTAGTCATAACCTTGAAGGTGATATTGGGTCTCGAGGCAGTACAGTACAGTTCAGGTTGTTCTTCCACAGCCGCGTAATTTTAAGGCACTAATTTCATCCTTCGATGAAAGGGTCACCGTGACGTCAGAGAAGAGAATCCCAAGCTCTTCCCAAAGTTCGGTTGTAGGCAATTGATTATTAGTTTGATTATGTATGAGAGTCTGAGAAAGTTAATGCAATTTTTTTCGTAGATTTTTAGTTTTAATATACGTGGGTATGTGAGAAATTTTGTGTATTATTTTTGCATTGATTATTTAGTTTGACTATGTATGGGAGTCTGAGAAAGTTAGTGCAATATTTTTCGTCGATTTTTAGGTTTAATATGTATGGGTATGTGAGAAAGTTTATGCAATATTTTTGCATCCTGCTAGTGATGCTCTCACACTCACGCATGTAGATGGCGCAGAGTAGTGGTGATTCCCCTCATCCACTTTCAGTTTTCCCCCTCATTCGCTTTCATTAATCCCCTCATTTCGCCCATTTCCACCGTCCCATAAGAAGTTATCATTTCCACAATATTTAATAAAGAAAGTAAATTTCTGATATTTATCATTCGTAAAAGTAAAGGATTTGTAATAATCAAAGTTATTGTAATAAATTACCAAGAAATAATTATATTATTGTTTTAGCGATAAGTCGGTTGTCCTTTGGATTTGCAGAAGAAATTTAATTATTACTGTATTTGGTATTTAAAGAAAAAAATATTTTGTTTTTTGTAACTAATTTGTGAAGTTAATAGTTTTCGAGATATTAAATAATAAAGATTTAAAACAAAAACCAGTTTGAAAATTTACAAAATAATAAATAATGTCTGTATATTGGTAGTAGTATAAATATACAATGCTAGCAACAAAAATGAACTCAATACTCTATTTGCGAAGTATAAAATTCGTTTATAAAAACACAAATCGAAAAGCATTTGGAGGAGTTCAGAAATTTTCCCCATATTTTAATGTAAGGAATCCCTTATATTCTCCTTATATTTAAAGGACATTTTCAAACGAAATATCAGACTGTCCACCTTTATTGTTTACTTGTGTAATAGCGAAACAATGGCACGATAAGAATAGTAATTAGACGACAGCTCTACTTTCAGTGACTTAAATTTGATTGCATTACTATTGTTTTGTATTTAATAGGCTTAGGTAATGAAGTAAGGCTAGCAGTTATCTAACATTTTGTTATTTACAAGTGCGCAGATCAAACGTTGTCACAATATGCAGCTGTTACGTATCTATGAGTATTTTAGATCTCACTTATATATGCAACGACAAATTGTCAAGAAATCGTCGGTGTAAAATTCGTAACATCAGAAAATCTATTCATGTGAAACGTACGTAAGACCCATTGATATATTCATGGTGAAGGCTAGAAAAGCAGTTTTATGGGCTAAAGTGCAGCGGCTTCTGGAAAACGTCCCTCCTGGAGCATGTCACGGGAATAATCGGGATAATCCTGCGGATGGGACACGTCGTTTTGGTTTATTTTCACTTTTTGGTTGATCGCTACGTAACGTTTGCTGACCATTTGAGACAGCAACGATATATAAAGCCCTAGCCTAGGGTCGACATTTTGGAAACTTTTTGGTCCATTCCTATCCGAAGCCAAACCGTTACCTCGGTCTGCTAATTGCATAACCAACTTTGAAAACATTAATTTAATTTATAAAACCCAAATTAATTAACCAGTCATGCTGCAATTTGTAAATATATATTTAAACCAAAATAGAATTAACTACACTGCACTGCACAGCACGTCTAGCTGCCTGTACGGAACGAATACTTACCCCCTTGCCTGGTCTGCTCAACGAAACTACCCAGTCAGCTGTTTCGTTGTTATGAATAGTCTGGATTAGGTAAAAATAGACCTTTCTCAAATAGGCGCCGAGCTCAGTGACGAATCGTCACAACTGCCGAAATGACATTTTCGATGACATTAGTTTTGTTTAGTTTTTATTTCGTTTTGGTTTTATTACTTCGACACACATAATAAACAATTTCTTTTATTATTTAAGATATTGTAAGTACAATTGTTACTATCTCATTAAATATAATTGTCTAATATTGTACTTATTTTTGTTTTAGGTAAGTGCCAAAATACAGCTTGTTGTCTCTATTCAACAAATTATGGGTCAGTATTTTTATTACATATTTTTATCTCAACTCTTACTTTTGAGTGTTTATTTTACGTTCTCCGTAAGTGCAGCTTATTTATTGTACAGTCAGCTTAGGTCGACATAAAAAAAAAAAAAATTAAAGTGTCAGATTAATTATTTTACAGCGTGTTTTTAGTCGTAAGAGAAAACGGACACATTTGGGCTAATATTAAATCCATATTCTTGTTTAAAGGCGAAACACTCTTGGTCATCCATCATCCGCTTATAAAAGAAGAAAAAGAACATACAATAATGACTTCTAGATCTCGAATACTCTAATTTAGTATCTGCGTCGAAAGATAAAAAGATTTGGTCAATAGGAAATATGAAAGAATCAGATTTAACCCAAGACTAAATAGAAAATGTGTAGATTCAGCCTCGGGATAGCCACGACTGATGAGTGACCCCCCCCCCCGAGGGTTATGGAGTGTCGAATTAAAGTATGAGGTAGGTAGTTATGAGCATGCCACGCAAGGCAAGGTCCCAACCAGATTTTTATCAACGGGTAAGTCTGATTTGTACTTACGTATTAACGCCACCGCAGCAGAAGTTGCGCTATGCTCATGCGCCAATATTTGCTTACTTTGCGATATAATTATATATATATATATATCACGACAGGTAGCTATATATATATATATATAAACACCTGGCCAAACCTAATATATATATATAATCACCTGGCCAAACCTTTCGTAAGTTTATTGAAGTTAATAATTTGAAATTAGATCATGGATAAACATGAGCTTTAAAAGTGAAATGTCGCCAGTCTACGCCTAAAATTTTTGCGACAAATCATAAAATGAAAGTATATGAATCTCAAAGCTGAAAAAAATGGAATTCTGCTTCCCTTAAACCAGTTTGCTCTTTATTGGCGCATGCGCATTAGCGAAACTTCTGCTGCGGTGGCGTTAATACGTAAGTACCGTCTGATTTTATGAAGTTATACCTAGTATCAATCTGATATAAAATTTGCAAACATTTGGGGGGACTTTTGTGACCCGTTTGAAGGTTGCAATTACCTAACTTTCTGTACTCTGTCGCGACGATTATTTATGTTCTGGTGTCTATTGAAAGGACTTGGAATATTTCTACTCTCTAGATTAAATCTGACTTAATTATAAATTCTCAATTCTAAAAACTTGAGGCAACAATCCCTGGGTGCTGAAGGTTATGGGGTTCGAATCCTACCTAAAACGGAAGGTTTTTCTTATGTTTGATTCATTTCAACCTGTGGTATGGTGGTTGCAGGTTGAAACAAGTGAAACTAGAAATTGGTATTCGTTTATTGCAAAATGAAATCAACTCACTTCCAATTGTAAACTGTTCTACTAGTATGTTTTTTATATAATAAATAAACACACGCAAGCTGTAACACGGTGATTGTCTTTCTAATTTATGTTTTATTTATAAAACAATCGTTGAAATAGAACTTTAGTGACAGATTGTCATAAAGTAAATTAATGTGCGCTAACCGAAGTAATCTAATCTATCAGCTTATTATACAAGGCATGGTATTAAACTGTCTCTCACTCAAATTAATTTACATATATTAATCTGTCTAATGAAATTGACAATACATGTTTTTAGAACAGTTAGTAATTTAATGCTAATTAGTTATTAGAAAATGGAATTTCGAAGTTTAGTTAGACTCTAATGAAATTGACAATACATGTTTTTAGAACAGTTAGTAATTTAATGCTAATTAGTTATTAGAAAATGGAATTTCGAAGTTTAGTTAAACTCTAATGAAATTGACAATACATGTTTTTAGAACAGTTAGTAATTTAATGCTAATTAGTTATTAGAAAATGGAATTTCGAAGTTTAGTTAAACTCTAATGAAATTGACAATACATGTTTTTAGAACAGTTAGTAATTTAATGCTAATTAGTTATTAGAAAATGGAATTTCGATGTTTAGATAGACCAGGAACATACTTGTTGAGTCACAACGCATCAATGTGTTTTCCCGGGACTCACTACGACGAATACGGGTTTGGCAATTCCGAGGTCCTAGCTGGATCTACACATTTTTTTATGTACTCTTGGGTTAGATATCGCTCTTTCGTATATTCAGGTCTCTCTTGGCCAAATTTATTATCTTCCGATACTGAAGCTATTAGGTTATTTCGATCCTGACATACAAAATGGGTTCAATTTTTCTGCACCTTGAAAAATTATTAAGTTATCATCAAAGAATCTAAAACGAAAAAATTGGTAATTGTCAAGAACACACAAAACATGATAAGCCTACTAGTTATTATACAGTATCAATAACTTGTTCCAAAAGCTATATTATTTACCATAAAATACTCAAAAGTAGACTTTAACTTGTTTAAAACTTTAACATTTCTTTATTAGAAACTTTGAATTACAAAAATTGACAACTAACTGGCATGCATCAAAGTAATAAAAATATTATTGGACAAATAAATGGAGTTTTTTTATTTCGTAAGTTGGCAGTATTAACAAGTGATCAATAATGCAAATTTGGCTACAGATATATAAAAAATTGAGATGTAGCCAGAATAACCCCACATTCCAAACTAGTTTAAAATTCGTCCACGCTTTGTACAGAAGAGCACAGCGACAGACAGACATTATTCAAACAACCACGTTTTGACTCATGTCATCTAAAAACTGATATATTGACAAAAAATTTGACTGTTTTATTTTAACCATTACAACTACGGTTTAAAGAAAAAAGTAAAAAACTAATCATTTAACTTTGTTTTGCTGTTGAACCTTCTTACATTATTAAACTTGTTGATCTTGCCTTATTACTACAATATTTTAAAATAATATTGCACAGTATAAAATTTTCAATATCCTCCCTTACAATGCTCATCTTTCAGTTTCTATGCTATGAACTAAATTTGAATATATAATTGTGTAAAATGTAAATTGAACCATGAAAATATTCATAAAAAAACAAGAATTTAGTTCCACTTTTTATCTTTTACTTAGGAATCATTTTATAATAGTTTCAAAATAACATGATGTAAACATTTAATTTTGTGGGTTGAATCAGATTGTAGCTTTCAGTTAGGTCTAATCGTAAAAAAAGAAGGCTGACTTAGGGAAGAACAAGTATTGAAAAGCAACAAATAAAAACATTTTTGAACTGGAGCCAATTCTGTACCGGAGATATTCAACTGCGCACGCATTGGAGGGGAGGGGAGGGAGGGAGTGAGGGATCGTAAACATTTAGCGCGATCTCGTCCCGAAGACTGAATTTGCAAAACATCCTGTGTTCAGATTATTTACGGACTTTTAATTTCATCTTGTAATATTCAACTGTACTTGAACATGCTGTAAGTTAGAACGGACGAAAACCTAATCACACATTTGCTTTTTTAAACTAAACTGTTTGAATTTCATTAAAAAAAAATAAAATATCGCCGGATTGTGTTATTACGCCGAATTTGTTGTCACCGGTACGAATTTGTAAATAAATGCTATTCACAAATATGTTACCTTTCATTAGTTAATGAGCCAAAAATTTATTTTCAAAACAAATTTTCTTTGTATGTGGCGTCAGAGATCATTGTTATTTTTCAGTTTCCTCTAAAAGAAAAATTTTCTTATGTATATTGTTTGGGATTAGTTTGTGTTATTGCTTTGGATGTAAATAGTCACATCAACAAAATATTGTCGAAATCGCGTGTGCTGATTTTGAGAAACTCGATCTTTTAAGTTAAGCCCACACTTCATTTTACTTTTAAACTACAATAAGAATTTTGTCCTAAAAGGCTTCATTATTCAGCTGTTAAATCAGCAAAAACGTTCGTAGTCCATCATATTTAATAATAATATTTACATACTTCTATAGGATTATAATTTTTTTAAATCTAATAACTCTGAAACGGAAAATATTACGATAAATTAATCCAGCCGCCATTTGAAACGAGTCATTGAATTCGGTTGGTTATTTTTTTCAAAATAATTCTTTATTTTATTCAGTATTATGCCAAATTTCCATTCATTCCCTTATCTTTCTGGAGTTAAAATATATTTTGTAAAAAAATAAAAAATGGGGATATCTGTATTTTCTTAATCTGAAAAAAGGGGAAAAATCCGTTTTAAATTGTGGTAAGATCACAGCAACAAACATTGCAGTACAGTATCCTATTTATTCGACCATTGTTGATATATAGGTTGAAGTTAGACTTATGTTTAAAGATTGTTTGGTAAAGACACAATGTCCAAATTGAATGATGATTTATTGATGTTGTTCACCGATTTTCAAAATTGATCCTGCAAACAAAATACTTATCAAAACAAAACAAATTCCTTCAAAACGGGGTATTTTCCCTCAAAGCGGGAAAAGCAGGGAATTATCCTACTCTGACGTCACTCCATTAAGTTATGGGAAAACAAATAGTCATCTTTATATACCAGAAGTATCTGCAATTAAATATTGTATGTCAGAAGTTGGTGCGGTTTACGTAGACCCGTAAAGGTCAATGTTAGATCAATAGACTTGCTCTGAATACTGTTGGAATCCTCCAAATATTTTAAGAGTGGTCAAGAAATTAAAATGAATTATCCCATCGTTCTAAAACTATGTTTACCAAGTTTAGGGTGAAACGTGACAATTTGCGTTCTAAATCTTGTGCGAATGGAATGTGAAAGAAAATTAATGTTCAGGAGTAAATTGAAAAATATTGAAACATACACAAATGTTTTATTATATTTTACAATTACTAGAAAATCATAATTTTCTTATATGTAAATTTTATCACACTGATGTGGAGTCATAAATTTTCAAATTGCATTCAACTTGTGCAAATTGTATTTTTTCCAAACCCTCTGCGTATTTTAAAATGAGGAGCCTAAATTACTTAAAAGTACAACATTTCCTTTATTTTATTTTTTTTAATTATTATACATTTTTCTGACATTTGCCATCATTTGTGTGTTAAAAATCAAATACGGCGTTTCGGGAAGAAGAGTCAATTCCCGAAACGTCGTGTTTTGATTTTTAACACACAAATGATGGCAAAAGTCCGAAAAATGTATAATAATAAAATTGAACTTCCATCATTAACAAATAACTTCAAACAGAGAATTTCCTTTATGATTGGACTATTGGTATATCGTAAACTGTAAATCATAGTTGAATCCAAAATCTGATATGAGAAAATAAATCATATAAAGTATATAAGAAAATACAAGACAAGAGTTCTTTAATATTAAAACATAAAGTAAAATCAACTACCATATGTGTTTTGAAAATACAAGTCAAAATTTAAAAAAATTGAAATAGGAATAATTTGTGCTTTAACTTTATTTTGTCTTGCATTTTCTTAACACATTTGGTATATTTATGATTGTTATTTTGATTTTAAAATTCTGAAATATACGTTGTTATATTTAGAGTAGTTGGATTTAGAGTATTAGAAGTTTTTGGAGAAATGGCCACCAATACATTTTGGATTCCTAGACATTATATTTTCGCATAGTTTGATCAAAATCATTAAATCCAATTTTTAGAAAAACATTTTGGTATTGGATTTATAACAACTACGCACAAATTTTAAATTAACACCCTCAGTCCCGAAGGGTTCTATCTGGATCTACACTTTTTTCACGTAGTAGGGCCTATTCGGTTAGATATCCTCTCTTTCCTTTCAGATCTTGATAAAGTCTTGTTCCGTCCCTAATTAGAGTCTTTAGGGCTAAAGGTCTAAGTTCTTTCTTTTATATATAAGACGATGATTGACCGAGAAGCTTTTCCAGTTTAGAAAAAAACAGACAAAATTTAGAGTTATCGCTAAATTTAGGGAGGATGGAAAGTTCATTAAAATCCGTCCATTCAATTGTATAACATTCAACAAAATCATTTGGAAACTTAAACACAGATATATACACGAACAATTCATACATGAACATAGATTTTGTTTGCCCTCATAACTGTTTTGTAGTAGTAATTACTTGAAGGTGGTTATTTGAAAGAGGTTAGTACTGCAGTGATCGTTAATTGATAGGTGATTGTACTGGAACTGTTAAATTGAGTGATTAGTAACGACCTCCGATATAACATTGTAATTTCTTGAAGGTGGTTATTTGAAAGAAGTTAGTACTGCAGTGATCGTTAATTGATAGGTGATTGTACTGGAACTGTTAAATTGAGTGATTAGTAACCACCTCCGACATAACATTGTAATTTCTTGAAAGTGGTTATTTGAAAGAGGTTAGTACTGCAGTGATCGTTAATTGATAGGTGATTGTACTGGAACTGTTAAATTGAGTGAATAGTAACCACCTCCAACATAACATTGTAATTTCTTGAAAGTGGTTATTTGAAAGAGGTTAGTACTGCAGTGATCGTTAATTGATAGGTGATTGTACTGGAACTGTTAAATTGAGTGATTAGTAACCACCTCCGACATAACATTGTAATTTCTTGAAAGTGGTTATTTGAAAGAGGTTAGTACTGCAGTGATCGTTAATTGATAGGTGATTGTACTGGAACTGTTAAATTGAGTGATTAGTAACCACCTCCGACATAACATTGTAATTTCTTGAAAGTGGTTATTTGAAAGAGGTTAGTACTGCAGTGATCGTTAATTGATAGGTGATTGTACTGGAACTGTTAAATTGAGTGAATAGTAACCACCTCCAACATAACATTGTAATTTCTTGAAGGTGGTTATTTGAAAGAAGTTAGTACTGCAGCGATAATTAATTAATAGGTGATTGTATTGGAACTGTTAAATTAATTGATGGGCTAGTAACGGCATCTAACATAACCTTGTGAGCTAACGAAAGAGCTTGTTAATTTGAAAGACATAACCTTGTAATTAATGAAAATGTCAAAGTGAAATAGTGAAATAGTAATTAATGAAATACTGTAAACTGAAAAAGTAAAAAACACACATTTCGTTAAACTTTGATAAACATTCTACGATTGACAATAATAGGCAACACATCTGACACTGAATTTTGATTGGTTTTGACCTCTCAGTACAATACATTTATTAAACACTTGGACACATTACAAAGCTTATTACCACACCTTATAGGGGTCACACTAGGTCACTAAGTACCTCAGGACGTGTTTGGTCATGCCTTTTTAAGGATTCAGTAAAATAATTATTGGTTAGTAACGGAACAGTTGATGATAAAATCAGAGTCACGAATACAGTCTAGGACTTGGTAACAATGGATTCTAAATAAAGCATGGATTGTTAAGGTTTTTGGAGGGGAATATTTTTAGAATAATTTCACTTTCTCACAAATAGTAGAGACATTTTTAGGATTGATACATCTTTAAGAAATTCGAAAAAAAAATTATTAAAAATACATTGAGAGACAGTGAAACCATTAATATAGTAAGCGTTGCCATAGTGATGAGTATAACAAAAATTAACAGCTGACTAACATATGGAACAAATTCAGTTTAGAAAAAATAACATACTACTGAATTATAGTTTGTTTTGTTGTGTAAGCAAGCATTTTGTCTAGGAATACTATATTTACAAATATCGTACTAACATTTCACAAACTGTCTAATATTTTGTAAAAAATCATTACGATTTGTTGTTTGTTCCTAAATAGTTAGCCTTAAAAAATATCTCATTTAATGTATAAGGAGAGAAAATGTTGCTAAATTCGAAAAAAAGTTATATCTTTAGACGAGTAAAACTTTAGTTAATAATGTTAATCAAATAACCTAAAATTCTGTTAACTTGTCTTCATTAGAAGTTTAAAATTAAAAATGCTGTTGTATTTGTAACGTTTGAGACATAGTCTTTTGTAAAACACTGTATACAAGTGGAGAATGTTGACAGTACCCTTTATGTAGCTCTAATAGTGAACTTTAAAATTATGGGTTTCTTTAATTTATATTTTAACTAGCTGAACCCGCGGATATGCCCTCAAGGAAATCGGGCTTTGTGTGTATATCAATAATTAACCCGAATTCCAATTACTTAGACTACACAATTTATCTAGTTTTTCAACTAAGGACAGCGATTAAGGTTTACCTAATTGATGTTCATCCATGTAGTTAATTGATTTAACTTTTAGTACGCCTACATTTATAATTGAGCACTTTTAAATTACTAATTAATTTGTCCCCTAAAATAATAATTTTCTTAAAAGTCTACTTGACGTCCAGGTAATTTCAACTTTGTAAGCACAGTCAAGAGAATGATTTAAGTAAAGATTTTAAGCGTAGGCTCTTCCCATTCGGTTAAATAGAATTAATTTAAAAATCTGGTTATTAGGTTATTATCTGGTTAGGTTAGGTTAGGTTAGGTTGGGTTAGGTTAGGTTAGGTTGGGTTAGGTTCGGTTAGGTTAGGTTAGGTTAGGTTAGGTTGGGTTAGGTTAAGTTAGGTTAGGTTAGGTTCGGTTCGGTTAGGTTCGGTTAGGTTAGGTTGGGGTAAGTTAGGTTAGGTTAGGATCGGTTAGGTTAGGTTAGGTTAGGTTAGGTTACATAAAAATTATGAACGTTTTAAAAATATTTGTATTTTCTCTTTTTACTTACAAAAAATGACATTACAAACAATTTTTTTCTCTTAAACAGAACAATGCGACCGAAGTATTTTCAACAAACTAAACCAAGTTACCCCGTCACCAATACAATACACTCGGGATAGCTAACGGTTACAGCTCAGGCTACATTTCACATTTTGTACTCTCTCGAGTAGTTTGGAATTAATTTACTATTCACCTCATTAGATATAAATTAAAACTGTGGAGGTTTGTAATTTTTTACTTTGTCTTTTTGCGTTTGTTGTGTAAATTTTGTCAGTGTGTACACTGTTAGAGACTTGCAAACAATTTTTTTCTTCCTAAATTAATTGCTGCTAAAACAAAACGATACGTTTATTCAAAATATTTTGTACAAACCGAACCATGTTATCCCATCACCAATCTAATAATAGGCTACACGTATCTAAAGTTTACAGCTCTAAAGTACATCTCACATTGTGTATACCCTTGGGAGGCGCTTAGGGTTAATTTATAATTCACCTTATAGACATAAATCAAAATTAATTATGTCTATAATCTATTTCTTTTTTCTACTTGCGGTTGGCATGTTAAATTTTGTAGATCTATTAGACTTGAAAAACTTTTTTCTTCTTACAAAACCTTCTAAAATAAAACAATCGTTTAATAAAAGTACTTACAACCAACCAACCTTGTTATTCCACAACTTTGAAAACTCAAGCGATTTTAATACATTTCAATAACGTTTTAATTCTCTCCCAACTTTGTTGTTGATGTATGTTGTCATTGAAATCTCAAATAATTACAGGAAAAGATAGATTTCCTTTTATTTGCTGGAAAATAATTGTCAAAAATTTGGAAATACTGTACCGATTAAACAAAACATTTATAAATAGCGTTTAAATCTTATATAAATTACACCACTGATAATGTATTTGTTGTTTGAACATTTAAACAAAATGTGTAAATGTAAAATACGTTTACAATTTTGTTTTTTGTTTTACCGGAACAGACACATACATACGTTTGGAACTATTGCATTAATTTGAATCAACTGCATGAAAATTGGATCCGTGGTTCTTGAGTTAAAATCTTACAGAAAGACAGACAGAGATGTTGCGTTTATATAAATATAGATATCTACCAGTCGCGATACTTCCCCTGTATTTAAATGTCTCAGATAATTTTTTTGGTTTGTAGTAGCACATGTACATTGTTGTTTAATATTTAAAACTGTGAAAACAGGCTTGTAGTTTTTCGTTGGTTATTGATGACCTAACAAATATTGAATACACAGCTGTTGTTGAATTGCTTCTATGTAAACAAGTTATTGTAGGTTATGTTTAAGGTAGAAATGTTCACGATTCGAAATAACAATTTTACTTCTATAAATCGAGCAATGACAAACTTTCAATTGAATGATTATTTGACCATTTTTATAGAAAATATTGTACCACGATTTATGTATATATAATTTTAGAAAATGCCCTGTAACCACGAAAATCTTTCCTTAAAAAGTTATAATTGAAATTTATTCTCATTTCTTAAATTTATTAAAGAAGAAGATTAAATTTAGTCCTCGAATGACGTCAGAGAACAAGAGTTGATTAAGAGAGAGCTGATAAGGAAGATAAGGTTCTAACCCTACCTGAAAAAAAGTGGTGATCCAGCTAGGACCTCGGGATTACTACGCCTGTACCCACTATAAGTCATTTCCTGAAGGTAACATTTATTTCAAAAAGCAAATAGTAAAAATTACCGTCTTAAGAAATGATGTAAAATAAAAAATAAAACAAAGCCAGGACAATAAAGAATATGTTTAACGGGGTAAAGTAATCTTGTATCAAAGGGAAATTACGAATATTTTGCTATTAATTTAGTCCTCGATACAAGATCAAACAATAGTCCTCAAGGTTTTAAACAATAACCAAGAATACAAAAATTGTCTACAAAATCCGAAAACAAAATAAAAACAAGGGAAATTACAAAGTTGGAAGCCATATTGGAAAATCGAGGCCATTATTTCATAGTTTATGAAACAGATTTGAAAGTTATATGAAAAGTAATAATGGTCCCCCCATTTAAAGTTTTTCATTACGATATACCAAAAGTGCGTAAGATAAAAGAATCACTATGTATAACACCTTGTCCTTATAAAGGTAATTGGATTATATACATTGAAACGAAAGAAAAAAGTCAAATGACATAGTGTCGAATTTATTCTTTATTTTATGTTCTTTTCTTTCTTTCTTTTTTTGAGGCGATGATATGAGCGAGAGGTTTTTTACCTTTATACAACAAGGTATTTAAACTTCACATTTCATTGAAATTTCAACGAAATCTGTGGAGCTGATTTTGAGAAATTGCGTGTTTTATATCAGCTTCATATTTTTACCTACAACTTACGAATAGGAATTTTGGAGAGTTGGCGATCAACACGTTAATGTGAGAAAGTTAAAACTTAAAAAAAGTATCATTTTGTAAATTATATTGCTATAACAAATTATGCAAAAATCTCCAAATATGGAAAAGTTTTTGTGTAACTTTATAATACCTCCAAGAAACTGCAACACCTCCGACTAAAAGTGTTGGATATCTTATTTTACTCGATAGAAGATTATTTAAACACAAAATATGTTGTACAATACCCTTTTTATAATGTAAAAATAAAACGAACGCATATTTTGTTTCTATTTTTCAAAGTTAAAACGTTCAAAGAAACAATCACAAACGCAGACGAATAGAGGAGATGACAGAGTAATTTCAAACAGCAACTTACAACTGAAGTTTTCCACAAACTTGTGATTCCTTTCGGTACAGTAAAGATGAGCGTTATGTCATCCGGAAAATAAGAAAACGTATCCTTTAGGGTTGAGGTGGAGAAGAGAGGGATGGAAAACAATTACATTTTACTCTACTATCCTTGAGTGAACATCCAGTTTATAAAATAATAACTTTAAGTTGCGTAGGGTTTCTGTTGGTTCGTAGTTAAGAGTTGATTTGAAAAACAAATTAAGACTCTATTGACTAAGTTTCTGAATTAATATGGATTTCAAATGATCAATTAATTGTAAAGAATATATTTAGAACTGAAATTGTACAAAATAACTACGTAATATAATGTGGATTAACATGGAGACAATTGGAGTAATCTGTAGAAATTTAGTTTTCTTTCTTGTGAAAGTTTTCACAAGGAAACTATCAGTTGATAGTACCTGGCTAAACACCAAATAATATATACGTACACAATTACATGATGAACAAGAACACACATTCAGATAGGTAGATAGAGTACATCCCATACAAATGAGATTTTACTTTGGTACACATTAACTGCCAATAATGAAAGAAAATCCAAGTTCAAGTGAAAAGTAATGGTAGCAAATAACTTTTGTACTGCAGAAACACTTATATTAAATTTATTGGGAAGATTTCGATTCGAAGCCTCTGCACGTCCACCAAGCCTTATGTTGCTCCCCAATAGCTCGTGCAGGGCAGATCAGCCTGCGAACCTTCAACAATGAGACTAAGTAATAGCGATGATACAAAGATCAGCATCATCCCCCGGTTGAGATGCTCCATGGAGGGATGAGACTAAGTAATAGCGATGATACAAAAGATCAGCATCATCCCCCGGTTGAGATGCTCCATGGAGGGATGAGACTAAGTAATAGCGATGATACAAAGATCAGCATCATCCCCCGGTTGAGATGCTCCATGGAGGTATGAGACTAAGTAATAGCGATGATACAAAGATCAGCATCATCCCCCGGTTGAGATGCTCCATGGAGGGATGAGACTAAGTAATAGCGATGATACAAAGATCAGCATCATCCCCCGGTTAAGATGCTCCATAGAGGGAATTACCTCTTCTGTTTGTCGCCAGACTCTCCATAACCAGAAGAACATAATCTGGTGTCTCATCAGACTGTATATCCTTCATAGGGCGACTTCATCAAGTATTTCCAATTTGAGCAGATGCTTTCCATTGTCCGTATCCAGTAATAAGAGTAGTTTTTGCTTAATGTCATCGACTTAAACCCACCAGTTAGCCGCTGAGTCAAGCACTTGAAGATCATACAAGTCTTTTGGTTAATGTTTGTCCAGAGTTCTGCCATCGACGACATTGTATCTTGTGGAGTGGTTTATAATTACATTATATGTAGTTGTTCTGCTAATAAAACAGGCGAGGGTCTGGTTCAATGAATATTAACGATGCATTTTAACCAACTTGTCTAGATGCTCGTTGCCCTCAGCACTTCTTTGTCCCGACATCTAGCCAGAAACATTGTAGAGACAGTCAATGAAGAAGTTTCGAAAACATTCCCACACATGAGATACCTAAAGAGGATATATATTTCCTGCACGACAAAGATAAGCTAGTATAAGACCTTAATAAGATCCATCTTGACGTATTGTCTCGACTCTTAGACTATACTGAAGTTTGATGAAATGGTTTTGTTGCTGATATTAAGGAGAATCCTCAGGAGAATTATAGTGTCGTAAGAGAGGGCGACACTTGGAGGCAGTGGACAAACGTTAACATTATGAGCCGTCCGAGGAGGTGCAGATTTTGTCCACATACCAGAAGGGGTAAACCTCGATGGATATAGATAGGATGTGGTAATTTAAGGAAAATTCTTGATAAACGTTCGCATGAGAAAGGTGTGATGTACGAATGGAGTGTTGATTGACGTTTGCTCAATTTTGGGCATCCGTAATTGAAAAGCGGTGGTTCATAACAGAAAAATCGTGATACAAAATTGCAGGAGACCCATGATCTTTCCAGTGTTGTAACGCGACGTATGTATGTATGGGAGTATGTATTATGTAAGAGGGAAATCATACCAATAAGCCTGCATTATTTGGCAATATAAATAATGTACATTATGTTTTTAATTTTCTTGGATCTAGTTGTATTGTTGTTATTGTCTTTAACCTCTCGGTCAACGACGCATTATAAAAAAAAGAACATAGCGTCTAGACCTCGAATAACGTCGGTGTCGAAAGAGTACAAGATTTGGTTAAGACAGATCTGATAGGAAAGATGAAAGAGAGAGATCTAACACAAGGCTACATGATTGGGATTGCTACACTTAACCTAACCTTAAATTGATTATATAGTTAAAGTAATGAATTATCTGTTAATAAATTTGTAAAATTGGTGTTATGGTGATGTATGTTAAAACGGTTTAAAATTTCAAGAAAAAAGATGATTTGTAAGTTCTTAATATATTAGAAATTTTTTATGAATTAAAACTTTATACTCGGGTTAAAAGTTGAAACTACCCTCTTGCGAACAATTTGTGATAATCAGTCAAATATGTTCTGCTGTACAGCGTTAGTTACATTTCGATTTCAACACCGTCTGAGATTTGGACGTAATGAACTGTACACAATGCAAACCTATAAACGTACACACCTTTAAAACCTGATTTATTTGAACAGAAAACAAGTTTTATAGAAGTTTGATTCGTAGCGCCGAAGTTAATAACAACCCACGAGAACATTGTTGACATTTGAGCAATATCACAGTTGTGATTTATTTCTGCCTCTAAAAGTTGTCTATTTATTGATTGAATTTCCCAGTAAACACCTACGCTTGGAACCAGTCTGTCCCTCAGGCACTCTTAGTCAAACACAAGAGCACGCCAATGTCAAACTTTAGAAAGAAAAAAAAAACTCTTTTTCTGTGTTGGCAAATAGAAGAGAGTTTTGAGAAATTATTCTTCAAAACAAATTTTACTTTTTACGTTTAGAGGAAAAGTCTTGAGGTGAAAAAACAAATACTGTATTGAGATTTTAGTAATTATTATTTATCGGTTATCCTGGATTCCTGATTAGGAAGGATCAAATTTGTAGGACATGTTCGACGCATGCTTGAAGATTGAGAGTTGAAGAAGGTGTTCCTGAAGACACCTGGCAGTAGAAAATTAAGAGGAATGTTCAGAAAATCATGGAGGTGAAGATTTAGAAGATGGAAAAGGGAAGCGGAGGACAGACGAGCTTGGAGGAAAGTTATTCTGGAGGTCAGAGTGTAGCGTCGAGGAGGAAGTAATGGAATTTTGGGGGATACTTTGTGTTTGATGACAAATAGCCAAGTTATTGTAAAAAATATATATTTTCTTGTAAATATATAATATCTCCATGACGTGCACGTCACACTGTCGTATTTGTTTCGTGTCATGTGTTCGTGTTTTGTGTTCTTCAAACGACCTCCAGTCGAAATGAACATTGTTGTTTTTGTTTGTTTATCGTGTTCTGTATTTTTATTTATACATAACTGATGATGTGCAATGTCCGAAACTGGTATCGAGAATAACATGTGAGTAACATCTTTAATAATAATTAAAAAAATCAGAGTATTAGGTTTCAGGAAAATACATTCAAAACGTAATTATCCTAATCAGTAGGCTAAATAGAACTATATATATATATATATATATATATATATATATATATATATATACATGTTCGAACTCTAATTTATAATAATAAATATAAAAAAGTGTACTAAGTTATCTATTTATATCTTATATATCTCCACTGATCTAAAATAAGAAAAAGGATAAACAATGAAAAATATATTTAAACTAATCTTCATCAAGCACATTGTAAATACATTATGAAACATTGTGTCAAATTTCCTTAATGACCTCACAAAGCTGTATTGAATGGATAAACAATGTCCTGCAGAGACAACGTGTGTAATCCCATAATCCGGACTAATGCTGAGTAGCTTCCCAGGACAAATCCCAGAACTGTTGTAAAAAAATGTATTCACGAACTGGGAAAACAAAATAGTTTTGTAATAAATGTGAGGTTAGAAATTAACGACTTCTGTCAAGGTTTTGGTAAACCATGTCATTTACAGTTACAATCTGTCGTTCTTTCCTTCATTTCTATTTATTAGTATACAGGTTGATAATTTTATCTTTGACAACATCTCTTAAAGTGTTGATCTGTCGAAAACTATACATTGCGAACCTTCATTTTCATACAATTTAAAAATCAGACTTGCAAACTTAAAAAATGGCCGCCATTAACAAATATGGCGACCAACTTTATAATTTCTTTTGGAACTCCTTATATTTTAAGGTGATACTATACAAAATTGTGGACAGTTTTTTGTCTTTCTAATAAATTTGCTCCTTTAGGGGGTTATATGCTAATAAAATTTCGAAAAATTGTCAAATGTTGCATTTTCGTAGAGGATTTTTCCTGCTTTCCATTGTTGAATCAATTTAAAACTTTGATTTACCAGAAAACTCGTTAAGTATGCTGTGCTTTAGCATTCTTGAGCGTATCAACGTGATTTCATGGTGTTTCGTTAGTCTGAGAGCGTGTTTTTTAGATTGATTTGTATGATAGTGAGCGAGAAAGCGTGTAAACTTCCGTTCTAACGGTTTTTTGGTTTGGCTTCTAAGCGTACCCTCCCTGGCGGTGACAAACCTAGAGCTCGCGAATATTGACCAATTAGGTTTCGTTCGGATATAACGGCGGGAAAGAATATAGGCCTCTGATTTGAGGGTTGCAACCCTGCATGTTAATATCGAAAATGCTGTAACCAGTTTGAACGGAATTAGTTCAAAAGCTTTTGCAACCGATATAGCTAGAAGGGCGTGTACATAGCAATGATGGGAACTGTATGGAAATTTGTGCGTTGAGGATGGATTAATAGGCTTTTACTAAATACAATTAATAATGACTTTCCAGTACAACTATATCAATCATATATTTAACCATGTTTCTTTTCTCGATTATTTCTACCGTTGATTGTTGTAACTAAAAAAAAAAAAAACAACAATAACTGTTATAAAACAAAATCAAAATAATTTCCATTTACAGTACCTTAAAAACGTTTCAAACAATTTTAATTACATTTCGCCGGTATATATGCAATAATTATCAAGTTTAATTAGAATCCCGACACAGAGTGACCGCATGATGTGTAAGTGTAAGAGAGAAATTCAATTTGTGTGTTTAATTAACTTTAGCCATCTCTGTCTTACAACTTGTCGTTAACATATGATTTGAATATTTAATTACTTTAATAAGTAACTGAGCTCCAACCATATATTACCAGTTTCGTGCGGCCGAAATGATAAATTAGGAGTACAAAAGTTCTATCGATTTATAATAATGCTGTACAGGGTGATCATTTTTACATGGTCAGTATTTGGTAAGGTATCAATTCTGTAGAAAACGTTAAACGTGGAATTTTGCATGGTATTTAAAACCCGTTTTGCAAACTTTGAAAATTTCTAAGTTCCTTATAGAAGCCTGATTGTTTTTATAGTGTTTTCGGATGTTAAACCAAATTTGAAGATGGACTCACCCGTCTGTCGCATATCCCGTGCGGCCAGTATCGAGAGTGTCACATTGAGTCCGCACTTAGCCACTGCCACCTAACCTCACTTTGCGCGCTCTTCGCTGTTTAGTACTGCGTCAATAAAGATGTATTTTTATATCGTATAATTATTTTTTATATAGGGTGTTCACGTGCTCTTGTGCTATTATGGACGAGTGTTTATTCTCTGGAAGACATCATAGTCAGATACATATATGAATTTCAAAATAAATCAAAGCCAAAAAAACAAAACTTCTTGGCTAATCAGATCGTGAAGGACAGGCGTGCGACGGTTTTTCAGTCGGATAATGTGTAGTTTAGCACATTCGAATTCCCGTCGCTGTAATTCTAATATTCTCAACCTAACCTAACCTAACCTAACCTAACCCAACCCAACCCAACCCAACCTAACCTAACCAGAGTTCGCTACCAATTTGCAGTTGTCTACACGATACTAGTCTTCATAGTACATTTTGAAGTTCCCTTTTGAAACTAATTTAGAGAAAACACTAATTACTAGAAAGCAACCACAAAGAAAAATAACTAGGCCTATAATCATTACTAAAATTGAATATAGTTTTAAATAGACAAGTTATATACATTTGTCGAAATTGAAAAATCAACCGAAAAATCAAACTAATTGTATAATAAATACCTGGTTAACATACTTTTACTTAATTTCACACAAGAAAGAATAACTTCACTTGAGATCTCTTCTGTTTGATTAATATATTACAGACATGTGCTCGACTCTAGCGCACATATCTTCCTCTGGTCTAATTGTTCAATAAACAGTTCGTTAATGGGAAAAATAATTGGTTTTCTGTTAATGTAATCAAACTGCAAATCGAGAAATAGATTGTTTTCTAAATTTTAAAAGTTGTATTGAAAACTGGAACAATTGAAATTAGTAATAGTTTACCAGTTGATTAATTTTTAGTCCAATTTTAGTTCTTCCACTTTCCTATCTGCCCAGTACTGAGCTCAGACCTAGTTGACTGAGCTTAGCAAGGTCCTGTCATAATTCATTTCGTTGTGTGTTTGTTAAGCAGTTACGACTATCAGTTGTTATAAAATATACGAATAAAGTTCGATGAATGGGCAGGATTTTAAAATTGTATTTTTCATTTTTAACAAAAACAGCACATGGACTTCGGTGTTTCAACTATGAATGCTAAGCTCAGACGAATTAAATATAATGGTATGAGCATTAAAAGGCTCATTTTTAGTGATTAGATTTTTTATAATCCCAGGAAACCTTTTTCCTTGCAGTCTTGGGTTAGATCTCTCTCTTTGATCGTAACTATCAGGTCTTTATGAGCACTTAGGGGCTCATTTCTAGTGATTAGAGTCTTGGTAATCCCGAGATATCATAACTCGATCTACATATTTTTTCATGTAGTCTTGGGTTAGATCTTTCTCTTTAATCTTTCCTATCAGGTCTTTGTGTGAGGCCTAAGGGACTCATTTTGAGTTATTACATTTTTGGTAATCCCGAGAGATACTAACTGGATCTACACCCTTTTTCATGCAGTCTTGGGTTAGATCTCTTTATCTAATGTTTCATATCAGTTCTCTCTAAAATAATGACGTTAGTCCAAAGGAACTCCTTTTAGTAAGATCGAGATATCCTAATTGGGTCTAGACCCTTTTTCATGCAGCCTTGAATTAGTTCTCTTTTTTAAATCTTTCAGGTTTTTATAAATATAATGACGTGAGGACTCAGAGTTTTATTTTAGTTAGTATTGTCTTGGCATTCCCAAGAAATCCTTTCTGGATCAACGTCTTTTAAAATGCAGTTTTGGTTTAGATCTCGCTATTTAACCCTTCCAAGCAGGTCTTTTTAAATATCGGAACCCCATTTTGGTTAAAACGCATTATTTTAAAACGTTTTACTGTTGTAAATCTAGAGCTGACTGCCTCATTGGAAAAATGGCGGCTGGTAAGAAAAAATTCCTAATATGTTTAATTTGAACTAAAAAAATCTTGGGAACTTACCTTTTAAAATTGTTTTGTAAGTTTAGTACAGTAATTTTCGAATAAATAAGCGGTCACACCTGTTTCAATCACCCTGTATTTGTTGTATGTGGTTGTCTCTACAGCTTAAATGGAAAAAATAGATTTTCTCCCGTATTAAAAAACTCTGTTTTGACGTAAAAAAAAGTTTAGTTTTAGTGAAAGTTTGGTTCTTAGTTCAAATTCAGGGTCCTGCAAGAATAGAACGACTTCCATCAAATATTCACTATTCTCTTCTCAGTCTACTGAGAATAACACAGGAATGGCAAGAAGTCAAATTTAATTAGTCTCCGTGTATTAATTTGATTAATTATTTAGTTGAACTCTAAAGTCAAAGTTTTCGTCGTCATTCTAAAACAGTTCTGCAAATGGTTTTTACCGATTCGTGAAATATATTCTTGAGCAAAATGCGTATTGGTAAGCCACTTAGGATAAGATAACATGACAAAGCTTTTCGGAGAAACGCTTTGCAGATCGGAAAATTGTCGGTGATTTAATTCTCAAAATTTCGTAAGTGATTCGTTCTTAATTTATACCATCGTAAGAATAGAGGTTATGTTCAATATGTCAATATCAGCTGTAGCCAGTTTGCGTATTAAATAACTTAGTAGACATTCAGCATTATTTGTATTTATAAAAACACAATCTTCCGCTTTCAATAATTGAAACTTAACAACTTGATATATGTCATCATAGTACTTACCAAGCTTCTATTATATAATGTAATATAGATTCCCAAAATGTAATAGCGAAATTGGTTACTTGGACGTGGTAGATCAAGGAGTCTTGGCAGGGTGGTTTAAAACAGCTGTTATATCACAATTTTCTTCATCGGTTAGACCCTAACGAGCCTCGTAGATATGTATTACACTTAAAAGTCTCCATTTGTTTCGCTTGTGTCGGCGACTCGGCCCTGCTTGATCATGGATACATCTACACCATAATATTTTTAAGTTCTGTTACCTGTCTACTGCTATAACAAACAAAAATAACACAACTGTGACTTTCGTTCACCCCCACTGCAATCCTTTCAAAGTCGGCCATTCTTCAGGTCTTGACAGCGCTATTAAAAGGTCAGTGTTATTGCAACACTGTTACGAGAATCATTGTTTGTATTTAATTGCGGTTTATGTTGTTAATAATGGAAACACGGTATATATATATATATATATATATATATATATATATATATATATATATATATATATATATATTAATATTATAAATATACATTATTTAGTTGTTAAACTATTGCAACTGGAGACATAAAAATGAATTTTTTTGTAAGTTAAAACTTTAAACATCCTTTTGCGAATATTTTTAGGTTCTGTTACCTGTCTACTGCAGTAACAAACAAAAATAACATAACTGTGACTTTCGTTCACCCCCACTGCAATCCTTTTAAAGTCGGCCATTCTTCAGGTCTTGACAGCGCTACTACAAGGTCAGTGTTATTGCAACACTCTTACGAGAATCATTGTTTGTATTAAATAGCGGTTTATGTTGTTATTTTACTGATTACCAACTGCTGTTGGTTTTAAACTGAATAATTTCATAAGTCTATTTGAATATATAACATAACCTCACCTATTTGAGTTTTTGATAATTCCCGAGGCCATGAAATTTGTAGATCAGTTATAAAAGTTGGTCGACATTTTTTAGCGACAATTAAACCCATCACATACTAAATAAAAATGGCAGTTAGGAGTCAATTTTAATGTAATAGCAGGTATTTCTTGTTGAAACTCCATATTCAAGGATAAAATAAAGCAATAAAGCTTAGTTTCAACATATTTAAATAATATAAATGAGCTATAATTGTTTCGCCTTGCGGCATCATCGGGCAAAATCGCCTATTGCATAAAAACAATAGATTAAATAATTTAGAATGTTTAGAAATAAATAGATCTATTTCACTTAGGACTATTTTCAACTTAAATGACCAAATTGTATTAAATTCTTCACCCCCTTCTAAAACCCACCCTTAACTTCATCTACCTGCTAGGTCATTCACACTACTTTTCCCGATTTCTCTATTGTATTTCAGTTTCCTGTTACATGTGTATGTATAAATAGTTGTCAATACCTGTTAATTATCAGTTGCCCGATGATGCCGCAAGGCGAAACAATTGTAGCTCATTTATATTATTAAAATGTTTTGAAATTTTAAGCTTTATTGCTTTATTTTATCCTTGACTTTACTAAGGTTCAATGGCGCAACCGTATATAATAGGTGGGGACGCTACCCCACAGGTCTAGCAGACTTAAAAGTAGTAGTCGCAGGGAATTTAAAAATCCAAAATAAAAAAAATAGAGAAGAACGAATAGAATTTAACACAAAATACTAATAAAGAGGTAAAAGGTAATGCTCGAGGTAAAATTTTGGAATCAATTAATTATAAGAAAAATTATGATTTTGAAGCTGACAATATTTACATAGTATATTTCCACCCAGTGTACGAAGTATAGGAATGGTAATTGTAAAAATGTGTCCTTTCGTTTTTTGATTTTCGACGAGCCATCCGTCCGTCATGGAGGTTATTGACGTCTGTGAGATAAACATGTTAGAGGTCAGAAAAGGTAATTCAGGAGTACCAACCGCATCTCTCTACGACGACAAATAATGAAGTTATTGTCAAAAATGTAATTTGAACTCTAACATCTGAAAAAAAAAATCGTATATAAAATCCTACCGATAGGTGCGTAGCAAGGATTCCAGTGCCGAGACGGGAGCAAAGATAACACCTCTTGATCCACCAATACAATTTAACATTTCGTACAAAGCAAAAAACCAACTTTTAAAATTCATTTAGATTATCTACTTTTATTACATTGTTTAATAGGGTTAGGTTAGTACCATGATAGCATCCGTCAACGTGTTATGTATTTACATCCACTCGTTTATTTTATCTCTAAGCTATGGTTAGGCATTTGTTTTAAAGTATGTGTGAACGTGACGCAGTTTTGTACTTAAATCATTTGTATATTCTGCATTGAACATCGATTGCTGTATATTATTTATATTTACCAGACACAGTTAAACGTTTTGGATCGGTTCCCAAAGCAGTTTAGAGGTTGTAGTGACAGACGCAGACGGGAAACGCAACCCAACATGAGAAATACGGGCGTGTTTGTCAGCGATTTGTTTTAAGTAAAACACTTAACGCACGATGTAGGTTGTCATTAGTTGTTTATCTTGATGATAATATGCGTAGTTTAAAAGATTTTTGTAAAAAATTGTTTGAATAACAAAATCCAAGCATCTCTTGATCCTTTTTGTTAAGTTTGTCTACTATATTTATAACTTAAATCTATTTCCATCTTTTTTTTATTAGTATTTTCCTTATGTTGTCTTAGTCTGCATTTCTATTTTATAATTTCTAACCCCCCCAACCCCATACATGTTGTAAAATTTTCATAACATGCTATTTTCGTATACCAACTTTTATGCCGGAAGAAATACAAGCGTCTTTGGTTCGTTTAGTGAGTAGCACTCTTGTTTCGCGAGTGAGTGATCTCGGGTTCAATCATCACGAGGGTTCAAACATTTACGGTGTTGACCCAACATTGAGAATATTTGGTAACGAAAATTAAAGACAAACCTGGTGGAGAATGCTAGAACTACAGCGACGGGAATTGTACTAATTAGATATTACTCGATTAAAAAGCAGGTTTCTGGGTTCTTCACGGGCTGTTCCCTCGACGGAGAGGAGAGAGAGAGAGAGAGAGAGAGAGAGAGAGAGAGAGAGAGAGAGAGAGAGAGAGAGAGAGAGAGAGAGAGAGAGAGAGAGAGAGAGAGAGAGAGAGAGAGAGAGAGAGAGAGAGAGAGAGAGAGAGAGAGAGAGAGAGAGAGAGAGAGAGAGAGACTAAGCATGAGAGTTTCACGGGTAACAAATAAATAGGAGAGATAGTTAGTGAGAGATATAGAGTGTGAAAACGTGAGAGGAATGTAGTGTGTGTGAAAGATAGTAAGAGTATGAAGGTATTGCGAGATTGAGAGATAGTGGGTGTAACATATATATATAGCAAGTGAAAGTAACAGATAGATAGTGAAAAATAGATGGTGAGAGATAGATAGTGAGAGAAAGGTAGTACAAGAGTAAGATATAGTCAGTGAGAGACAGATAGTGAGAGTAACAGATATATAGAGAAATATTTATTGAGAAATATTTCTGAACCGTAATATATTTTCCTCGCAATTTGAAAACAGTTTTGGGGGATTTAATCTTCACATTTCACTAATTTTAACGAAATCGATAGAGTTGATTTTGAGAAATGACGTCTTATAATAAAAACCATCATGAACGCTGTTTAGGTTATTACATATAATTTACGAAGTGGAATTTTTGGAGAAATTTTGATCAATACATTTTGTTTGTGATTTTAAAGGCTACGTTTGATCAAAATCGTTAAGATGATTTCGAGAAAATTATAATTTTATTTTTATTTTTAAACGACTGGCGACAAATATATAATTCAAAAAACAAATTCTTGTATCAAGGGATCTCATAAGGGAGATACACAAAAAAAGTGTAACGCTTTCGGAGACACGATCGCCTCGGTTGCGACCTGAGATCACCGTGTTTGAGTTCTTGGTTGTCGCTGGGGTTCATTGTGGATGCGAAGTTCACGGAACAGGCACCAAAGGGAAAGACGTTCGGGAAATGAATTAAACACTGAAACCCAGACATCCAGGGAGTTGAGTCTAGGATCCGGACGAAGACTGATATGCAATAACTGTGTTCCACCTTCTTCGGTTTGTCACCTTAAATATAAAAATGTCGGCCTAATTTATCCAGGTTCGTGTCGTTTTGAGATGTTCCCGGTAGGCTAAGTTCTACTTTTCCTCATTTCTTGGGTGTATAGGCCTAAAATGTCGTTAGGAAAGGGTGCACACTTACGTGTGCAGTGAATTTGATTAGATAATTTATAAGTCTCTTTATTATCAAAGCTGGTTCTGTGGTCTGATTGTTGGTTTGGCGGAGTTAAGGGCGAGAAGTTATAATATAAGTTGCGGGCCTGAATTGCAAACTGTGGTGGGTCAAGAGAGTCTTTGCGTTAGTTCGGTCATGTACTTTCTCTTCAGTAATTATCGATTACAAAACTCTAGATATAATTTTTGGTTATATATTATGTAGGAAAGAAAGAGTGTAAAAAAGATATAATAATACTAATAAAAAACAGTAATAAAAATTCGCCAAGTATATTTTTTCAAGCGGTATTCGCTTAAAACAACCGGTAAATTACGAAATGTAAGAAACGTGTATTTCAAAATCGATTTGTGCAATCATATCGACTTTTTAGCAAATCACATCACTAAAGCCGGATTTTTGACGAGTTAAAAATTCTATATCGAATCAAGTTCACTAAATCCTATAGGAATAAATGTAGGTTCCACAAACAATTTATTGAACCGTGTTTATATTTTACAAGTTACGGAATCCTCTTGGGGAGCTTTTCCTGACTGAGGTTATTCAACAGCAGGTTAAACAGTTCAGTTTCTTTGATGCGGTTACAGTGCGAAAAGTTAGTCCAAGAACCTGGTGTTGTAGGAGTGGACTTTGTTTTTTAGTTAAATAATAAACTAGTCTTTAAAACTTATGGAGTTCCATCATGTACAATAGTTGTTAGTATAATAAGTCTTATGTCAACCATCATGGTACTTATCCAGCCCCATCATACAAAGAGGCCACCTAAATGTAAAGTCCAAAAGTTGGTTCTTGGGCCTTGTAGGAAATGTTTATTTGTATTGATACATCAAGGAGTTTTATCCAGTAAGGTAAATTTGTTTAAAACCGTTGTTACACAGGTTTTCTGAACACGTAATTCTGTAATGTTCAGAATTAAATTTTCTACAAGGTTAACTTACAAATTGCATGTTTTAAATTGACATTTATTAAAGTTATTGCACTTAAAACTAAGAAAACACCCCAATCCCCCCCAGGTTTTGGGTTTAACACTGGCTATCTCAAAAACTAACATAACTAGAGGTCTGGAATTGGTTTTATTAATTTTTTTAGGTCAGAAAACTATAAAATCATTAAAATTACTATACAATTTTATTCTCGGGAGTTTTTATTTACATTCCTTTCACTTTTGAAGCTAACATCTGGTCAAAATCTTTCTCTATCTGTAACTACCTAACTAAGAGTTTTTAGACCTATGTATATTGGCTTTTTCTTTCTTATTTTTAATAGTAGAATCACCTAACAATATCTTTACATTTCCTTGTGGTACACTCTGTATATTAACTATGGTATTTGATACCATGGATTAAAATTCTCATGGACAAACTGTGGTTAACACGTGTTACGGAATTAATTTTTAAGCGATTTTCACATTTTCAAATAAGGAACAACTTATGACTAAAAATAAAGGATATTTGAATCAGGTTGTTCCTCAGAGTTTCGCATTGGGTCCAGTATTATTTCTATTAAAACAATCATTGCAAAATGGTATGGCAAAATAACAACTTTTACGGACGATATCTTCTCTCGGCACGTATTTTCATGAAATTCATAAGTTTACGCCACAAAATTAAAAAAGTTTAAGATATTGATTTAATAAGGACTATTTAGTGTAGAGTGAGAAGAAAAATTATACAGTTTTTGATTTAAAAATAAACAAGGTGCGTATCGGTGGTTAGAACTCTCGCTTCACGTGTGAAACGTTTCAGGCTTAATCTCCCTGAGTGCACTAACATTTATAGTGTTGACCCAACATTATGAGTCAAGCTACATTTTTAGTGAATTCTGGTTCAGTATTCTAGAACAACGGCAATTTGAATTTCTATGTGCTAACCATATAATAACCCGCTGGAAATTCGTTTAGCAGAACTTTACGGGGTGTTCTGCCATGGAAATGCGCCTTTTAGATACTGTATTAGTTTCATAAAAAATGTTTTGGTTTTGAGTTATAAGACAAAGTATATGTTGAAACGAGAACAAAATGAAGAGTTATTTATTAATGGGTTAAATTGTAGGAATTTTATAAATTCTGGCTGTTTCAGTAGGAAATGTAAAAGAAAAGATGTATATCACGACTTTACGGCTTCAATATCATTAACAATGAGATTAGAAACTTCTATTGAAAATTATTCTACGCCCACTTTTACCAAATATTTTGCTATTAACAACAGATAATTTCATTTATATTTCAATTGGAAGGAATATAAAATTTTTCAGAATATTTCAAATTAGTAAATATTACCCAGTAAAACATCTTTGAATAATTTATTAAGTAATTATAGTTAACTGTAATCTCACCCAGCCTACTCTTGGGCCTACTCTAGTCTAGGCAATACACAAGCAATTTACATATTTAATATCAAAATTCACGGCCAGGAACCTGGGACTGCAATGTAATCAGCTAGCCTGGCATAATAAATAAATTGACACACTAAATTAACCGGATCACTGGGTTTGATGCGTTAACATGTTATTTTTTTTGATCCCTTACTCTTTCGTTTAGGGATTTAACCCAAGAGTAGATGAAGACATATGTAGATCCAGCTAGGCATTTCGGGATTACCCACTCGTTATCCGGGAAGAGGGGTGTTTAAGATAACAAAATACGTTTTTTAAATTATTGATTTTTTCCTGAAATCATTATGCGATGCTAAGAAAATCAATAAAATATATGTATATTGGTTCTAAGGTTAATTTGTTTGTGGTATAAACTTCATAAGCTTAATAGTATTAGAAGTCAAGTTTTTAATGACAGAGGTTAAAGTACATGTTTTTTTCCAATTATTTATGAATTTGTAAATATATTTTACTTGCGACTAGGTACACTATATAGTCTGTATACCATAACTTGGCGTCTGGACCCGGACCGTCCCCCTCTCGCTCCCTTCCTCACCCAGCTGTTTCAGTGATGAGTCACCTACTAGCGTTAACACTCCACTGTTTAACTTTTTTATGGGAGACACAATTTTAAATTTTTTTCAGCATAGTTAAAATGTTTATGAAAATATAAGCAAATTGATAGCAAACACGACACAAATGTATGTAAATAGTACGTAAACATGTAAATAATATGTATGTGATTATGCAAAAAGTAGCTGTGTAAAGAGCTTTCTACTGGCGGCTTTTACAAACGGAATAGTGTCGTGTTTGGTATCAATTTGCTTATATTTTCCTAAACATTTTAACTATGCTGAAAAAAAATTAAAATTGTGTCTCCCATAAAAAAGTTAAACAGTACAGTGTTAACGCTAGTAGGTGACTCATCACTGAAATAGCTGGGTGAGGAAGGGAGCGACGGGGGGGGGGCGGTTCCAGCCGCTCGCAGGTAGCCAAGGGTTCAGACGCCAAGTTATGGTATACAGAGTCTGGGACATTATTCTCCAAATTTCATCAAAATTTGAACGACTTAGTTAAGCCGATTTTGAGAAATTCCTGTTCTTATATCAAACTTTATGGACAAATTTTAACTCTCGAATCGTTAATTTTAGAGTAATTTGAAATAAACTGGATCTTCGATCTTGAAAATATCGGAATGTAATTTGAGTCTTATTGGAGCTACTCGAAATTTTGAGATATCGGAGAAATCGGAAAAACTCTCTAGAAATTGTTGAAATATATCCACATACCAAATTTAATTAAAAAATTGACTTCTTTGGGCTGTAGTGCGCTGCACAGGCCATATGAAGACACCATTCAGGCCTCAAAACGGATCTACCAAATTCGTATACAAATTAATTAAAACAATTATTTATTAAAATAAATAATAATAATTTTAAAAATGGTAAAGCTTCCCTTAGAATTCGTCCATAGCGTACTTGTGACGCTATGACGTGAACCCTGGGATCACGTGGTTGGGTGTTTGGTTGTAGTTTGGCTTCCGAGAGGAACCTTCTTTACACCGGGGACCACCACGGTTCTAACCGGATTTGTAAGTTCGCGGACGCGTACGATAGCCCTAAATGTTCGGTAACTAAAATAAGACGCGTCAATACAGACGTCCAGACAGACGAGTCTGTAACCGAGACGAAAATGGACGCATTTTAAGTTCGTTCAACATTTCCCCTTAGATTAAAAAATATATATATATTTGCCTAAATTATTCACTTATGTGGAGTTCTGGATTATTCCCGGTTAAACCGCAATTAAACTTCTGTAGTAGTAATTCCCTAGATCTTCCCTAACCTAACCAATCCCGATAGAACTAGGTTTCCGGTATGTGTCGGTAAAATTGGTATCCCGTTATAATTTATATTTATAAAATAATGATCAAAGTCGGTTCTCTGGTGTGGTGGTTGATTTGGAGGAATTAAAAGACTTAGGGTTTAAGTGTACAGAGATCCGCGGGCCTCAATTACAAAACGTGGCGGCTAAGATAGGCTTTCCTATTGTCCCACCATTTCCGCCTTTCCCTTATTTACACCAAGTACATGTTACATTTAATGGCGTCAGTTAATATTCATTTTCGCTTTAAGTGAATTATTTCTGAATTGTAATTTTCTTTTACTTGCGGATAAGTACATTGCGGATCATTCAATTTTACTTTACACAAATTTGACCGAAACTAGGATTTTTAACAGTTCCAAGACGGGTTTTTGGTATTCCCGATAACTATCGACACGACACATTTCGTATAAGTCCTTAGGTGAATAAAATTTGAACAAAATCGTTAGAGCCGATTAAAAAAAAATTGAAATTTGAGTTTTGTCAGCAAACCATAAATTAAAATCGCATAGAGATATTGCCATAATATGCCAATGTACCAAGTATGATCGGGCTATATCCTATAAACCGATTTACAGACATATAATTTTGGTCTCGGGTGTCCTCTTAACAGACATTCCCAAAACTCATATTTTTACGAATATGTGAGAAGCTAAAATGACAGTTAACACTACATAATAAAATTTGTATTCCATAAGTCAGACAAAGATGACGTAATAAAATAAGTCCAGTCGACGCCATATCGGGTTTATACCATCTATAAAATGCGCGTAACCCTGGTTGAGAAGACTTATAATAACCTGGGTTTATGTTTATATTGTGTACTAAAGTATTGATAGAGTTGACCTCTCAATCTTTCATTACATTCTGATGATGTTGAAACTCTAAGAAAACCGCAATCAATTTGGTTACATACGAGTAGATAAATTTTATTTTATAGTTCATTTCAGTGTATTTTAAAACTACTACACGACGTTTCGAGAATAATCAACTCTCATTATCAAGTGATAAACCTAGTTCGTCTTTTAGCCTAGGGCCGCGTTGGAAAATAAATCGAAAACTGTTAGGTAACATCTCATCAAAACCAAATCTAAACATGGGTCCATTAATGTACTTACCCAGCCCCATCATACAATGTAAGACAAGCAGTTCTATAATTTTAACGCCTAAAAGTTGGTATATTTGTCCTGTAGGAAATGTTAAACCGTATTTGTAGATCAAGAGGTCATATCCTTTAGGGTAAGTTTGTTAAAAACAGTTGTTACACAGGTTTTCTGAACCTCGTAATTGTGTATCACTACATTCTTCACATCGACTAAGCTCTAATGGACCTCAATGTGTGTATATAAAAAATATCCACTCGCTTCGCTCGTGTCAGTGTTCTGGCGCTGACGATCCTGTTATCTCATTTCCATGGAAAGTTCAGGTTCTAAATTACATTTTTGACAATAACTTCCCTATTTGTTATCGTAGAGAGGTGTGGTTGGCACCATTATATGGAGATTTGTAATTTATAATTTGTATTTAATTTAGTGTGTTATAAGTTGAATAACACACGAAATATGAACAAAACATTTGATCACGTTTTGACATTTTCTATTCGATTTTTCTGAATTTCAATAGAGTTCTATATCATCACACAATAGTCCTCTACACCAAATTTCATGTTCCTATCTAAATTTTTACGGCTGCTATCGTGCTTACGTACAGACGACAACGACTATGGAGGGAATGTTAGATTTCATGCGAAAATGTTGGATGCAGATTTAAAACGGCACAACATGAGCTATTGTAAGACGTTATAGGACCTTCATATCGAAAGTTAAAACGAATTTTTGAAAGTTCCCTTCCAACTTTTGTGAGCCAACGATTCGTATAACCTACAAACCGTACAAATTCAGTCTTCCCTTTAGACTTCTAGAGCTTTTTAACAGATTTTATTACCAATACATATGAAGTACTCCAACGGCAGAATTTGAACATTTCTTGGTCTTGGATATCGGTATATTAGAAATTCATTAATATTGAACTAACCAACTGACTGATAACAATAATAATGAAAACAAACTCAAAAGAATTAATTTATAATTCATTCACCCGCAACAGATCTTTTTAACACTTGAGATAAGATTAAAAGCAATTTGTCAAAGTAAATAAGATGTCAGTAGTTGTGTAGATTGTGAAATGCTCGGTCGCGTTTGGAAAGGAACGATTAGGAGGCGTCAACTGAATTTATGACTGATTTAAATATCCGAGTTTAGACGTTTGCTCCATTTCATCTCAAGTGGTTGACATTTTGCATGATATATGCAAACTTGAAAGCTATCTAGATAAGATATCATGTTTTGTGATTTGAAGAGCACGGGTGCAGAAGTAATTTAAAGTACAGGGTGTGAGAAAAGTCTAACGGTTCATCGTGTTTAACTGGTTTTACTAGATTGTGGATGGACAGTTTAAAGATACGAAATTACATTATAAGGTATTGATACTATATACGGCATGTTTAGTAGAATGGTTAAGATTTACTTTGGGATTTGGAGCTACAATAAATGTTATGAACATCCAATTTTGGTTCGAGACAAACAGTGTGACCGCTGATTTTGACTAATTTTTCTTTTAACTAATTGACTGATTATGTTGTTGTCTGTTTGTCTGACTGATTGACATTTTGACTGATCAATTGATTGTTTGACTGACCGAGGCTGTTTCACTGACTGATTGACGTTTTGACTGATCAATTGATTGTTTGACTGACCGAGGCTGTTTCACTGTCTGACTGACTGAATGAAAGATTGACTGTTTGACTATTTAGTTGACAGTATAACTGACTTATTGTTTGATTGGTCGATTGACGGTTTTGTTGACAGTTTGACTGACCGAATGAATTAGTGAATGATTAATTTTGAGGTTGACTGTTTCACCAACATATTGACTATTTAGTTGACTTACCGATTGTCTGTTTGTCTGACTGATTGACTGACTGGCTGATTGTTTGGCTGACTGAGTGATTGACTTTTTAACTAACCGATTGAATGTTTAACTGAATAATTTTTTGTTGTCGACTGATTGAGTGACTCGCTCACTGTTTAATTGATCGATTAATTGACTCACTGAATTATTTGATGACTGTTTGATTGATAGACTGATTGACTGACTGATTGAATGTTTGACGTACTAATTCTTTATTTGTTCGACTGATTCAATAACTCTCTGTTTGGTTGACTGATTAACTGACTCGCTGAATTCTTGGATGACTGATTGACTCATTTGCTATCTGAATTTACTTTTTGACTGAATAATAGATTGATTCACTGTCTGGTTGACAAAATATCTGATAGGTTTTCAGCAGCTTAGGTATGATTTACTGAATACAATAAATTCACAGTCCTAATAGTGGTCATTCATAGCAACATGTTCATTTCAACGACTCCTTTCTTCCTGAGAAAAATAAATTGTACTCTCAAAATGTGTTTCAAAAATTTTCAATTTCTATTATGGATTGTTTTTATATAAATTAATCAGCAATCGAATTATATGTAGCCTATACGTGACGGTTCTTTTTATGTGGTTCAGAAACAGAAGTACTAAAAATTACAGATTCACTTAAAAAACTTTAACACTGAAAATATTATCGATTCCATTATAACTTAAAAAGACTCAATTTTACCTCTAATCCTCCATTTATATCTCTCAGATTGAAGTGTTTTTCACTAATGGATGGTACATTATTCAATAATGGATGATTTTTATTTTTTTTTTACATTTAGAAATACAGGATGGTTCGAAACTACGTAGCTAAGACTAAAAAATTATTGAACGTGTACAAATTTAGAATACAATTCCTATAAACATCTTTGAAAAGTTTCTTTTTTCGTCTGGTGTTCTGTTTATGTTCTTTATAAACAAAATGTTAACCTCTGAAAGAAGTCAGAGAAGTTCAATTTCAGTATGCTTATTTTGTATGGAACCAGTAGGCTACAGGAAAAACCAAAAGTTAGATTTTACATTCTTAAAACGACGGACGTTTAAAATGTTCGAAATATTTTGTACCTCGCCGGAACTATGGTTCTTTTAATCTGTATTCTGTGCCCCAGGGATGCCTTTCCTCCAATAAATCGTAGGTTGATTCTTTCTCAGGGTTTTATTGACTCACACGATGATAAGACCAAATGACCCGTTACTCACCAGCTCAGATCAGGATATATAACGATAAAATTCATTAGAAACTATATATGTTTCTAATGAATTTTATCGTTATAATATATCCTGAACTGACTGATATTATATATATATATATATATATATATATATATATATATATATATATATATATATATAATAGAGGTATTGACCCCACATTTGGTCTAAGGGTTAGTGTTCTTGCTTCATGTGGGAGAGGTTTGTGTTAGATTCGCGTGGGGGCTCAAAAAGTTACGGTGTTAACCTAGATTCGTGGGATTAAACTCAAAATCTATAAGTGGTAGCGCAACCTGGTTAAGAAACTTAGAAATACTGCGACGGGAACCTTACTTACTAACAAACGCATGCCTTTGAAATTTCTGCTAATTGGCGTCGCGCTGACCAGTAGAGTCGGGTGATTCTGAAAAACCCGACGTCGTTCTTAACTTTAACATCCACCAGGTGTAACATCCGTCAATCAAGTGTACTTTATTTATAGTAATGAATCCACATCAGGGGCATGTATGGGGCATAAACACGCCAATACGATAAAGATGAGACGTCTCTGATTGCGGCTAAACTGATTGATTGGCATAAGTGGAAAGGAATCGACGTTTTCATCACTGTTCGAGTTCCTTCCTGTACTGGATAACATGAGTTGTAGCTTTTTGAATCGTCCAGCAGATGTGTTAATAAATCATTTGTTGATTGAAACGAACAGGCACAGTTGGGTTCTTGCAGGGTTGTGGCGAGTTTGGCCGTAAAGTTTACTATTTTTATTTTCTTCGACGTCAACGTGGTTAGAGATCCATTGAAAGTTTATATACATCTATGTTCAAGTCATTTGATCCAGCTAAAGTTACGTTAGACTGTATGGATGAAACCTGTATCAGCAGGTGAATAAAGAAAGGCTTTATTGCGGTTTAGGAGTCGTAAAAAAATACAGCCTTTATGATAAGTTGAGTTTTTATAGAACTGCTTCGTGCACAGTTGCCACATCTCCATCAAAGTTGTGAGTGGAGTATGCACCGCAACCTGACCCTCGAAATAAAAACAAAAACCATTAACAATCTTTCCTGATCTCAGGATTGAAGAGGCGTCCGTATATCTGAATCCATTCAGCTTCGGGTTAGTTTGAGAATATAGTTTGTAAAGCTGCTTTTTAGTTCAATATCCAGGGAGACGTTTTTGGAAGAGTTAAGGTTATCTAAATTGGACATTGCCGTGAGAGATGGTGATGTTTCTTTTTAGTACAAAAAGATGGTTTCCTATTTCTCGAAGATGTTTTTAATAGCAGTTAATGGAGTAGGTTGTGTTTTAAGCTAGGTGGGTAGGTTCTAGTTATACTTACAATTGACTCGAGTATACCCTCTTGTAGCGATCCCAGCGGTATAACGGGTTATATTATTGTCTGTATTTTCATTGACAATAGGGATCGACACCAGTAAACCTGTAAGATGTTTTTAATAGCAGTTAATGGAGTAGTTTGTGTTTTAAGCTAGGTGGGTAGGTTGTAGTTATACTTACAATTGACTCGAGTATACCCTCTTGTAGCGATCCCAGCGCTATAACGGGTTATATTCTTGTCTGTATTTTCATTGACAATAGGGATCGACACCAGTAAACCTGTAAGATGTTTTTAATAGCAGTTAATGGAGTAGTTTGTGTTTTAAGCTAGGTGGTGCGACGGTTTGGGAAAAGCCAAACGTCTCAAGTCCATTTAAAACAAGTTAAATTCCCGCGATAAAGCATAGTGGATGAGGGACGAGGGGGAGCGATGACGTCACGGCAACAGGTGTCGAACACTGCATGTTGAATCGTGTACAATCGTTCTGTCTGGTTTCTTATTTTATTAAAATATTAAATTATTAAAATAAATTAATGTACAGTAGAATCAACCGATTAAGAATATCGAAGAATAAATTTAAAAGTATTTAAAACAAAAAAGTTATTCAAGTTTTTATAGGGGCTCAAAAACCTAAAATTTGGAAAAAACGTAAATTCAAAATTCAAAAAACGTAGAGTCATAACTCAGAGGGGAACTAATAATAATAATCATAAATAAAAAATATGAATTAATAATAATTAACAGGTGAGAATGGACTTAGAAAGTCATTCTTGGGGAGTTTTTTGGAATTTTTGAGTTGAAGGGGGGATCATTTAAAAAATAATAATAAGTACTATTGTAGAGACCACAATAGGGCACAATAATAGGTACTTAGAATCAAATTTGAAAATAAAATAAGGGAGATATAATAATTACAAAACTTAAAACTTCAAAGCCCAAAAGCGGGTAAAATAAACGTTAAAGGGGTAAAGTAACATGATAATTATATGTATTTAGTATGTAAAATTGTAACACACCAAAGCAGAAGTAATAATATATAATGGGGGGGTTTTTATGAACATAAACTCATACGACACAAACTTAAGGACTTCAAAGGCGAATAACTCGACAACCAAACGAGTTATGTAAAAAATAAAAACATAGTTTTTCGTCGTAGTAGAAGAGGAACAAGATTTCGTCAAAAGAATTTTGAGAAAGGACTTATCTCAAAACTTGAAAAGAGGAAAAATCAAATTTCGGGAAAAGGGCGATAACTCGCGAACGAAGCGTAGTAGAGCGATGAATCAAGTTCCACAAGACCCACAAGATGGAAAGGAAGAAGAATCCGAAAGGAACTTTAAAATCGGTTCGTGCGTTCGAAAGTTATAGCGAGTTGAACGAAAAAAACGTCAAAAGTAGAGATTTTCATGCAAAAACATGAAAAGTTGCGCGCGCATCTTCAAGCAGAGGCTAAAGTCAGAAACATCATGTTGCCAACTTGGATCAAAGATAACGTTAAAGAAAAAATACTATAAATTATTAATTAAAAGGTGTTTTAATTAATAATTAAGGAAGAAAACTATTCATTAGTCAAGAAATATGACTAATAAAATATATAGTGTAATTATTTCAGACCAAAAGGGCCTGAAAACACATAATATAAGGAAAATACCTTTTTCCCAAAAAGGGAGGAAAATTGGCTCCAGAAAAGTGGATTAATTCCCACTGACAGGGAGACCGAGATTTATCCGTCGAAAGACGGTTACTTTTGATTTGGAATTGACGCTGAAAGGACGTTTCTTCTGCAACCGACTCTGAGCTGAGAGGAAGATTCAACTGTCACTCTACTAATTGGACTTAGAATAATTTCAACTTTAATCGATTTTCAAGGCGACTTAGAAGAATTCGATACCAGCATTCAACTACATAGCAGCTTACAGACTCTGGATAGAAAACATCACATCACCATCATCCTAATAATACAACAAATTCCAAATCCAACTAGAACTTCTATTAAAGTGTAAGGGTATCTTATACTTAAGGAATAATTCGCAAATATTAACTTCTTTTCAAATATAACGTCATTATTAAAAATTAAATTCATTTTTAAACCTCTGCTTTGGTGTTAAAAATAATTAATAATTTAAATACGACTTTTTCAGGACAGGAAAAACTGTTTGTGGTTCTGTCTGAAAAGTCAAGCGTTGTTATTTTGTTTAAGATATAGAAAATATTACATTAATTAATTTTGTCAAATAAATAAATAGTTGTGTTATTGTTCAATTAAATTGTTTGGTGTGATTAAAAAAGTTTTGAATATAAAATTTTTCTGTGCAAAAGAGAAAATAATATACAAATAATTCATTTCTAAATTTTGTTGTGTTTTTAATATATATCCATTCTGTGTATGCTATTAACCTTGTTTTAACATAAATTTTATATATGTGCTCTGGTAATATAATTAGAAAATTTTAAAAGTTATCATCAGAACTTAAGAGCCGATTTCTCCCAAAAGGCACGACCTTGGAGAGAGAGAGAGTTAATCTTAAAAGATTTAAATAATCGAGCATTGAGATAAAATTCAGGGAATTTTGCGTTAATTAAAATTTGGTAAGTTTATGAGGACAAGCTCATATTTATTATAGCCAAGAGTAGCAAAATCTTTGATTTAAAAAAGTAAAAGTGAGCACTTTGGCCTTGCCCGCGCTTGCTCTGAAAAGAAAGGTGGTTCGCCCAGTCGGTGGTGATCGTACAGCGAGTTTAAGAGTTCGTGATAATAGTGTTCCAAAAAAGGGAACAAGAATCTTAAATTCGTGAAGTCAGACAGAGGCGCAGCGTGGCAGTGGGTAGGTTGTAGTTATACTTACAATTGACTCGAGTATACCCTCTTGTAGCGATCCCAGCGCTATAACGGGTTATATTCTTGTCTGTATTTTCATTGACAATAGAGATCGACACCAGTAAACCTGTAAGATGTTTTTAATAGCAGTTAATGGAGTAGTTTGTGTTTTAAGCTAGGTGGGTAGGTTCTAGTTATACTTACAATTGACTCGAGTATACCCTCTTGTAGCGATCCCAGCGGTATGACGGGTTATATTCTTGTCTGTATTTTCATTGACAATAGGGATCGACACCAGTAAACCTGTAAGATGTTTTTAATAGCAGTTAATGGAGTAGTTTGTGTTTTAAGCTAGGTGGGTAGGTTCTAGTTATACTTACAATTGACTCGAGTATACCCTCTTGTAGCGATCCCAGCGGTATAACGGGTTATATTATTGTCTGTATTTTCATTGACAATAGGGATCGACACCAGTAAACCTGTAAGATGTTTTTAATAGCAGTTAATGGAGTAGTTTGTGTTTTAAGCTAGGTGGGTAGGTTCTAGTTATACTTACAATTGACTCGAGTACACTCTCTTGTAGCGATCCCAGCGGTATAACGGGTTATATTATTGTCTGTATTTTCATTGACAATAGGGATCGACACCAGTAAACCTGTAAGATGTTTTTAATAGCAGTTAATGGAGTAGTTTGTGTTTTAAGCTAGGTGGGTAGGTTGTAGTTATACCTACAATTGACTCGAGTACATTCTCTTGTAGCTACCTGTAATTATTAGTACTGGATTTTTAAGTTCCAACTTTGATGATATTTGATTACTAGTAGTTACGTCAGTTTGCTTTTGTATTCGATTACAGGTCTTATATAGGTTGTGTAATCCTAATTGATCATCAGTTGCAAGTAGTTAGAAACATGTGGTCCAAGTTCAGTTTCTTATAGCCTAATTAATTAACCAAATCATATGTTAACGACAGACTGACAGAACAGGTTGTAAGATAGAGATGGCAAAGTTAATTAAACACACAAATTGAATTTCTCACTTATACATCCCACACATCATGCGGTGACTCTCTGTCGGGATTGTAATTAACATTTGAGAAAGTTATGGCGTATATACAAACAAAATGTAATTAAAATTGTTTGAGTAAAAAGTATTTTTTCATACGAAAGTTATTGTTTTCAGTTAAAATAATCGTTGATGGAAATAATCGAATAAAGGAAAATATTTGTACTTATATAGTTTATTTCGAGAATTGTCATCATTTGTGTATTACATGACGTTTCGAGAGTATGGATCAACTATCTTCATCAAGTGAAAAAACCTAGATCATAACAAACATGAAAAAGGTTTACTAGCCCTGTGTTGAAAACTGAAACTGAAAATAAATAACTGAGCTATGTTGAAAAGTGATCAGGACCAAAATTCACAGAACTGCACAGAAGAAACGAAAAACTCTAGAGAAAGTTAACTGACATTGGTTCAATAAAATAGGGGTTAAGTGCCAACGGAGTGTTTATCTAACGGTTTTTAAACTTTTCGTCCTTTTGTAAAAAACTTAGAGTGCAGAAAAATATTTACAGACGGTTTCCATAAAAATGAGATGATATGTTGCCTACAATGTTATAATGAAATCGGATGAACGGTTTAGAAACTAAGTGAATGCTAACAAACTACATTTTTAATTTTACAATATATAGAGAAAGTTGTATGATGGTTACAAAACTCAGTGTCTTTTATCGGAAGTATCAATTATTAGGCCCCTTAATCCAAATAGTGGCTTTCTAATTATCTGTCTGTCGTCTAATGCAGTGGTTGGACCTATTTTGGTTTATTTTGTTATCCAAACATTCATAGTGGTTTTTACTTCTCCTTGAAGAGGTAGGTTAATGCTGTACAAGAACCAAACAAGTACATCTATTTTGACCATTAACTCTAGTTACACTAAATCTCCAAAGACATGGTAAGATGATACCTAATTAGCTACTTGTCATTTATAAGTATCAAGTTAACGACCTTGAAATCAGCTGATCAAATCATTTGTGTCAGTCTATCCAAGTAATTGGCATTGCGAAACCTTTCATAGGGATTGTAACAACTTTAAGGGGGAAATCTCCAAGGGGGAAACTAATGAAGTACGGTTTCAGATATAGTGATCTTAGATGCAGTAACATTGTGCCTTGGCACTTCCTTAGTGTTAAACTTTGAAATAGGAAATAAAATGATAGATTTCGATTTTTTAAATTAAGCTACTGTGCACCAACATTGTAGTGTTCTTCTCTCTTATACATACATGAACTAAAAATTCATGTTTTTATGGTACCAAGTCACAAATATGAATAACTCTAAATATTACCCTGTATCAGTCGTGTGATTTCGTTGTTTGCGTAACTACGACGCGTTTCGAAACGTAAGTTTCATCATCAGATTGTTGAAATTTTCACGTCACAAAAACATGTCACGTAACACACAAAGACTTAATTGTTGTGATCCTTATAGTATGCGGTAGACGTCTACATTAGCGGACGGTCGACCGACTACGGGCTGTCTGAAGTATTTAGAAATGATAATCTTATCATTGAATCGTTCAGTATATTAGAATGGAATTGCAATTGGTCAGTAAATAATTGGTCATTGTTGTTTTTAGAGACTTTGTAGATCTCAAACTTCTCAATGGCATACACGTACTTTCCTTTGCTGCAGATATGGATAGATGGTTGGTGTCAATTAGATGGCGACCATAATTAGATTTTTTTCCGTTGTTGTTTTTCTAGTATTTTCAAATCAGCAGCTGTGGAAACGTAGCAATCAGTCATTTAAAATTAAAAACGAAAGAGAGGAAATGGATTGTATAGGCGGCAAGCTAAGGGGAAATAAGCCAGAAGTTACAAGAAATGTAATGGAATGAAATTTTCAAGAACATAGAAGGAGCGGAGGAACCGGGATAAACTGGAAGAGTTAAAATTGGTTGAAAGGACATCATGTTATGATTTAGAGTGCGGTGAAGAGGACTATACTATACGCCACGAATCTAGTCCGTTGGGTAATAAATAGCCAATAGGAGAGGAAGAGACGCGCGGTTGTCAATTCGAACAGCTCCCTGTACGAGGCTAACCCCCGAGTGAGGCTACCGACCTCTTGCAATGCTAATAGAGTTGCGCAAATAAGTAGTTTTTATTATGTTTGCTTAGTTTTTTATGAGTTAAACGATAGTTTTTTGTTTTAATAATTTCAATATGCTTAGTCCGACTGATATATTATGTCAACTGTACTGAAATTTTTTAGCTTTAACAGTAATAATTATTTCTTTTGTAATTAATCCAGTACAAAATAAATATTAGTTTTTAATTGAAATTTCTTGCAATTTAAAGGGAAATATTTTTATTACATTTACTCGTATTTAGTCGGAAAATATTGTTTTCGTTGAGAATTTTCTAATAATTTGTTTACAAGGAAGGAAAGCAGCTAGCGATGTAATTTTTTAAATTGTTCCTATTTGCAACTGTGATGCAAAATTAAATCAGTATCTGTAGTTTTTCTGAGCACGTGACATAAACGTAACCGTGGAAGAATCGCAGTGGCGAGCGTTGTCACAGCGGAGAAACGAGTTGGCAAACCCGCACGGTCCTTACTGGTTTCATCAAGGTCAGGCTCTCTACTGGCTCCTCCCTCAACGGAGTGGCGGCTTGTATAGAGAGTACCCTATGTTCCTCGAAGGAATAACTACCATTTAGGACATAGGAAAGAAGTCATAACAACACGAAGAAGGAATCTGAGGAGGCTATTTGAAGTGAAAGCCTACTGGGCGATAAGTTCGCCTACTGCTTTCATCATAAACGTAATATAAAATTCCCTAATGGGTCTTAAAATAGTAGTTTAAATTTTTAATGAAACATCCGTTTGCACTCTAAATAAATAAAGATTTTTTAAATGATGTCTGTAAGGTTTAATTGAAACAAGTTATACATATTTTGTTTCATGTGAACCCTACTTAACCTTAATTTAACTGGTTAAATAAATAGTTATTTGTGTCATCAATACAAATTCATTGCCCTCAAACAAATTGCTCTATTTGTAGACGATAGTTATGTGTTCAGGCGCCAGCTATAATACACTGGTTCTTCGTTGCACACAATGGAAGTTTTATATATTTATTATTTAAGATATTGTAAATACAACAATGTTAGTATTAAAAAAATATATATACTTGTCTAATATTGATATATACTTATTTTTTGTTTTAGGTAAGTGTCAGAATACAACTTGTATCATCTACTCAACAATTGGTCAGTATTTGTATTACACAATTTTGTCTTAAATTTTACTTTTTTGTGTCTATTTAACGTGCTCACGAGTGTAGCTTATTTTCCACTTAGTTTAGGTAGCAATTAAAAAACATATTGGTGATAGCTTATTTTTTTTATCAAGTATTTTCAGTCGTAAAAGAAAACAGACTTATTCAGGTCAATTAAACCTTTTGTTTTTCTTGTTGCCCCCCAAGATCTTTGCTGGTGTTGTCTCCGAACCCCTCCTATTAATGGGTGTCCTGGTTAGACACACAAGTAGTGTCACTACAACTTCTGGATTTTATAGGTAACTTTTATGCCACGGCTTCTTCTTAGTTTGTGGGTTTGCTCTCCTTAAAGTCACTTATGCACATTTCTATTGATGTAGAGATGTTTGATCTTATCTCTCAGTTTTTCAATCGTAGGTTGGGTCGTTCCTCTAAGCGCCTCTAGGTTCTGTTGCAATAATTGGGAAGTGGGTTTCACGGGGTTAGGTAAAAACATAGTTTCCAATTAATTGTCACTCCGCGGATTCACTTTTGCCAGTTCTCCAAGGTCGACTTTGTTAGCTAGGGAAATAAATCCTGTACCTAATAAATGTAATCGACTATAAATCCATCTGAGTTGTGGTTTTGTAAACGCAGAGAAAAACAATTTATCTAATCTTTTGGATTTCGATTATTTTATTTTATTAACATAATTTGCATTGATATTAAAAATTATATCATATACTTATTCAACATATTCAATATACATACAAAAGTTACGATTTTCATTTTCAGAGAAACTTATTAAGTTGGAAAACAAGTATTTTTTTTTTTTTTTGGTTAAATGTACATATGCGTTTTTATAAAACTTACTCACCCTTAAAATTCCCAGAAAATCTCGAAAAATATCCGTTTAAACTAAATTTAAACATTTTTAAAAAAACCATTGATGATTATTCGAGTGTCGCCATAAAATGTTTAAAAAAATTTATTTTATGAGTTTTGTCTATATGTTATTACGAAGCGATTCCTTAGGTTAGAACTTTTATCATTCACGAGTAAAATGTATATCGTAATAATTGATTTCACTAGTAAGAAAAATAAAATTTATTGTTAAAAAAAAACACTCTTAAGCGCACTACACGAACGAAAAAAGACAGATGCGTATAGTACCAAAAACCTACATGTAGTAGGACCACAAAACAGACTCATGAAAAAATGTACCGGTAATTTAATTTTTTTAACCCACGTAATTTTATCTATACTTCATTTTCATGAGAAACAAAATTATAAAGGGACGACACGGAATCGAAACTGGAAAGGCAAATGATCGATATCCAAGGGGTTGCTTCTATCAACACAATTCAACGGATTGTTTGTTTTACTTAATTATAAGACACCCTTGTGAATGGTGTAATGAGGACATTAATCGAATCAGGTAGTTGACGAGTTCACTGGAAACTATTAATTACATGGAGTATGGTTAGGACCCTCGGGTTATAAACAGGAATATTGCTTGCCTGCAATTATTACATAAACATATTAGCTAATTTACCAGAATATTTCCTTCATCTGAAGCCCTGGTCCGGTATTTGAGTAGAGCAGGTTAGTAATTTAGTACTTGGGTTATGTTGTTCTGGTCAGTAATACCTTTATAAATTACTAAACTTGGCCTACCACTCGGCTAAAATACTTGATCCGCTCAAATAAGGCTTTAGGGTGAAACGTAGTGGGCAGTTGTGGAATTTAATTAGGTTATGTGGTTAATCTAGTTGCTCATCCGCACGCCATTTTGACTATCCAAGAGTGTATCACAGTCAATTTGTATTTAGTGAATCATCTCTAAAACTATGTAAACCAATCATCGTATGTGGAACCGTTTTTAGAAATTATTTTAACAATTAATAATCAGGGAAGTTTTAATATTAACTGGAAATTATCACTAAACGTTCATAACCCTGGTCCGACGATAAATAAGCCCTGCTATATCACATTACGAATTGCACCAGTGATATTTCGGCCCCCGGGTTAACCAGTTGCCACGCTCACTAAATTCAACCGGTAATAATCAATACACACTCTTCCCAAAACATAGAGTAATTCTTGCCCGGTTTGGTTTACAGCAGCTATTGACGTTGCAAATCTGAAACTGAATGTTTAGAAACACAAAGAACGATTCCTTACTTCAGCTGTGACACAGATTGGCAACCGGTGGAGTGGCAGGACAGCGATTCAACCAGAATCTCGACAGTGATCGTGAACCCGTATCCTCGTCTTTTGACGGACTGATAGACAAAAGATAGATTGGTAGACAGACGTCAGAGATACGATATATAGGCGAGAGACATACAGACTATACGGTCAGTAAGGCATAATTTTAAAAGCATTTTTTTGTAAGTACCTCAAACCGTATTTCCGTTAAAAACTCCCATTTTTGACGCGTCACATAACTTTCTATATACTACGTTTATGTGAGAGAGACAAAAGAATCAATTTATTCTAAACCCTAATCGATATTCCAAACAGATCGATATACCTCACAGTTGGTATTATTGTAATATCATAATGAGATATTAATCCCTATGTGGCATCATTGACAAACCATTCATAGTCGAAACGTTGATAATAAACTGTGGAACCACATCCGCTAGCCTTGGTTTCTACACAAGACATAACCTACAATGTCATTGTAAATCGGTAGGAACTATAGGCCTAAACAATAGAAACAATCATGCTATATATTGCTGTTGTGACGTCATAGATAGGTTACAGTTTTATTTTATGTTATCATTAATATATTTTTTAATATTCCAAGCGGTATTTCGTGTCCAAAATGTGAAGCATTGTTAAACTTGCGAGCATTTTTGTTTCTCATTTTAAATATATCTCTAGGGTTGGGGAAAATATATTTGTTCAATATGTTGAATTTAACAATGCATATCGAAGGTTGCGGGAAATATAAGTTGATCAACATCATGGTACTTACCCAGTACTATCATACAATGTAAACAAGCAGATCCTCTAAATGTAATGGTTAAAAGTTGGTTTAATGGGCTTTACAGGATGTGTTGAATTGTTTTAGTAGATCAAGGGGTCTTATCCAGTAGGGTACGTTTGTTTAACACAGTATTTACACATGTTTTCTGAAGCTCGTAATTTTTGTTTTCAGTATTTTCTTGACGTCGGGTAGGCCCTAACAAGACTGTGTGTATTTATTAAACAGTCTAAACTCGCCCCCACCCTTTTTTCGTCCAAATATTTTCTATTTAAGGTGTTCTCTGAGTTTTCAACGCCCCGATATAAACTCTGTCAGCAATTTCAGTAAAACCGACAGTAAAGCTTAGTGGGTCATATAATCGTAAGGTCATACAAGCCTAGTGGCGGGAGCAGGATGTTCCTTCTTACGTGTTTCTTTTCTAAGGCTTTCCTGGACGTCTTCGTGGGTCCTTCTACAATCAAAAGTGAGTATCCTCCTGAATGGCCTGTTTTAAATTTCTCTACTCATTTTTTTATCTCCACATTGTAGAGGAAATCTCGATGTAGCTGACAACTCCCCCTACTGATAGTCATCATGGAGGACATGCTTCGTTTTATTAGAATGTTGATTTGCGGTGACGTCCCGCAAAAGATCGTTTTTTAAAATTCTCTCTACAAGTATTTCCAACGAGCAGCTAAGGTCCACCCTGCCAGAGCTCCGCTTGATCGGGTTAGGCTTAATACTGCGAGAGATTACCAAGTATCACACAGACGCCGCGTGCTACACCTTTTACCCTGTGCCATCGGTGCATCAGTACGGGTGTTATATTTCTTCTGAAATAGAAGAAAAGGAGGAGATAAGACATAGCAAGGCGGAGTTCAGAAACTTGTTACAGAATAGATCAAGAAAGGTACACCTACATAGGAGTAGGAAGTAGTGGAGGACATAGGAAGACCTTTCAGATCAGACTGTTTGCAGTGGAAATTAACTCTGGGTACATCAACTTCGCCAATAACAAGTTCGGTAAGGTAAAGTCCTTTATCTTTATGTTAAACAAATATTACAATCATCGGAAAAGCAAAATACTTCAAAAAGTTGTATTACTCATGCGCAGTTAGTATGATCGATAATCGATACCAGTCGTTAATGACTTTATTCTGCAATATCTAGAAGTTCATAATCTGTAATTACTTCAGTGAAACCAATTGCCTAAACATTAACGACTTTACATAACTTAATTGTATGTGTATTTGGACTTTTTCATTTAAAATTTTTATGATGAATAGTGAGGTAAAATATTATTTTTCTCTTTGAAGGTTAGGTTTACAATTATTATATATTTTTTTAATAGTGGAGACGTTGGACATATACTAAATCGATTCTAACAACACGGATAAAGTTTTGTGCAAATGTACCTACTAAAATCGAAAACGAACGGTATTACGCTCCATGGCGGTTTTGGGATTTATCGGTAAAACAAAAAAATCGATTTATGTAGCTGTTACATCGTTTTAAAATTTAGTAACACCGATTTCGATTTCATTTTAGAGAAGTGAAAATTTATAATCCAAACTAGTAGGACATCTTCCCAAAAAATTATGAAAGAAAATTAAGCTTCCAAATCAATTGCCAACAATTTTAAACAGCAAGTTTATGAAAACCGTAAAGCACGCAGAGGCTCTATTTAATAAAAGGCGTAAAAACATTCTAACTATCTTACACACTCATTCACAAAACCAAAAATAAAATTTGTCTCTATATTCTTAAAATATAATCTATACCTTATCTTGAATTGGGGGTTGTCGAACATTTATTTCTTTATGAGATAAGTTGGTGTACATAACAGTCTTTCTTACAAACTTTGTAAATAATTAAACGAAACTAAAACAAGTCGATATACGCCATTATGGTACTTACCCTGCCACATTATACAAAGTAGTACAAGAAGATTCTCTAAAAGTGCTGTCGAAAAGTTGTACTCTTTGGGTTAAATTAATTGTATTGGTAGAGGTGTCTTGCCCAGTTTATCAAGTATGGAGTAAGTTCATTTAATAGTAGTTACACATGTCTTCTGATCTTCGTAATTGTGTATATAACTACTAATTTTGACGTCGGATATATGTTAAACTTCCACTCGCTTCGCTCGTGTCAGTGATTCGGCCTTGCCGGATCACGTAACTATACGAATATCACATTTTCTTCCAAGGTCATATTGACGTTCGAAATTCATTTTTTTAACAATAAATTCGCTATTTATAATCGTAGAGATGTTGGGTTGGTACATTTAAATGGAGAATTGAAATATGTTAATTTTATCTAATGTAGCGTGTTACAAGTGGAATAATACACGAGATATGAACAAAAAACTGTTTAAAATGGCGTCAGTTTTGAGATTTTTAATTAGTTTTCCTAAATTTTAATAGGTTTCGATGTGAGCATACTATAGTCCTCTTTATCAAATTTCACTTTCTGATCTATTGTGTCTCCCTACTTGTTTTATGACGGGCCCCTCCAGCTCTAACTCCTTTACGCAGAACATTAAGGTTAGCTATCTCCTCTACATCAGTCTGCTACTCTCCCAGACTTCTACTGCTTTTGTGCATTACTGGACCGAATTCGACCGAATATTGTGCGGTCTCCTACCATCCCTCAGAATTTCCAGATCCCATCCTTTTATTCCGATGGTTCTAAGGTCCTTCAGTCTTTAAACGTTTCTGTTCTCTTTTGCCTCAGCTTTCTCTGGTGACTTGTCCTGAGCTAATGATCGCAGATAGCATATTATTCGTGCCCCAATCAGACTTCTTCCCAGTGGATCATCAATCCTGCTATTGGATGGAACGGGATATGCTTTTTTACATATTTCAGAGGTCTGTCTGTTAGGAGTGCGATTAATCCTGAGTGTACAGTTTGATCTTTCTCTACTAGGTTTAATCTTCCGCGTTGAGGAGGAAATCTCGACGACGCGGAGGACTCCCCTTGCTGATTGTCATCAAGAAGAGCAAAGTCATCAGTACGTAGAGTTACATGTAGGACCCGGCTTGAGCTTTGCTTGTTGAGTAAAGTTAAATACTGTGAGACGTCATCAAGCATCCCACAGTTTCCGTATGCGACATCCTTTGCCGATGCCATTCGCCCCCATAAACACGGGTCGCTTAATAGGGTTGGGATGAAAACAGAAGAAACAGAAAAAGAGATGGAAAGGGGAGTATAGGGGAGTTACGTTAAAACGGAATGAGAGAATAGATCAAGATACACCTGTACTGGTGTAGGTAGTAGTGCAGGTAAGAAGGACAACGTAAGGGTTATGGACGTGAGGGGGCTGTTTGCAGTGGAGGCCCACTGGGCGATGAGTTCGCCAACCCCTACGTTATACTTCTAACCGTCTAAAAAAAAAACCTAAAAACGGTTTCTGCTAAAACTGAACATTGATTTTCTACCCACCACTTTATTTTCTTAACATCAGTCACGCAGTTATTCAGTTAATGTCGCATGGAAGGTTATTAAAAAAGTAACTACATTTTTGTACAAAAAAATCTCATTATAACGTAACCGTGGGCAACGTAAAATGATTGTTATTCTTGTGGAATATTTAATTAGTCGACAGATTAAATTAATTAATTAAATGAAGGTGTAATTAAAAACGCGATTTAATAGCCTGTAATACGCTACTTTGAAACGTTTATAAACTATAAATTTCGATTTTACAGCATTCCAAAGTATACACAATAGATTTTATATCCAGTACCTGCCTGTATAAATGCACTTAATAGGTAATGTCTCTATTGGGAAATTTAGATTTTGCTGTTGTTATAGTTAGACTATTACCCTATCAATGTTGTAATGTTAGTCCAGTTAGTTTACGACGAAGAGTTGGAAAATGGTTACATTGGGGGGGGGGGGGTTTACATATGGTTAATAAAATTAGAACATAACTTTAGAAATCTTCAACAGTTGGGGGGAGTTGCTTCACAGGTAGATAAAACCATTTAAATTTTATTTGTTTTTAAAAATATTCTACGCTGGAAAAATAAATTGTTTATGTATCAATAGGTGAAATTAATTATCCAGAAAGATTGTTTTAGATAACGTAGACGAAAATAAGAAACTTGTACTCAATTTTTTTCTTCGAAAAAATGCATATTTTCCGAGACTTAGCCCCTTTGAAAAAGTTATCTAAAAACCTAAAAAATCAGTTTGTGTACATTCGAAACATTGACTTTATTATTTTTACGATTTTTTTGAAAAAATAATGGCGCAAAACATTGCATAAACTTTCTCACTTGCCCATCTCCAAAACTGAATAAAAACGAACCAAAAATAATCGTCATCCAAAACGTCAGTTCGGTTTTTGTAAAAAAGTAAAAAAAGACCTTGGATGGTGTCTTAAATTTAAAAAAATAATAATTATTATTAGCCTAAACTAGCTTTACATGTGTCATATATACATGGTCGCAGCTTACATCATATTTCATTAAAATATGTACGATTTTTTACACGAGTTTGGTTCTTTAATCTTCACAATTAACAAAAATTTAAACGAAATCTGTAGTTACCATTTTGAGAAATTACGAATTTCACGGACTTTTTAAAAAATTTTTTTATAAATAAATCACGAACCGTCATTTTTGGAGAGAACTTTTGTTCAAGTCCTTAGTGAAGACGAATGAAAATCGTTAGTCCCGATTTTGAGAAAGGCGTAGAACTTTTTTGGAGGTGTGTTGTAGCTAAATGGTAAGATATATAAAAAAAGGATTGTACCAGCAGCAGCTACGGATTTGGCGATATCTGCAAGTTTGTTTCTATGACTTGTTCGTATCTTCATCGGTTATAACTTAGATAGAGATAGATTTTGGGATTTTTGGCACATTTTTTTTACATTTTCCTCAAATTATTTAATCTTTTGACATACTTCACATTCGACACGCTTATGGCTGTTAGATGTGGTAAGACGTCTGCCAAGCGTCCTATAAGTGTGTAAAAAAAATAATAAAGGGTGAAAATTATTGTTTTGATCCAATGACTGTAAAAACTCCCCGGTTTTTCAAAACCTTCAGACGGTTTGGAGCGAAGCTCCAGGAATGAATAAAACGAATTTTACAATAGGACCACATACCAAATGTGATAAAAATCGGCCCATTGGATGGCGAGCAGTGTCCAGTTAGAAAAAGTGGTATGATATTCTACAACTCCTCGCAAAAAACTTTTCGTGGGCTTAGGGAACTTTAAAATTCGACAGCGATTTTGTTTAAAAATCAAAAAATTTCTTTACTTCACACATGTGAGAAAGTAGAAAAACTAAAGGAAATAAAACCTTAACCATTTGTGACTAATTTTTGATAAATTTATTTCCAACGAAACAAACAATTACCTACGTATAGTTTTGTTTAAAACAACTTTAAAGTACAAGCACTTTATCTCAAACTTTAAAATTGGATTAGTGCAAAGTTTTAAAAGTTATTCTCGTCAACAATGAAAGTTATAAACTTTTGAAAACCCATTGTTACTAATTTTACAACAAGAAATATTTACTATGCTTTGCTTTATCACATATACGCGATTTATTTTGACGTTTTGTCACACCTAAAAATTGATTTCCACAAAAAACTCAACTTAGATTTATTTAACCTATCACATAACTTTCTCTGTACTATGTATTTTTGAGAAAGTAAATTAATCAACACATAATTCGTGAATTTATGAATATACTTGGCTTTGTTCTAATGAATTCAATAAAGACCGAAATCAGTAAAGTTTTTTGGTGTAATTACGTTTTTAATAACAGCCTTTTGGATGATTTTTGATTTTTATTCCGATAACACGCATGCGTTATATATATATATATATATATATATATATATATATACCATGTGTCCATAAAGTACCCACCCCTCTTATTTTTTTTATTAATGGAAATAGACAGATTTGCTTTGGGGAAAGTTTAGATAACCAAAGGAGGAGTTTTTTGAAGTATCAAAGTTTTCAACCCTTACTCCCAAAATGGGGTAGTTTGGGGGTATGTCAAGAATTTTAAATAACAACCCCTATTGAGTGATACCTCATTTTAAAGGTCTTTTCAAAATAAGAATAATGGCGCAAACCAGAGGTCTCTAAGTTTATCCTACCCAACATAGCAACCAATCGAATTATGAATTTTACGTTAATAATTAGACCGGAAATGTTACGAAATGTACAACAAGCTTTTGAGTCCAGAATCTATTTCTGCCAAAAAGTAAATGGTAGCCATTTCAAGAACTTAATCTGAGCTAAAAAAACAAGGTAAGGCTCTTGTCATCACTTTACCAACATAGAGCAGTTTGTAATGTAATAAAAACAACCGTAGTTTGTAGGTTAACATTCACAATATTTAAAATTCTGGACATACCCCAAACTACCCCATTTTGGGAGTAAGGGTTGAAAATTTTGATACTTCAAAAAACTCCTCCTTTGGTTATCTAAACTTTCCCCAAAGCAAATCTGTCTATTTCCATTAATAAAAAAAATAAGAGGGGGGTGGGACTTTATGGACACATGGTATATATAATTGTTGCATGGATGCAACAGTAAGGGTTACAGGATTATAGGTAGTAATTCTAGTAGCGAAAAATCAAATGATAATTCAAATCAATTGCATTGTAAGACAATTACTGGGGAATATTTATTCATAAATTGCCTATTGCAAGCGCCCCACGTTTATTATATTGAATTTTACAAGCATTTTTATTTCTTTTAAAATTCACCAACACCAAGTTTAAGGTCAATTAGTATATGGGATTATGAATATTAATTTTTAAAGGAGAAGCTATTTTATACTTTTTAGTCCCTTTTAAAACGATAAAAAGTTTAAAAAAATTAGTTTTAATATGCTTCACCTTATGGAGAGCTTTTAAATAATAATATATTTGTTCTACTTACGTCTGCTCATCCAAAATTGTTTAGAAAACACTTGTTTAGTTTATACGGAAATAACTTTACATAATCGACCGTATCCGGCTGTGATTTAAAACTGTACTTTAAAAAGAAATTGAAAGTGCGTAAATAAATGTGTTAGTGTAATAAATGTGTGTCAAATACGTACTAATGTTTTAAACGATTTTATAACAATGTTGACGAGGTATATATATATGCTATATATAGTACCGAAAATAACGCATGTGACCATGGCTGAATAAATAGTCGAAACGGCCGTAATGCACTGAAACAATTTTGGATGAGCGCAGACGTAAGTAGAACAAATATATTAAAAATTTGTTGACTATTAGTTTTGATTTTTTTTTTTAAATTAGATTTTCAGAGGGTGAGTGAGAAAGTTTGTGCAATGTTTTTCCGACATTTATCACATTTTCTTTCCCGAGTTTTCTTTCTTCTTCGTCCACACAATATTATTACTTCTTAACGCCCAATTTATTATTCCTTGGAGCATCTTCGTCCATACCTAAGAGCGGACCAGTAACCGTTTATGAGCGACCGATTGAAAATCAAAAATTTAATTAAAAAAAAAACTTAGATAAGTTTAGGCCTAGTTACAAGAATGTATTGTTAATTTCCATAAAGATTGGTACAACATTTGAGTGTAACTCTGTAACAAACTTAAGTCTAAATGCCAAATAGTCGAGTTAAAACAGCATTAACTCGCTTTGTTCAGTCAATTACCTTAACATAACCTCAATTCCCATTGTTACAATTGAAAGTAAATCAGCTGTTCAAAGTTTCTATTCAATAAATCAGCTACTTATGCACTCTACAGACCCTACTTTTTTTTGTAAGTTTAAAACTCCAAACATCCTTTTGCGAATATTTTTAGGTTCTTACATGTGTCTACTACTATAACAAATATAACATCTTCTACTTTAATCCCCCCCCCACTGCAATTCTTACAATGTCTAGACCACGCCACTACAAGGTTAGTCCTCCCACAACACTCTTGCGAGAATCATTGTTTGTATTGTTATTTTTGTAATTTATTAACTTATGTTGACTTTAAACTGAATAATTGTATAAGTCTAATTTAATATGTAATATCCCCTAACTTAACCTAGTTGAGTTTTTGGTAAATTAAAATGTAGGTTAGATTTGTGATAGCCAGAATCACCACAAATACAGTATCCTCAAGGTAGGAATGTGTCTGGGGTGAAGAGAAAAAGAGGGGCCCCCACACTTTGTTGCGTTTACTTTCAGCGGTACAACCCCAATAAAACAAATATAGACCTCAAATGCTTCTGTGTAAACGCGTACCTACCCTACTTTCGTTTCTTTTATTGGTGTAAATAAGAATAAAACGTTTACAAAAGTTTGTCACGAAGTTGTAACTTTAGGAATTAAATGTAGCTAAGCAGTAATTTGTGTACCTAGTTTTCTTGCAATGGGTTGTACCGTCAAGTCAGACTAGGGAAGCAAGTAGAAGGGAGGACAGGCCCCTTACACCAGGCACAATCTTAGTCTGAGGCTACAGTAGGTTAGGTTAGGTTTTATCTATATACTAAAATTGTAGTATTATTTTAATTAGTTCCTGTTCGATGTACAAAAAGTAGGGGTCTCCGTATTGTACACAACACCCATCAATTGTAAACCTCGTTCACTATAACGCGATATATCAGTCAGTATGTGGTCTACAAGGCATTGCTAACAACCCAGCTATTTAGCGGGTTAATGAAGTGCTTTCTAAGATAATATTTATCTTCTTTCTTTTAATATTTTGCATCTGACACTTCTCTGACACATTGATTAAACTGAGGGCATCAGTTTTGTTGTCCTGTTTAATAGGGAACAATTAATCATATGAGGCTTTCTTGGTTGCTCCATCTCTTGTAGATCTTTCTTATGCAGACACGGAAACAATACCGAAATTGTATTTTGGTCATCTATTAGGAGAAACGAAATCATACGAAGAAATTGTCCACACATTTTGTCTCGAATTTATCTAAAGAAACATGTTTTTTTTTTTTATATTTCAGAAAAAATTGATTGAAATCTATTTAGAAGGTTTTGTGAAATGATAAGGAGCTGATGTAAGCGAGTAGATTTTCTAGAGAAGTAAATTATGATTTTTGTTGCCTATCGATAAATCTGATTTGTTCCACAATCTACAGAATAAATAAAAATAACACTAGTGTTATTAAACCTTTTACGTTAGCTCTAGTTTTAATTTCACCTGAATTTGATTTTGAAAAATAAGAAAAATCATTTGTGGAAATAGCTTAAATTTGCGAATTTTTATTGTTCCTATACGGTTGAAGATATCGAAAAATATCCAAGAATAAAAAGTCTTAAAATAAAATATAGGGATTCATATAAGAAAATGTAGACCGCCATATTGGAAAAATGGCGGTTGATGTGAAAAATTTGATATCTCAAGTTTTAATTCATAAAATGCTGAGGTTACCTTTTAAAATGGTTTTACTTATCAAATAAAATAGCTGTCACATAATGTTTCAACACCCTGTATATTTCAAAGACTCAATATTTATCTGGGGAATTGATCGGTGCTATTTTAATGGTCTCTCTCAACTTAACACTAAAGAACAGTTACAATAATTACATTTCTAAAAAAAAAACACGCTAAAAATAAATTGGTACTTAAATTAGTTGGTGTAAATGTTTTAATAAATTGTTTGCCAACATAACAAACAATTATAAACTGTACAGTTTTATGTAAACCTAAACTCTAAACTACTTCATCTCAAACTTTAAAATAGGATCAGAACAAACTTTTAAACGTTATTCTTATTAACAATTTAAGTATTCTTATAAGACAATTTACATCTGACAGTCATATTAGAAAATTGGCGGTGATATAAACTAAAAATTTCCTGGGGGTTAATTTTTAAAGTTTTTTTTGTAATTCTTGTACTTATTGAATAAGACAGCAGTCACACCTGTTTCAATAACTCTGTGTAGCGAAATTACTGATTAAAATTATTGATTAAAGTTTGATAATACATAGAGTATTAAGGATGGTGTTTTCTTTCTTCGACTCCACTTTCTATAAAGAAATAATCACCAGTGGTAAACATTCTTTCGTTATTTTATTAGCCCAGTCATAAATTTGACTAACTAAAGGACATTTAAAAGCGTTTTTGAAATTCTATTATCATCATACAATTTTGACTTTTCTCTAGTTTTGATCTAAAAAAATCCTGTATTACCTTTTTAAGTTTTTTTTTTGTAATTTTTGCACTTATCGTATAAAACAGCGATCACACCTGTTTTTCAATTCCTCTGTATTCATTGATTGTGATCCAAATGAATAGTAACAATCACAATGCAAGGAGTGGAATTTGTTTTATGACTACAGTAGCTGTCGTATTATTTACTGTTATTTCTTATCATGTCACATGCTAGGAGCAGCTACATTCAGTTTATAGAAACGGAATACAGCATCAAGGATGGCCAGAGCCAAAACACTATACGAGCGAATCGAGTGGAAACTTTAAACATCTACGAGGCCAGTAAGAGACTATCCGATGTCGAGAAAGTAGTGAACACAATTAATTATGAGGCTTAGAAAACTGTAAGACTTTTTTACTTGATTTTTACTTTGGATGTCGGTGGTTCACCAGATTCGATTTCCCGAATCACCAAAGCTTGGCTGTGATAGGATTTATCCGAGTAATTGTTTTAAATAAGTGCAGAGACGAGTTTAACTTGTGTGAATAATTAATTATTTTGTTTTCATTCACAATGAAGACATATTGGTAAATTTTATTAACCTAAAACATCAATACATATCTAACATACTATAATTTACTGAAATTGATTATTATTAAAAATATTCAGATTTGGGTTAGAAACAACTGTGCCATGATTTCTCCAAAGCCCACTCAACATTTAATTATACGAAAATCCTTTGATTTAAAGAGTTTTTTTACAATCTAATATCAATGGCTTACTTAACATAATGTATTATTTTAATATTACTTAGAGCTTTCCAGTTAAAATTTGTAAATGATATTTAACTTAAATTTGGACTCACTTTTTGATTTTTTAGCTCCTTTAAAATTGCTTGGAAAGTATTGTAAGATCTTTATTTCAGTTAATTTATATTGAAGGAGTTTGGAATTTTTTAAACCTAATTTTAAATCGTTGATTTAACGATTATTTCAGTTATTGTGAATCTGATTTGTTGCATTGGTTTTAAATTTATTTTAATTAAGCCATTTTAGTTATGAGATCTCCCTTACATGAATGTTTTATAATAACTACCACTCACATAATTAACCGTGTTTCCTTTCGTAGCACTTTTAAGTTTCATTTTACACAAACCATTCCCCTTTCTTTATGTGTAATTATTATTGATTTTATTTCTCAATTTTCACTTAACACTTTTTGTCGTAATGCTTTTTTATGGCTTATCTTGTATTTGAAATAAACTCATTACTTTTATTTATGAAGTTTTTTAAATTTTGAATCTTAACACATTTTATTTTGGAATAGCCTTGTTATTACGTCTGGTTGGTTTGATTATTGTCAAAAGATTGACCACCTGTTTTCAACCCCCCCACTTTATATTTACGCGGTTAATCATTTTTAATGAGCTTTGGTTTTTGTAGGTTGATATTTGAGGGCTTCTTCTGATTGTACGTTCCTATTGCAATCGTGTCTTTTTCCGTGGAAATTCTTTGGGTTCACAGAGCCCAGTTCTTAGGGTTTTTTGTATAGTTTGCTAATTTTCTTGGGAACTTCAAGTTGAATAACCATAGTGTCTTACACGTGTGCTTCTTGTAATTTCAAAAACGGTTCTGCATTGCTGTAACTTAGTTTGTAATGTTAATTTTATTTCTCTAATATAATATATACTCTGACAAATATACCTTACTAATAGAATTTAACATTTCCTACAAGGCGTCAGTAGCCAACTTTTGGGCATTGCATTTATTGCCAAAAATTCACATTTGTCAAAATTAACATGTCAAAACCCACATTAACACCCACAAACCAATTAGTTTATCATTTCCTAAATTGCAAGGAACAAAAACTGTTCTTAAACATTTCTGAGTACATCAACATCACATTTTTTTACACAACTTAATCTCGTCAAGATTACAAGTTTCTGCCATTGTGTTATAATAGAATTGGATTACTAAATTTTTCTTCTATTGTTTGTGGGATAAGCACTTTGCAGACTGGATTTATGATTCTTTAGAACTTATAATACGTGGAAAAAAAAAACACTTTGTGGGGTCAGATATTATACAAGTTTGTAACAATAAAGTTATGCGGTTTGTTTCTGATTATATTTCCTATTGAAAACGTGTTTTAAATAAGATTTTGTGTTTTATACAGTTATAAACTATCACCACCCATTTAGAGAGGTTTATAAATTCTCCAAAAGTTTAAATTGAGAAATTTATAAAAACAACATATGTCTAACGAGATGTACGATATAATATGTTTGAAATCATTTTACTTTTTCACATACACGATAAATAGTTGTTAAAGTTTTCTTGAAATATTCGTTTTATGTTTTGTTCGAAGGCAAAAACCTTTCGGTCATCATCGGCTTATAAATCCGAAAGAAAAGCAGATTTAGTAAAAAGAGAACTGATAGGAAAGATGAAAGATTATTTATGTTAATTTTTACAAGTGTACTAAAAACAGAGACAATATTTTGTATTATTTTCACCTAAAAATAAAAATACTTTCTTGGTAATTGTCTACAACTCCTATACATTTATGATAGTATAGAATAGAATAAATTTATTGCAACAACAACAATTTTTACAACAAATAAAATACAAAATTAATTATGTTGCAAAAGCAGCCCCAACAGGTTAAAACCCAATTACTGTGGTGCCACATATAACAAAATACCTAAGTCTGCCTAAACTATAGTAAAAGTAAAAGTACAACAACCAAATACACAATTACAAATATACTAATTTAAAACCATATATACTAAAAAAATAAGTAAAGTGTAGGACTACCAGTAAAAAATAAGGGCTACCATTAATTAGTGTAGGGTTATTTATTGTTGGAGTAACTGGGAATTACTATGTTACTGAAGGTTTAGGAACCCAAATTAAAGGTTCCATGAAGCAAATAAAATTTTTAAATAATTTAACTCAAGTTTTGGGTGTTGTAGGCAATTACAAAGATATTCTTTAATATATTTTTGCCAACAACACGGTTATTTTTTTTAGTTACAGAAAAGATAAAGACGTTGTTTTGTTCGTGTTTAAAAAAAACAATAACATTTTATTACTCGTATGTTTTTTGTAAAGTTAACGGTTTTCAAGAAATTTGAGGTTAAATATTTTTTTAAACGATTACCATTTTAAAAATAAAATTGTTTTTGGTGCACTTGTAAAATAACATAAATAATGGTGGATTCAAATTTGAACCTAATATCTTATCTATTTCCATGGTAATATTATTATTTTTTTTTTTTGTTTTGGAAAAATACAAAATGATTGATTTACACTTAGAATGAGCTCCCAAAATCTCTGGATATCTTCTTTAATCACTCTGTGTATTTAAAACAAGCCGTTTCCATCACTTAGAGTTAAGATAAAATTAGATGTCCAATTTTAAAGTATTTTTACACCTTTGTGTTATCACTTGTTATAAAAAATCATTTACTGCTATAAAAATTCTAAAAATATAATTTTACACACAAATTTATTTATCATAGTATAATACATTTATAACCAGTAGGCCATATTCTAGCACTGATGATCGGCAGTGACTATATAACGTGCATGTTTCATTCTTGCATGATCAGTAGTTTAAGTAAGACCTTGTTTGAAAGTTGCTGCAAGAAGCCACCAGAATGCCGTTAAGTCGGTATTAGAGGACTTACAAGTGCTTACAATTAACTGTGAAAAATAACGTAACACTGGCCGTCTGAAATTCAACTTCATTAAGCTCTTTTTTCTTTTTTTTTTTTTTGAACATATACATATTGAAAAAGTTTGGACCAACCGGAAAACACATTTTGAGCATTTGTTCAAATTCATATACAAGTTGAGGAAAAGTCTAATAAATATTATCTTTGAAGGATCCCTCCGATGATGGTAACTTGGTTACCGAAATGTACATCAGGAAACTATAATAACATAAGGCAAATGAATATTTTATTTTAGTTTATTTGTGTGTGTTATTGTACCAAACTTGTGGTAGGGGTTTCAGTGTTTTAAAAGAAATTATTAATTTGTCTACTTAAAAAAGCACACATACTCAAACATTTTGTGTTTTATTTGAGTCTATATTATTAATGAGTTCGAGCTTAGAGAAATGCTCCATTTAATCATATCAAAAACATTGAAAATGCACAAGAAATAAAACTTACCTAGAAATAAAAACATACAAAGTAATTAAACGTTTTATTGCTTAATATTTAGTTGTGGGTAAACATTTAAATTATTTTTTATTATAAACCACGTTTTTAAGAGCAATTGGAAAATAAAAAACACATCTTTATTTACATAGAACGAGGTTTGCCGTGGTCTCAAGATTTAAAAATAAGTATGGTCCAAGAAGTCGCAGAGTGTTGGACGTTTAATATCTTACCAGGTACAATAAAATTGTGTCTTATGAGAAAAGAAAGAATTAATTTGGTCGAAGAAAATGAAAAGGTTAAAGAAATAATTATGGTTTAATGATTTTGCTGTAATTTTTTTAAAACAACTTCACATAAACACAAACGCAAGCACGCGCGCACGAGCGCGCACACACACATACACACCACGATAGGAAAGTTATTTAACGGCCACTGTCAAACCTCTTGTGACAATGTGTGTTGAACGTTTTTAATTAAGGCAGACAATCTTGAAAATTATAAAATAAATTAAATTCCTGCCTTAAATTTTGAATTTTAAAATTAATCCTTTAAAATTACTATAAAATAAATCAAATTACTACCTGAAAATTTGAGTTTTTCATAAAAAATCCATCAAAATTATTATAAAATAAAAATTTTATTATAATAAAATTGCAGCTTTGAATTTGGATTTTTACAAAAACAAACTTTCAAATTCATTATAAAATATATAAATACAATCCTTGAAAGTTAACATAAAATGGATTAAATTGGTGCTTTAAAATATAAGTTTTACAATAAGAATCGTTCAAAATTATTATAAAATAAATAAAATTTCTATTTATTTTTTTTTCAAATTGTCACTAACAACTACCGAATTGACATTTTTGGAGACGATTACTTTTAATTGTTTTTATTTTGTGTTTGCGATGAGCGATTAAAAAAGTTTATTCGTAATTTTATTTGGTAATTTGAAATTTAATTTAAAATACTACACCATTTTTTCAAAGCTTAAAAATTAATTAATGGTGCGTAAATTTGCTGTTGTATTTTACAGCCAACGAAATGTAAAAGAACTTATTTGATTTCTATTCAACGAACTAAATTTCGTTCCAAAATGGTTGGGCTATTAGAGAATATCCTGAGAAAGTATTTGACCCAAGTAAATTTAAAATCAAGCTTAACTCCTCGTGTCCTATAACCGAGGTAAGGCCTTGAGAAGGAGATTAGGTTAGGTTAGGTTAGGTTAGGTTAGGTTAGGTTAGGTTAGGTTAGGTTAGGTAAGGTTAGGTTATCCAGCTTAGCTCCTCGTGTCCTATAACCAAGGTAAGGCCTTTGAGAAGGAGATTAGGTCACTCGCGTCTCAGACGAATAAGGTTCAGAAATGCAAATATAGTCGTAATACATCTGCCAACTAGTTTTGTGCATAGTAATGAATTAATTATCAAACTAATTTATTATTCATAAACTAATTTGTGTAGACTTAAAACCTATGCATATGGGAAACACATCGTAGCCTCTGAGGTAGTAGTACAAGCACGTATGCAGAACTCTACGTGTTCGGCAACACGTACATACGTGTCGTGTAGGTGTGTGCTTGCGGTTTTTCTAACATATCACCCGATATATAGGCTACAATACGAAAACAGATTTTCGAAATCGGGCTCTTCGAAAAGGATTTTTGTAACACACGTTCGACAAATGATTTGCCTAAAAAAAATATTCAAGTGTAACAGAGGGAAGCAAAGTCTACTACACTATTTGCCATTTCGTTTCTATGTTTGTATGATTGTTATACAGTTATTTACGTATATATGGAAAGAGTAAAAACAAGCTGTAAAACTGTATATAAAGTCTTCGGTAAAGAATGATTCATACAGACAACTACAATGTCCATATTTGTACGATCTGTATTGACAAGTAGCTGTTTAATATATCACATTATAACCTTGAACCGATACATTTAATTAAAGCTTGCAAAGTGAATGTTAATTAAATGGGTTTTACCTTCGACTTGTAATTTGTACTGCAGAGAAAGTATTTTTATAGTGTAAAAATCGATTTGACGGAACATCTGTTTGTGGTTGTGTTTAATTAAACAAGTGTTTTTTACGTGAGTTGTAAGTTTCTATTTATGTGTAGATATACTGGGTCAACAATGTACATCACGCTGTTAGTCCCTAAAAGCATGACGGTTTGCTTTCAGGTTAGGCTGATGGGCTACCCAACCTGTATCGCGTCAACGACTTGACGACTACTCATCACAAGTGGTTTCGGGAAACCTGCCGACATGATTAATAGGAGGACGGTAGCCTTGCTAGTAAACTGGTGGAGCACTATATCACATGAAGTCTGTCCAAGAAAACTGAAGGAAATCTTTCTGGCATTCTAATTAGCTTCCAGTTTTGGATGGAGGCCTACCCAATCGTACGTAGGCAACGAGCGCTACACTCGGTAGATGATGTGAGGTAAGGTATCGGGTGAACGATCTAACGGCTCCTCATCACACTTGGCTTGGGGAACCTTGACGCCTTGCTACCAAACGGGTGGAGCACTATACTCCATGGTCTCGAGCCAAGAAAACTGAAGGAATCTTTCTGGCATTCTAATTAGCTTCCAGTTTTGGATGGAGGCCTAACCAATCGTACGTAGGCAACGAGCGCTACACTCGGTAGATGATGTGAGGTAGGGTATCAGGTGAACGATCTAACGGCCCCTCATCACACGTGGCTTGGGGAACCTTGACGGTAGCCATGCTGGCAAACGGGTGGAGCACTATACTCCATGGTGTCGAGCCAAGATAAGTGAAGGAAATCTTTCTGGCATGCTCATTAGCTTCCAGTTTTGGATGGAGGCCTACCCAATCGTACGTAGGCAACGAGCGCTACCCTCGGTAGATGATGTGAGGTAAGGTATCGGGTGAACGATCTAACGGCTCCTCATCACACGTGGCTTGGGGAACCTTGACGGTAGCCTTGCTAGCAAACGGGTGGAGCACTATACTCCATGGTGTCGGGAAAAGAAAAGTGAAGGAAATCATTCTTGCATGCTTGTTTGTTTTCAACTTTGGTTGTTGAGCTACCCAATCGTAGGTGGGTAACGTGCCCTGCCCTTGGTAGATGATGTGGGGTAGTGATCCGACTGTGAATTATCAAATGTGTGATGGGGAACCTTGCCTTCATAAGTACCATGGAATCATGATCTGCTTGTCCAGAGATTTTGGACTCTGGGGACATGCGCTGAGGAAGGTTTCATGATGGTAGTGGTGCATAATGCTCCTTTTCGTTTTAGTGAGTTGGGAGCTGATGTACCTAAAGGCCTCTAGGTGTGCCACTAGTTGATTAACTCTTCTCGGCATATAGGACTGTACGGATGTATTTTCTTTTCTATCATACACGTAGTGTGGGAAAAGTTTTGTAAATAGTAAAAACAAACAAGTTGATTGGTGCTATCATGGTACTAACCAAGTCCAATCAAGCAGATTCTCTAGAAGTAACGCGCAAAAGTTGGTTTTATGGGCCTTATAGGAAACGTTACAATGTATTCGTATTTCAAGGGGACGTATACTGTAAGTTAGTTTAAAACAGTTGTTACACAGTTTTCCTAAACCTTGGAATTGTGTGTTTCACTCGGGTAGGTCCTAACGGGCCTTTACTCGCTACGTCCGTGTTGTTGTTTCGGCCCATAACTTGTAACTAAATATCATAATTTCTTAGGAGGTAAAGATTTGAAATTACAATTTTGGAAAATGACTTCGATTTTTGTCACTCTATAGATGCCGATTTGGTATCATTAGTGCAGAATTGAAACATGCAAATTTGTATAAAATTTAGTTGAAAACACACGAGATGAGAACTGTTTTTAAAAGGACGCCATTTTGATTTTTAGGTTTTATGTATGTTGGCGTAATATTTGCCTACTGTTTATATAAGCAAAGAATTGCTTGGAATTAATTAAATGATTGGATAATCCCATTGTCACATTTTAGGGATACTTTGTCTGGTGATGCGGGATACTAAACAAAATATTGATATATCCGGAAGTCTGTCGCGTTTCATAGTCGCAGGAAACTGTTAAAGTAATTTTCGCATTCCTTAGTCTTTACGTAAACACGATAGCGCCCACATAAATTATTATAGGAACACGAAATCTGGTGTTGTGTTTTAGAAGGCTCTGAATTATTGTAAAAGAAATTAACTTGGAACTTTGAACTCCAAAGAAAATTTAATATTCTTATAGTTATTAAATCCGGGAAGAACGCGTGAACGACAAGAGCGTAGCGAGTGGAGGCTTCTTCATAGCTACGAGGCCCATCGTGGCAGAGACACTAAGACGAGCGAAGCGAGTGGAGTTATTTTAATGTATACACATTTACGACGTCTTCCTTACCTAACCTAACCTAACCTAACGTATCCTTACCTAACGTAACCTAACCTAACCTAACGTGGTCTTACCTAACTTAACCTAACCTAACCTAACCTAACGTGGTCGTACCTAACCTAACCTAACCTAATCTTACCTAACCTATCCTAACCAAACTTAACCTAACCTAACCTAACCTAACCTTACCTAACCTATCCTAACCTAACCTAACCTAACCTAACCTAACCTATCCTAACCTAACCTAACCTAACGTAACCATACCTTACCTAACCTAACCTAACCTAACCTAACCTAACGTGGTCTTACCTAACCTAACCTAACCAAACCTAACCTAACCTAACGTGGTCTTACCTAACCTAACCTAACATAACCTAATCTTACCTAACCTAACCTAACCTAACCTAACCTAACCTAACCTAACCTAACCTAACCTAACCTAACGTAACCTTACCTTACCTAACCTAACCTAACCTAACCTAACCTAACCTAACCTAACCTAACGTAACCATACCTTACCTAACCTAACCTAACCTAACCTAACCTAACGTGGTCTTACCTAACCTAACCTAACCAAACCTAACCTAACCTAACGTGGTCTTACCTAACCTAACCTAACATAACCTAATCTTACCTAACCTAACCTAACCTAACCTAACCTAACCTAACCTAACCTAACCTAACCTAACCTAACGTAACCTTACCTTACCTAACCTAACCTAACCGTCATCAAGAGAGTAGTGATATACACAATTATAAGGTTCAGAAAACCTGTGTAACAACTGTTTTAAACAAACTTAACCTACTGGGTGAGACTCCTTGATCTACCAATACAACTTAACATTTCCTACAAGGCCCAAGAAACCAACGTTCGATCATTATATTTAGAGGTTCTGCTAGTATTACATTGTATGATTGGGCTAGGTAGGTACTATGATGGCACCCATCAATTTGTTTATCATTCATACTGTCTTATTAAAATCTATAGTCTCCATATGTTTAGGAATGTACTCGTATAGTTTTCATGAACTGTTGTAAACGAGGCATTAAATATTGAAGTTTCGACACGGAAACACTAAAACTAGGTTTAGTTCTAAAGTCTAGGTGATACGTTTCACAGTTTTATCTGAAGAACAGGAGTCGGTGTAAAGTTATGAGCGGTTGATGCAGTGTAGTTGTGATATCATTTTTTATAGTTTCGAACGAATGTGTTACGGACGTAAAACTCTCGCATATTGTAGTGAGTGTTCATAAACACCAACGTGTGTTGTAAACATTACAATGTTAATAAAAATATTTTCCCCCTCATCCACCAGAGAAATTGCATTTATGTTATACGAAAAAAATTGCTATTAGTCTCTGAAATAATAGCTTTATGAATCTTTTTAAAAAATCCTTTTTAGAACATCGGAATTTAATCGATTTCTGTTTTATCTCCCAATTCTATTTATTTGCATCATTTACGGCATACATAGTGCAGCAATGCTGCGGTATTTATTTGAGTTGTCATACCTTAAATACATATACAACCACTCACAACGCAGAATACAAATACACAAGATACAATACAGCAAATACACATGATAGAATTTTATAAAATACAAACAAATTAAGACACAGTGAACCATGTATACATGTTATCTTATATTAATAAATTATTTGAGTCGTCATCCTGAATACAAAATGCATCCCAGGCACCCAGAGGTTATGATGTACTCCTCCACTGAGTAAAAAGCATGCCTCAAGTTGTATTCTCTGAGTGATCCGCTGACTGGTTCTCTGGTAAACTGTACTCGTATTGGTGCAGACAGAATTCGAAGTTCACAATACCTTTAGGACTAAACGGTAAGAACCGATAAGTGTAAAATGTCGATGTTCGAAAGAGCGGGAGAGAGAATTAGGAAGTTAACTCCCTTAAAGGATGTGGCTGGAGATTTTTAAAATTAATTGTAAATTGTACAGCCTTCATCCTTGTTTAAATAAATAACAATAATAAATATTCGTAAACGATACTGTTACTGGCTACAAATAAGTGAGCTAATAAACAGTAACTGTTACATCCAATAACTTGTATTGGAAATAATCAATATCTAGTTAACGGTTACTTGATAATACCAGTGAAAAATAACAGTTATGTAAAATACAGCTCATCTCTGCAACCTCCGAACGGGATTATTAGCAAATTTATAAAAAAACAAAGGAACTAAAAATTTTATAAGATAATTAATTGTAAATTGTATAGCCTTCATCCTTGTTTAGTTAAATAACAATAATAAATATTCGTAATCGATACTGTTACTGGCTACAAATAAGTAAGCTAATAAACAGTAACTGTTACATCCAATAACTTGTATTGGAAATAATCAATATCTAGTTAACGGTTACTTGATAATACCAGTGAAAAATAACAGTTATGTAAAATACAGCTCATCTCTGCAACCTCCGAACGGGATTATTAGCAAATTTATAAAGAAACAAAGGAACTAAAAATTTTATAAGATAATTAATTGTAAATTGTATAGCCTTCATCCTTGTTTAGTTAAATAACAATAATAAATATTCGTAAACGATACTGTTACTGGCTACAAATAAGTGAGCTAATAAACAGTAACTGTTACATCCAATAACTTGTATTGGAAATAATCAATATCTAGTTAACGGTTACTTGATAATACCAGTGAAAAATAACAGTTATGTAAAATACAGCTCATCTCTGCAACCTCCGAACGGGATTATTAGCAAATTTATAAAAAAACAAAGGAACTAAAAATTTTATAAGATAATTAATTGTAAATTGTATAGCCTTCATCCTTGTTTAGTTAAATAACAATAATAAATATTCGTAATCGATACTGTTACTGGCTACAAATAAGTAAGCTAATAAACAGTAACTGTTACATCCAATAACTTGTATTTTAAATAATCAATATCTAGTTAACGGTTACTTGATAATACCAGTGAAAAATAACAGTTATGTAAAATACAGCTCATCTCTGCAACCTCCGAACGGGATTATTAGCAAATTTATAAAGAAACAAAGGAACTAAAAATTTTATAAGATAATTAATTGTAAATTGTATAGCCTTCATCCTTGTTTAGTTAAATAACAATAATAAATATTCGTAATCGATACTGTTACTGGCTACAAATAAGTAAGCTAATAAACAGTAACTGTTACATCCAATAACTTGTATTGGAAATAATCAATATCTAGTTAACGGTTACTTGTTAATACCGGTGAAAAATAATAGTTACGTAAAATATAGCTCATCTCTGCAACCTCCGAACGGGATTGTTAGCAAATTTATAAAAAAACAAAAGAACGAAAAATTTTATAAGATAATTAATTGTAAATTGTATAGCCTTCATCCTTGTTTAGCTAAATAACTATAATAAATATTCGTAACCGATACTGTTACTGGTTAAAAATAAGTAAGCACAGTAAACAGTAACTGTTACATCCAATAACCTGTATTGGAAATCAGTATCTAGTTATAACAGTTACTTGTTAATACCTGTGAAAAATAATAGTTAGGTAAAATACAGCTCATCTCTGCAACCTCCAAACGGGATTATTAGGAAATTTATAAAGAAACAAAGGAACTAAAAATTTTATAAGATAATTAATTGTAAATTGTTTAGCCTTCATCCTTGTATAACTAAATAACAATAATAAATATTCGTAACCGATACTGTTACTGGCTACAAATAAGTAAGCACATAAACAGTAACTGTTACATCCAATAACTTGTTTTGGAAATAATCAAAAGGGGATGTAGTTATAACGGTTACTTGTTAATACCAGTGAAAAATAACAGGTATGTAAAATACAGCTCATCTCTGCAACCTCCTAACGTGATGTTAGCAAATTTATAAAGAAACAAAGCAACGAAAAATTTTATAAGATAAATAATTATAGTAAAGATCGTCCTGAAAAATTTACGGAAATTTCACCCTTGAGTTCTACATATTTTATACTTTTTGTGTTTTACAAAGACTAGCAAAAAAAGTGCCTCTTCAATTTACGCAAATAAAGTGACAACAATTGGAACATATAGATTTCTCAAGTAATCGAAACTCAACAAATAGCACTTTAAATACGTCTGTAGTATGTGATCGGATATGCAGAGACGTTCTTTGTTGAAGAAGACTGAAATAAAATAAACGCCAAAAAGCTGTTTAATGAATAATGCATTTATTTAACGATAGCGAATTCAGTGCGGTTCTTTTCTATCTTATTGTGAAACACGTAGTATTATTGTGATTTTTTATTTAGGAATAGTTTTGTTTCATAATGACAACTCGTCGAGAGAATCTGGGAAAAGTTTGAAACAATTTATCTTGGTTGTGGATTTCTCAATTTCATGCTCATTTACGTTGGTATAATTGACTCAATCAATTGTTAATTATTCTTTTAATTAATTGGTTCTCCGACATATCACATTGTTCAAAACATTTGTGATATAAACTCGTTCATGTGCATTTAGGTCATTATTCTTACATCCACCGAAATTGGTAGGTTATATACAGTTCTATGGACAATTTTTGTGTTTTATATAATAAGGATAAGGATAGGGAGAGGGATAGGGATAGGGAGAGAGATAGACAGAGGGAAAGGGAGAGGGATAGGGATACGGAAAGAGATAAACATAGAGATAGAGATAGAGCAAACCTAGCCCAGAGATAAGAGGCACAAAGTATATCTACAAAAAATGTCTAAATTCATTTATACGATCATTGTGACGCTTTTCACGTGACGCTCCAATGAACTCGTTCCACCTACAAAATCCCGTAAAGTCTTGTAACAAACATTACTAAGGTAACACATTTTGTATGTTTTTAATGGTGTTGATACAAAAGTAGGACGTGTTTTTGGATATCCGAAACCAAAAAGATGCGGTTAAAACATATTTATTTTGTAAACACCACTATTTTGTCTAATGCGACTGGCATATACAGGTGGTATTAGGGTATCATCAAACGAATATAATATAAAAAACTAATATTTATAACGTCTATACTATTTGTGCGAGAATACACTACATTACGAAATGTTTTATGTGTTTGTAAGGTTACACAAATGGCGTGTCTCTGCTGTTTACGCAAATAAAGTGACAACAATTGGAACATATCGATTACTCAAGTAATCGAAACACAACAAACAGCACTCTCGATACATCAGTACTGTTCTTCTAATGGGTTTACAGAGACGCTCTTTGTTTAAGAGGATTGAAATAAACTAAAACTGTTTAATGTTTATTTGACAAACTACATTTCGTGTTCAGTGCGGCTCCTTCTTGTGATTATTTATAAAACATCAGAAAGTTGTCAATTTTTATTTAGGAATATCTTAAGCTGAAATGTCAGGTAAGAGAGAGAAATTTTAGGATTTCACATATTTTTGTTTTCAAATTGTCACTTTGCTCTAAGGGTTTGGAGTCGAGGATGAAACTGATCTATCTTGAGAAGCGACTTGGCTCAATTGGTAAAGTCGCGCGCTTATCTTATTGCAATGGATCATCAAATATTAGACAGCATCGAGCCTGGCTAAATGGCGTGTCGATTTTTGTTGTGTTAGATATTCCTGTCTTCTTAATTTCAAAGAAGCATAAAGTAAAGATATTAAAGAGCTTAATTTGCAGACCCACCACTATTTCATCGAAATGTAAAGATCAATAAAAAGGACGTCGTTTATAAATGTTCAAATTATTATTTACAGAATGTTTTACCTTCTAAAGTTTAAGATTGATTCTAAAGAGATTTGGTATGTGGGAAATTATTTTTCGGATCCGTAGGTTAAACCAAGGACTTTTATCATTTCACGCAACCATCTGTCCGTCTATACAGACAAGACTTTATCCTATACATTTCAAACTTTGTGTTTATATTCTTTGTATTGTTCCATATGTAGGAAAAATATAGCGGTGACAAAAAATGACTTGTGATAGTTACGGAGTAAAAGCTATCGAGTTTATTTTGATTGGAAATGTTATGTGTGGGGTATCATATAAAACTAGAAGTTATTCTGATTGCTAATATGTGTGTTTATTTGACGAAAAAATGTATGTTAGCGCTAAATATAAAGTGTCTAATATCAATCCCCCCCCCCCTTGAAGTTGAACACAGCGTGACTTACAAATCTGAAAAAAAAAAATTGTATTTGAAAATAAATTGCAGTGCGAAAACATATGTTATAGTTTTTTTTATGATGAAAACAACTAATTTAACCACAAAAAAAGCGTACAAGTTTTTGTGACATGTGAGACAAATAAAATAATTCAAATTTAAAAGATGCATTGCACTTTCAATAATTTTTCATTATTAGGGTCTGTATGTAAAACCAAAAACCCTTATAATTTAACGCGCTTGTCTGTACAATTTACCCCTAAACTCCCACTTTAACATTATAAAAAAACTGTCTCTACTAACCCTAAGTCGTGTGGTCTTAGCACACCCTTCAGCCTTTTATTTCATAATTGCTGCCATAAAAAAAAAACATAAATCGGATCTAAAGATTTTTATCAAACTTGTTAAAGTGTAGCCTTTAAAGATCCAACAAAACGAATTTTTGTCTATCACTCTAAATGTTGATTTTTATTGATCGTTATAATCGGCGATAGGGCTGTTACAAAATATAATTAAAACAAAAATCAGCTATATAGATTTCGATGAAATTTTAGTAAAACATGAATAATAATTACCTAGAATATATTAGTGTTTGGAATAATTGAAAAAACTGAATCTTGTCTGCCGACATTAAAAGCTTAATCAATTATTAGGTATTACCTTATGCGGATAATCCTTAAATGTCCTACTGGACTACCGGTTTCGACCGTTTGTTGGTCATCTTCATGTCCCTAACAATAACTGATGGTAGCTAATCAGTTACGGGTCAACTTTTAACATGGAAATTGTATGATAAAAAAGAAGGGTGATATCAGGGACCTGAAGATCGAAACCGGACATTGAAGGATTGTTGGTATAAAGTAAGAACAACCTAACAATAGATTAAATTCACAATCCTGGAGACTAACAACACTAGGCTTAATTTCTAATGGAATACTTCGAGGCCGTGTTTATGCCCTCGCTTAAATATGTTAATATTTTTTTCAGACTGCGTCCATGGTTTTTTTGACTCTTTGATTGCCAACTATCTAAATTGTTTTTGACGTTTAGTGATCGTTCCTTATTATTTATTTTTTGCTGAGAAAGTTTGTGCAATGTTTTTACACCAGGTGTATTTTCTAATCTTAAGTTGTATCTCACTGGATAGCTCTTTTAACTTTGAAAACATTACAGTAAATCAGTAAATCTGCTGAATTGTGTTGTTCGTTAAAATGAATACGTTGTCAGAGATGTACCACTGCCTATTTTCTGAAATTCCATTTGAGCACCTCCCCCCCCCATCAATATTTTAGTACACCAGACAGAGCCCAAACTTGATTTTCATAGTAAAATCTAGATTGTCAATTATTATTCAATAATTTAGCTGTTTCTTTTGTAAAGTTATGTCTTTCAGATTTATGTAAGCAATTGAATTATATATATACAGTATATATATATATATATATATATATATATATATATATATATATATATATATTATATTCTAACGATAAATATTTATTATAATTTCATAAATATTTTATTAATCAAAATCATGAATTAATTAATCATACCTTGGATTGTCAACACATAAGGAAAGTTATTAATGATGAAGTCCAAATATACTCTTTAACATTAGCTCTGAAATATCTAATTTTATTTGAATTTATTTTTCAATTACTTTTGTATTTTAATTTACACTATTTGCTCAGGGGGAGCTCTTTAATGAACAATTAATACAGTGAGTGAAATTTTAATAATACAGAGAATTGCAATTTTAACAATTTAGTTTCCAATTAAAGTCTATAATAATTAGTACAATACCAAATCCACTTTTGTTGTATTCCTTTGTAAGTAATCCAGTGCTGCTAGTTGAGTGAAGAACTTTCACTTTATTACTGGTTAACGATGATCACCAAACACTACACTGTACTATGTGATTTATCAATAAAATGATTCACTTCAAATTACCATGAAGATGCACTCAACACTTTGTAGATGTACCTCTTTAGTACTGCAACGAAAATTACTAAAGTGTTAAATACTTTTACTTTGTAAAAACAAACACGGTTAAAACATACGTGTTAAAAAACAATTATTACTTTACTATTACTTAACTGGAATTATAACTTATAGGAAATACTAATTTCTACATTAGGAATACTTTTGGCTTTACTTCGCCGACCCCTATGCTGTGAGTTTCTCCCCAAGACTCCCTATATAATTTTTACTTTGTCGATGCTAAAAAATACTTATTCCCTCTCTCTTAATTTACTTTAACCAATGAACGTAAGAAGCTACTTTTTGTCAGCCAATCAAATTTTAATGTTTCAAAATTGTGACCGTTTAGAAAACTATTGTCCTGGTACATTTTATGAGTTTTGTGTGTGATTGTCCTTAAGTTTCTAATATTATAGTTATTTATGACTTAATTGCCTACAATGATTCTGGGTCTAATTTAAGTGTTTTTCTCTTTTTTTTTCTTTAAAGTTGTGAATGGTGTTCTGACTGATTTATAACATATCCCCCTAATGCTTCACCTTTGTCGGCTATCATAAAACGTTTAACATGTGTCCAACAAATGTATCTATTTCTATATTCTTTTTAAAATATTAGACCATTACTGGAAAGCTTATTGATTTCGTTATATAGTCCCCCGTTTTTTTAGATTATTTTCTTAAATGAGCTAAAATAACGTAGCCACATATCTAAAAAACAAACTTATCATTATCCCTAACCAAGACAATAACAGTCCTTATTTAACAATAACAACAACACAAATTTTTAAACAATGCTTATGATAAATATTACTTATTACTAGTCATCTTATAGCTACTACAGACAGTACACAACAATACCTTATTTTACACAATCACATGACATGTTTCAAGTACCCATTGAAAAGAAATTAGCTTAGACATATTTTTACTAAATAATTATAAATTTGTTTACAAGTTACAGAAGCAAGCTCAACTGTTTTACAGGTACCATACCCAAACTGAAGGTTTTACAATCCTAAACTTCCCTTTCTTATTTATGAAGTGTGGTCTTTCTAACCCGGTCAGTGATTTATGATGCGGAGCTCCTGTACTGTCCTATATTTATGGTCTCTTATACTATTCTTTAGTCGGCAGAAAAATAAGTTAATTGACTTCTCCATATACCCTACTTAGTTCAGATATATGATCAACCACTTTAAATTTCTGTAAACTATTGCACCTATCCTAAGTTTTTGTTTTAAATTTTACTCTACTCCTTATGCGTAATATTTCCTTAGTAATCTACAATTAAAAATGCCTCGAATTCGTTTCCTGTTTCTGTCTGTCAATTCATTAAATTTAGTTCCATTGAATTTTCTACAAAATAAAGTATAGCTTGATTTTTATTTATAAACTCTATACCTAAAATACAATCTTTTATTAATCCAGGTACAATAATAAAACGTGTTTCAATTGATTCTTGATTAACGGTTACATTTAGTATTATTTGTTTTGTTATAGTTTACTTTCTTCACTTGCCTTGGTTGAAGTTCGTTGGCCTGCATAAAACTTAGGGTGTCTTTGTGTTGTTTCTGGTGGTCGGTCTCTACTGTCATAAAACTTTCTCTCTCCCTGCTGTCTATGTGCATTGACCCGGTGCAATTCTTCCCCTTTACTTTCGAATGGTCGATGGTTATTAAATGCATGTTGGAATTCTGTTATTAGGTTAATTAATTCCTCCTTAGTTTTAATACCCCTAGTTATTTGAGCAGTAGCCACATTGGCGTGAAAATGTCTGACGATTTTTCTAATTATTTGTAACTCACTTAACCTTGGTTCTAGATAACTATACAGCAAAAGTTTTTCTTCTAAATACCCTAGCATAGATTGGTTTGAACTGACGTAATAGTGTCCGAATTCCAATTCATCTCGTATTTCCGCTTGCCTTAATTCGTTCCAATATTTGTTTTTAAAAATTTCCGTGAATTTTTCAAATTCTCGTAAGCCTCTACCACATAACTTCCACCAAATTCGCGCTTGTTCACAAAAATGAATATCTAACCACTCTAAATCCTTGCCCTCATCATATTTATCATGTAACCTGGTTATCGCCTCTAAAAACTCCATTGGGTTAATTTCTGATCCCGTGAATCCCAACGACCTGATTTCCATTCGTTCGGCTAACGTCTTACTAGATCCTATATCCGATTCTAGCCGATCTTCTAATTCCTTAAATTTACCCTCATAATTCTTTATTAAATTATTTCGTTGTTGTTCAATTTCTTCTAGCGGTTTAATTTTATTTTCCATGATATTTAGTTTACCTAATTAATTGTACCTGTTGTTCCTTAACTACCTTAATTTCTACATTCTGCTTATTAATTAATTCATCGGTTTGTTGCTTCTGTTCCCCTATTAATTCCTTAGTTTTTTCTATTACCGACTTTTCAACTCCCTCTATTTTATTATTTAATACCGCTATAAACTGTCGATTTTCTTCCCGCATATTTTCCATTTGCCGATCCAATTTTTCTCCCATATTTTTTTTCCAAATTTTTACTTTGTTCCATAAGGGCCCTTAACATTTCCATTACATTTAAATTTTCGGACGTTACCGACGCCGCTGTCCCCGCCACATTAACTTCATTTATTGTTTTATCTACTCCTGTTAATCCTTTCCCCGAAATATCATCAAAACTTTCCCCCAATTGATTATTAGCTTCGAACACTTCAGGTGTGTTCTGACCCGACCCTTGATTTGTTTGCAACATACTTGTACCCTTAAAACAGAGGCGTTTGCTTCTTCTTAAATTTAACATACACTTCCTGTAATTAACCTTATTATACTTATACTAACAATAATTCACTCACTGTTTGTTCATGCCTGACACTTGGGCGCCATTATCTAACGATAAATATTTATTATAATTTCATAAATATTAATTAATATTAATTAATCATACCTTGGATTGTCAACACATAAGGAAAGTTATTAATGATGAAGTCCAAATATACTCTTTAACATTAGCTCTGAAATATCTAATTTTATTTGAATTTATTTTTCAATTACTTTTGTATTTTAATTTACACTATTTGCTCAGGGGGAGCTCTTTAATGAACAATTAATACAGTGAGTGAAATTTTAATAATACAGAGAATTGCAATTTTAACAATTTAGTTTCCAATTAAAGTCTATAATAATTAGTACAATACCAAATCCACTTTTGTTGTATTCCTTTGTAAGTAATCCAGTGCTGCTAGTTGAGTGAAGAACTTTCACTTTATTACTGGTTAACGATGATCACCAAACACTACACTGTACTATGTGATTTATCAATAAAATGATTCACTTCAAATTACCATGAAGATGCACTCAACACTTTGTAGATGTACCTCTTTAGTACTGCAACGAAAATTACTAAAGTGTTAAATACTTTTACTTTGTAAAAACAAACACGGTTAAAACATACGTGTTAAAAAACAATTATTACTTTACTATTACTAAACTGGAATTATAACTTATAGGAAATACTAATTTCTACATTAGGAATACTTTTGGCTTTACTTCGCCGACCCCTATGCTGTGAGTTTCTCCCCAAGACTCCCTATATAATTTTTACTTTGTCGATGCTAAAAAATACTTATTCCCTCTCTCTTAATTTACTTTAACCAATGAACGTAAGAAGCTACTTTTTGTCAGCCAATCAAATTTTAATGTTTCAAAATTGTGACCGTTTAGAAAACTATTGTCCTGGTACATTTTATGAGTTTTGTGTGTGATTGTCCTTAAGTTTCTAATATTATAGTTATTTATGACTTAATTGCCTACAATGATTCTGGGTCTAATTTAAGTGTTTTTCTCTTTTTTTTTCTTAAAAGTTGTGAATGGTGTTCTGACTGATTTATAACATATCCCCCTAATGCTTCACCTTTGTCGGCTATCATAAAACGTTTAACATGTGTCCAACAAATGTATCTATTTCTATATTCTTTTTAAAATATTAGACCATTACTGGAAAGCTTATTGATTTCGTTATAATATATATATATATATATATATATATATATATATATATATATATATAATTTGACTCAACGAACAACCCAACACAAATAGTTACCCCAAATTTTATTCCCTAAAATTATGTACTGCTTAATTTTGTTTTATATGATTCAGTATTTCATCCTAATGATGAATTCTCTCATTTAATTAAACCCTTTTTCTCCATATTGAATGTCTTAGGGGCTCAGGAAGGAATGTGGAATAGCCAATAACAGGAAGGTCTGTATTGGCTCTTCCCTGATTATTCACAGATCTGCTAACTTTATAATGTAAACATTTTTTTATTTGTTACTCTGTAAGCTGTAGCCAACTTACGAATAATGAAATCTAGCTCATTAACAAGTATTAATGGGTTTAGGTTTTTTATTCAACGGTTAAAATCTTTATTTACCATATTTAATATTCAATTTATGCCAAAATTACTGCTTCAGTCCAAAATGTTTAAAAAAGAAAGTTTTTTAATTGTCGCTTCAGTCCAATATATTTTTCAAAAGAACGCTTCGTTTCGGTGTTCAATCGTTCAAAAAGCGAGGGATTTCTGGAACACATAATATAAAAAATAACCTAACGCACAAACCAGCACAAATTGTTACCCCCAAATAGTGTTTCATTAAAAATAAAAATTATCTACTGTACTTAATTTTTCTTTGGGTATGGACTCGCATTTCGTCCTAACGGCAAATTACCTCGTTTAATTAAACCCTTTTTTTCTTCAGTCTGAATGCCTTAGGGGAGGAATGTGGAATAGCCAAGAACAAGAAGGTCTTTAATGGAATTCTCTCCCCTCATTATTCACAGTTCTGCTAACTTTATAATGTAAACAGTTTTTATTCCCTTACTTTAAGCTGTTGCCAACTTACGAATAATGTAATCCGGATCATTAACAAGTATTAATGCTCTTACGTTTTTATTTTCAACAGATAAAAATCTTTATTCTCAACATATAATAATGTTTTTACAACGATAGTCATTACTCGCTTCAATCATACAAGTGGTTGCTCGCTTCGCTTCCTTTTATTGTTGCAAGAAAATGAATTTGTTAACAGTACTGTCTTAACAAAGGGGTTGCAATCGTAATAGAACATTTCGTAAATTATTTGGCTGATCAAGACGATTTTTTCATATAGTTAAAACAATACATTTTGTCAGTTTGTAGACGAATTTTTAATTTTGACGCGATTCAGTAGTTTTAATTGAAAAAAATCAGCTGTCCGTGCCTTAAAAATTTATTTCATATCAATTTTTATAACAATTTTAATAACAGCTGATTTATTAAATTAACCATAAACTCGGTCTGAGGTTGCAGTGATTTTTGCTACAAATTGCGGTAAATTCATCACTTAAATTGCGAGGGTGGAGGGGTTGGCTAACATAACATAGGCTAAACTTAGGAAAACGTGAATGTCCTTAACCTTTTGAGGTCATAAATCACCATCCTCATCAAACCAATAACCACTCTGGGTGACCTGAGTTAATGGGTATATTATAATAAACTGGTTTGTAGGACATACATTTAATTATAACAATTAACTGCACCCAACCACGAATGTAACAAAAGTGGTCTACACCAAATTTAGAAAAAAACTACAAATAAAATGAATAAATTTTGGGGACGCGACTTGTGTCGAACTATTCGGTAGCACTTCACTTGTCTCTCTAGATTCTAGATTCACTCTGTGCTTGCCTCTACACTACTCGTCAGCTGTTTTGCTTCCATCGCAATCGAAGCAAGCAGTCGCTTGTAAATTACGAGCCACATTCCGGTGTCTAACTAGTGACATCGTCACAAGTTTAACCACCTAGATTCACAAAATGGTGAATTACAGGGTGTAACAAAAAACCGTAGCTATGGAGAACCAGTTTCTACACGTAAAAAAAAGTCAAAAATGTTCAGTAACTTTTTGTCGATTTCGGCTTAGTTTAGTCGTAATCCGGCATTTTGTTTGTTTAGAAAAAATAATATTTCAAAAACCCTTCAAGGTATAATTATGAAACTTGGCAATGTCTTAATCTCCAAATGTCTTACGTACTTTAGATCTCCAAAATTTCCTAAAATATATTTTTTAAATTCATCAAATTTCAAAATGGCCACCGTTTAAAATTAAAAATTTTGAATATCTTTAAAATCATCAACTTTTCAAAAAAATTTACAAGAAACAAAAAAAAATCCTTTTTTATTAACAGACAAACAGTCTTTTATTTTTTCCTGTAGCTCAAAAGATATCGAGTTATTGAAACGTATGGAAAAAATCTTTCTCGATATAGTGGAACAGCCCTAAGAAGGCACTTGTACCCGGTGCGGGGCGGTAGAGAAAGAGGTGGATTATGTCGGAAAATAACACCGTTCCACAAACATTGACTTTGCCTCCGAATCGCCAGCTACCTGAGACTTGCCCTCCTCGCACCCCTTAACGTTTACTTCGAGAATAGTACAGCGTTTTCACTCGATCTACGAAGTGTCTTCTTAGGCCTGTCCCACTATAGTTGTCTACAATAGCAAAGGTTGACTTAGAATCTGACTATTTTTGAATTTTGATCTTTTTTTGAACGTATTCCCGAACCGTAATATTTGTTTATTTGTGATTTGTAGCATTAATTTGGGACAATACTCTTCACAAATAATCAACAAAACTCTAACGAAATCGGTCGTGCCGTGTTTATGAAATAACTCATTTTTATAACAGCTCAGGGAAGAGGTTTCGATAATTCCGTTAAACATTCTCCAAATGTTTTGACCAATTACAATTACTTTCTCTCAACTTTTATATGTAAAAAAATAAATAAAACTTTTTTGTGAACCGTACAACACTATGTACACTGCTATAAAAAATTTGTAGAGAAAATGTAAATTTAATGCTCTCAAAAAATTCTTTATATGTGGACGATAGTTGTCGTGGCGCCATCTATAATACACTGGTTCTTCACTTCACTTAATTAGAAGTTATATACTTTTATTATTGTAACTACAACAATTGTTGAAATATCATTAAATATAAATTGATATAAACTTATTTTTTGTTTTAGGTAAGTGCCAGAACACAATTTGTTTCTACTCCAAAATTGGTCAGTACTTTTCTTATATATATTTATTTTAAAATGTTACATTTGTATGTTTATTATGTACGTTGACGGTTGGTTTCCCGCTTGGGGTAATTAGGTAGAATAAAGAATAAAAATAGTAATTTTTTTACGTATTGGATTCTCATATCACTACGTAAAATTCTGTAATTTATCGCCAAAGTTCAAATAATGTATTGTTCAGCTAAAATATCCGCTAAAGAATATTAAATGAAAATCGTTTGTTAAAACCTGATCTTTGCCTTCTATGGCAAATTGTGTTGTAGAGGTATAATTTTAAACTAAACTTGATTATTTTGTATTGTTCAATGAAAGATTATTTTTGCCAATTATTAAAATGAATCAAGACCTTTAAAATAATATAACACCACTTCCTTACAGTTTAGGATATTTGAATTGACATCACTTAGCTTACGCATCAAGAGGATCGAAAAACAAAGTTGCTCAACCAGCCCAATCATGTAATGTAATTTTTTATCATGTAACCCAATCATGTAATGCTCATCCTTTTAAATGTAATTTCCGTGTAAAAAATGTTTAATTGGCAAATCATCCAGTAGGGTAAGATGGTTTAAAATAGTCTTTACATAGGTTTACTGAACCTCTCACTCTACATCGATTAGGTCTAACGTAGATGTGTTTACAGAGTGTCCTGGAACTCTTTAGAACCGCCTAAATATAATTGTTCCTTAGGTAAAAATGATCTTCCAACAAACAATAAAGTTAGGTTAATGTTCCAATAAACATATGTCCGAAAACGTTTCTTTCCCATTTACCCGCCATTTTGTTTTTTTTTACATAAAATCTTTGGAAGTAGATAAGATATTGAGTTCAAATTTGGTATAAAAATTTGTTATGTAGTCTTTCACCAGAATACAAAAAAATAGAACGTTAAATTATCTCTAAAACCGTTAACTTTACAAAAAATTGAATGAACAAAAACGTTTACTTTTTAATGACAAATGAATTGGTTTTTATATTTTTTCTGTACATTAAAAGATAACAGAATTTACGGAAAAAATCTAAAAATTTCATTTATTGGTAGTTGCTTACAACATAAACAATTGGTCTGTAAAAAAAAAAAAAAAATCTGAATTATAATTAATGTAATTAATAATAATAATAAATTATATTATCAGAAGTGTTTAGAAAATGAAAATGTTGATTTTATCCTTTTCAAAATAGCGGAAGCTTAAGAGAAAAGCTTGTTGTGTTGTGGTTTGGTTGGTGTAGCTGGTGTATCACTGAAGAGGACGACCTTGTCGTTGAAACGCGTCTGATACTTAGGCGTATTTTTTTATGAGAATTGTGTTCTGTGTGTTTGTTATACTGAAGCTTAAGAGCTTTAAATTCAAAATACCCCAAAACCGTTGGTTGATTCTTTATACATTGAGATGATTGATTGATTGTGCAAACATGTTGAAGGTCGTCATTTCGAGCAGTAATTGTAAATAGAATGAAATGGTTGCCGGATATAGAGTTAATTCAGTTATCTTTTAACTTACAGAAAAATACAAAAACGAATTCATTTGTCAATAAAAAAATTAACTTTTTTTTTGTAAATTAACGGTTTTGAGGTATTTAACTTTAAAAACTTTAAACGTACGCCATTTTGAAATATACAAGCGAAAGTTCTTGGTTTTTTTTACCCCGGTAAAGACTACATAACAAATTTGTATACCAAATTTGAACTCAATATCTTATCTAATTGCAGAGATATAAAGACTTTATGTAGCTGCGGGGAACGTCAGCCCTGGTTACTGGTTAGGACCGTCGTTTGATCCGCTTAAGTTCCGGAATGGGAGTTTTGGAAAACGTGCTAGGACCAACCGTTAATTATATTCGGACGTTAATTATTCTTAGTCTCAACCCAAGTAATCACTATGTTCACAGCCAGCTTATAATGAGATATTATTTAATTACTAGACTAACTAATTATTATAACTACTTAACTCTTATCGTTTAGAAGTTACGGTTAGGGGCAGGCGTGATGGGAGAATTACGTTAAACCCTTTAGGCCATAATAATTCTCTCTTAATTTAGTCAATGACCTACTGATGACTACGTAACACCCGGGGGTCGATCAGACCCCGCAATTAAGGGTTTAGGTAGCCATTCAGGTTTAATATCAAAAGGTTAAATTCGTAAAGAGGAACTCACGTCCGCTGGGTTCCGCGCACTGAGAAAGACTGTGTCTCTCTTGATTGGATGTGCGCACGCATCCGATATCTTATCACCGTGATCTTGATACGGCGGCGATCCCTGAATACCCGTGGGATTACCACATAGCAAACAAAATGGCGACTAAATGGGAAACGAAACGTTTCGGACCTACGTTTATTGACACTTTTATCTTATTTTTACCTAAGGAATAACTCTACAAAGCGGTTCCACAGAGTTCCAAGACACTCTGTATATTAAAAAGTTTCCACTCGCTTCGCTCAAAACTGTACATATATGACGGATCCATCAATCGCTACGCTCGAGCCCGTGGCTCGGTCTTGCTGGATCTTATCATATTATCTTGAGGCATCAAGATTCGAAATTACATTTTTTTACAATAACTTGGATTATTCGTCATTGTATAGGGCCTATAGGTGAGGTTAATGGCATTACACGTAGAATGTAAGTCTACAGATTTTTATTCAGTGAGTTATAAATTGAATAACACATGATGTGTGAACAGAAAACTGTTTGAAATGGCTGATATTTTAAAATTTTTAATTAAATTTTTTGAATTCCTTTACGAGCACACTAATATAGTTCCATATACCATATTTATGTTCCTATCTTAATACATTTTTGTGGCGGTTTGGACGACAACGACGACTGACGGACGACATGTTGAAAATATTATTTTTCGGTTTCCCGAAGTCTTAAAAAGTCAAGGTCATTCAAGAACGAAGGTGAAAATTGTTAATGATTACCAAACTGGCTCTTTATTTGTAAGTAAAAAGTATAGTCTATACCCAAACTAAGAACTTTTTAGCTGTTTTTTATTTTAATTATTAACAGAAATAAAAGAGGACTTGGGTTTTATTATCACACTCTATACAGAGTGTTCAGAAAATGTTGTGTCAAACTTTAAGTTATGGTTATATGGGGGTGGGGGAGAAAAATTTCTATAAACATAAGTCCTGAAACGCAGTGTTCCATCTGTCAGCCAATTTGCGTTTTTTTTTTCAAAAATAACTATAGCTATTGAAATTATTAAGATATCCAAATCGAATGAAATTTGGTAAACACATTTTTATAATCCATTTTTATCAGTATTTCAAGAATCAAAACTTTATCTTATGAATTGTCGAAATCTTGAATGTTTGAAATTTTTAATCTTGGTTATCCCTAAAACCATTCAATTTACAAAAAATGTAAACTTCCGCCATTTTCAAAATGTATGAGATTACGTTTTTATTCTTGGTATACTGGTAAACCATTCCATTAAAAATGTATATACTAAATTTCGATTCGAAATCTTATTAATTTGAAAAGATATATTTTTAATAAACACAAAATGGCTGACAGATGGAAGACAAAGCGTTTCCGACATATGTTTATATTAACCTTTTTTCTTTATTTTCACTCATATAACAAGAATTAAAGTTTGGCACGATTTTTCTGAACACTCTGTATATATATCGCTCATATGTGTAGGATCTGCACAGGTTTCCTCGTATCTGGTTTTTATGATGAATTTGCAAACGTATATTAAAAATGCGCTAATAAATCATAAAATGAAATCCTTACTAAAGATGTTAAAATCTTTAATGTCTGACAAAGACATCATAAATCATTTCTTTATCTCACTTTACCTTTTCTTGAATATTTTGGAGGTTATTTTTCAAACTCTTGACACTTCCTGTTAGGCCGAAGAAACCAGACCGAGCACAATGTAAATCGAGATCAAGTGATACTTGACGAAGCGTTTGATTGATGAAGGATGGTGATATAGATTAAGTTGATGGGTGTTATCATAGTACTTACCTTGCCTTGTTTTGTATACTGAATCTGGTAATTGTGCATTTTAAGTTTCGTTACGAACGACTTGTCTATAGACAAATTCAAAATATTCTTCGCCGTTCGACGTAGGTATAAAACGTTATGAAGATAATTTATTTAACTTAGGATGTGACAGTATATTGTGCCCAACAATGCAACAGCTGATTATTACAACATTTATTTATCTGCAAAGGTATAATTTAAACTTGAGAGATTTTAGTAGTAGGAGTGGAATTTATTGTGACCTCTAGAGATCTGTTGTGCTCCAATATTTCTTCTAGGAAGGGGAACTCCTCCAGTTAACTCTTTTAGGAAATACAGCACATGAAATATGTTTCCTCTACGTCGATCCCGTACCCTCACAGACTCTTTTGTTCGTTGCTGCACCGTAGTAAATGGTGTGAGGTTTCCACCGTCTTTTTGCTGGTCGTATCCTTTTCCTTTTCATATTACTCCTACCCCAGTCAGAGCGATTCTCTGTGTGTCATATATCCCGCAAAGTTATCCTACTGGTGGGGGTGGAATGTTCCTTCTTCCATGTTTCTGAGACCTTTATGTCTGTCTATCCGTCAGAATCAGGAAAGCGATTCTCTCTGAGTGGCCTGTTTGACATTTCTAAACCAGGTTTGGTATTTCCGCTTTGTCGAGGAAATATGTACGTAGCGGAGGACTCCAGTCATCAGAGAGGGCGTTCATCTTATCAGCACGTTGGGTTCCAGCGATATCCTGCACAAAATTGTTATCTTTTATTTATCTCTCAGTAGGAGTATCTATTGAAAGTATGCTCCATCCGGCCAGAGATCAGTTTGGTTGGGTGAGATGAAATACTCTGAGAAATCAAGTGTCAAATGAACGACGTCACCGTAAGTGCGTGGCTTCCCAACATTATTTTGAAGGCGATATAATTTATTCGAGTTAATTTGACGATAAATCGTCATACAGTTAATGGTGAGACAAACCTCGAAACTCCCCAAATTACAGAAGGACCCACAACTATAGTTCAGACAAATCTCAGTTTCCAAACTTTACAATACTTTTCCTTCAAACTTAGAAAGTTCCCATCCCAACCAAGATTACTTTCTCAATACTTCCATTTGCAAAACAAAATTACAAGTTTGATATTGGCGTGTTTGACTTAGTGCCGCAGGGACAGACTGGTTCCAAGCGTAGGTGTTTACTGGAAAATTCAATCATAAATAGGCAACTTTTAGAGGCAGAAATAAATAAAAAAATGTGATATTCCTCAAATGTCAACAATGTTTTGTGGATATACACTTGAACTTCGCTTAAGAGAAACGTAATATTAGAAAATGATTAAACGTACACAAATATATACACTTTATTTCAGACGCGTTTCGACGACAATGTCGTCATCATCAGTGACAATTACACAAAATTATAACTATTAACTATTATAACTATAACTTTGCTTTGTAACTGTCACTGATGATGACGAGATTGTCGTCGAAACGCGTCTGAAATAAAGTGTATATATTTGTTAGAATTGTGTAATTTTAATCATTTCTTAATGTTTTGTGGGTTGCTATTAATTTTGTACAATCATAACTTTCCAAATCAAACTATCGTACAACTTCGTTTACTGATAAAGAAACTTAAATTTGTAATTACCTTTTGTATCAATTTTTATCTGTGTGCCTTGGATAATACTAGTATATACGCTTCAGTATTTCTGGAATGATTTTCACTTTGTTATATATATATATATATATATATATATATATATATATATATATATATATATAGTATAGAAAAAGTTACGTGATGGGTAGCAAATATCAGCGTTAGTTTTTCAAAAATATTCTCTTTGTTATTCTAAAGATGTTCTGCCATTCAAAATTCGTTTTAAATATTATTTTTGAAATACAACCCTCTTCTTTGTAAGGGAATACCACACAGTTAAAGAAAACAAACGTCACTGTGCCATTTTAAAATTTCTGTCAGATGTTCTTTTAGATAAAGGAAAAATAGTGACTTCTAGATTGATCTGTTTTTTTTCTTTCTATTTTTGTTTTAACATTAAAAATATGTATTATTTGTTATGGTTACCAATACCACATACAAAAAGTTAGGACTTTAGAAAAATAGCTCTCTATATACCAAACATTTTGATTCAGTTCTTTTTTTTTGTTTACAAAAATACATTTATTCAACGTGTAAAGAAGGAGAAACTTTTCGAACAACCTATATAATATAACACAACAGTACGATCAAAACAATTTGTTAAAATTATAACACACTTAAAATATTTACTGTACTGTTTAATTTTGTTTTATATGATTCCGAATTTCATCCTAATGGTCAATTTTCTCATTTAATTAAACCCTTCTTCTTCATCCTGAATGCCTTAGGGGTGCAGGGAGGAATGTGGAATAGCCAAAAACAGGGAGGTCTAATGGAATTCTCTTCCCTCATTGTTCACAATTCTGCCAATTTTATAATATAAACAGTGTTTTTTATCTTTACTCTGTAAGTTGTTGCCAACTTGCGAATAATATAAAATAGTTCATTAACAAGTATTAATGGGTTTAGATTTTTATATTCAACGGATGAAGTCTTGCTTCACAACGTTTAATATTCAATATATCCCAAAATTGCTGCTTTCAGACTATTATGTTAAAAAAAAAAAACACGTTCTGTTTTGATGTTTCAATCGTACAAAAAGCAAGCATTTCTGGAATATCTAATGTAAACAACGCACAAACCAACATAAATTGTTACCCCTCAAATTGTGTTTCCTAAAAAATTAAAAATATTTACCGTACTGCTTAGTTCTGTTTTGGTATGAACTCGCATTTCGTCCTAATGGAAAATTATTTCATTTAATTAAACCCGCTTTTCTTCATTCTGAATGCCTTAGGAAGGTTTCTAATGGAATTTTCTTCCTTCATTATTTCTAGTTGTGACAACTTTATAATGTAAACTGTTTTTTATTCGTTCCTCTGTATGGTGTTGCCAACCTACGAATAATATAGTAGTTCATTACAAATATTTATGGTTTTTATATTAAAAGGATAAAATCTTTAATCACTCACTTCGCTCAAAAAGAATGTGTGGCACTCTTTGTTCGCTCGCAAGAATGTGGAGTTATAATAAGTATTTTAGTTTCTCAATGTGAATATTTCACGCTTTTCTCAAGTTTGTCATTTGATCTCGATTAGATTGTGCTGTATCTAAAAAGTGTCAGTGTTTGAAAAATAACCTCCAAAATAATCAAGAACAGTGAAAGACGAAGAGATTTATGATGTCTTTGTCAGGCATTGAAAATATTAACATCATTAGTGAGGATTTCATGTTTATTTAGTCATTGTCAGTAAAGTTCTGACATAAAAATTATACTTTTTGCAACCCTTATGGAAAGGCAACGAAATGTCCACTGATCCTACTCTTACGAGTAATTTGATAACAGTTTTGTTTTATATGTTTGTTGGGAACAGATTATAAAAACAGTCAGTAATTCCTCAACAGTAAAATTAGGGTTGTAAAATAACCTAAATTCGAAGTATGCGGTGATATTATTTTTAGGTCTTGTGAAATATAAGTAAATATCTTTTTTATAAATGCTGAAATGTCGTGAATATTAAACCTATCGCAAGAAAGCTTAGGTTAGGTTAGGTTAGGTGTTTTACCCGAACAGGTTTTATAGTACACATATGCAATTAGTTTGAATATAAAACCTGACCTCACCTCGGAGGGGGTGTGTCTTCCAATGTCCCTCGAAGGAACATCAGAAGACGTAGGATAGAACTGAAGGCAGTGTGTCTAAGAGGGTGTTTAAGGGTCCATCAAGACTAAATACAGAGGTTGATTTTAAGCTGAACAAGTTAGTCTTACGGAAAGGGGGGTTAGATTGTTGACTGTTCACTAGCTATTCTATAATCATATATACAGAATAAGGTTCTGCGTAGGAAATGTGATGATGCTGATGAGACAGCTAAATATGACTGCCCAACTTTATGCAGAAACAGATTGTGGCCTTAGGAGGATTGGACAATTAACAGAACCTGACTAAACCTTAGGAGCTCCTTGGATTGGACAAGTAAGAGAATCTGACAAAACCTTAGGAGCTCCGTGGATTGGACAAGTAACAGAACCTGACAAAACCTTAGGAGCTCCGTGGATTGGACAAGTAAGAGAACCTGACAAAACCTTATTAGCTCCGTGGATTGGACAAGTAAGAGAACCTGACAAAATCTTAGGAGCTCCGTGGATTGGACAAGTAAGAGAACCTGACAAAACCTTAGGAGCTCCGTGGATTGGACAAGTAAGAGAACCTGACAAAACCTTAGGAGCTCCGTGGATTGGACAAGTAAGAGAACCTGTTAAAACCTTAGGAGCTCCGTGGATTGGACAAGTAAGAGAACCTGATAAAACCTTAGGAGCTCCGTGGATTGGACAAGTAAGAGAACCTGATAAAACCTCAGGAGCTTCGTGGATTGGACAAGTAAGAGAACCTGACAAAACCTTAGGAGCTCCAAGGATTGGACAAGTAAGGGAACCTGACAAAACCTTAGGAGATCCGTGGATTGGACAAGTAAGAGGACCTGACAAAACCTTAGGAGCTCCGAGGATTGGACAAGTAAGGGAACCTGACAAAACCTTAGGAGATCCGTGGATTGGACAAGTAAGAGAACCTGACAAAACCTTAGGAGCTCCGAGGATTGGACAAGTAAGGGAACCTGACAAAACCTTAGGAGATCCGTGGATTGGACAAGTAAGATAACCTGTTAAAACCTTAGGAGCTCCGTGGATTGGACAAGTAAGAGAACCTGACAAAACCTTAGGAGCTCCGAGGATTGGACAAGTAAGGGAACCTGACAAAACCCTAGGAGATCCGTGGATTGGACAAGTAAGAGAACCTGACAAAACCTTAGGAGCTCCGAGGATTGGACAAGTAAGGGAACCTGACAAAACCTTAGGAGATCCGTGGATTGGACAAGTAAGAGAACCTGACAAAACCTTAGGAGCTCCGAGGATTGGACAAGTAAGGGAACCTGACAAAACCTTAGGAGATCCGTGGATTGGACAAGTAAGAGAACCTGACAAAACCTTAGGAGCTCCGAGGATTGGACAAGTAAGGGAACCTGACAAAACCTTAGGAGATCCGTGGATTGGACAAGTAAGAGAACCTGACAAAATCTTAGGAGCTCCGAGGATTGGACAAGTAAGGGAACCTGACAAAACCTTAGGAGATCCGTGGATTGGACAAGTAAGAGAACCTGTTAAAACCTTAGGAGCTCCGTGGATTGGACAAGTAAGAGAACCTGACAAAACCTTAGGAGCTCCGAGGATTGGACAAGTAACAGAACCTGACAAAGTCATTCGAAATATCTCACGGTTTTCAAAAACCAGAGGTTGGATTGAAAATGTAAGCTTTACAGCTGAGAGGAAAAACCAGGACTGGAATCCTGGTCCTTCTTGAAAAAAATAACCTAAATTATTATTTCCGAAGTCGAAACATTTAGAAGTTAAATTCTAAAGTTTGAAGTACCACCAATTCATTATAAAATGTGCAATTTTAGGAATGAGCTTCTCATATACTTGTTTATATGTAAACTATTGAACTCAAAATGTTGGTTTGCTCAAACGTTTTGTCGGCTTGGTATTGTGGTTTGGTAAGTTAATTAACCATATAAATTGGTCAGTAATTTACACATATTAGGATACTGGTTCTTCAAGACAGATCTCGTTTTCAAAAAGGAAAGTTATCTTAATCGAAATTTAATCTCATCTTATAAATCTTATAATCTAATCTTATAAATCTCTTAATATCTGTTTAATTTACTTTAATTTTTGACATTAAGTTTTCATTGTTGTGAATTAAGCCACCCTTTGATATCAAAGTCGAAAACATCTTAAAGTTTTATTTACGAGAGAGATTCACAGATTTGGATTTCCTTTTCCAATTTGATTAAATCCAAATTCATATGATTTTACTTATCTCTTAATTCATTTATAACCAAGACTGTAAAGATATCTCTACTGAGAAGAATCGTGTGCAGCCACACTTGCATGAACACAAAAGGGAATCATGCAATTTATTTTTCACTCTTGGAGCTCGAAATTAACTCTTTCCCAAATTGATTTCAGCTAAGAAGTCATGATGATGGCAAATGTCCGAAAAATGTATAATAATAAAATTGAATTTCCATCATTAACAAATAGCTTCAAACAGAAAATAAGAAGTCATGTTGTACAAGTGGTAAAAATATATAAACGCAACTCCATAAGTTAAAATTGTGTAATTATAATAGATTTGTAAAAAAAAATCTATATATGTATGATAATCTTTTCTTAAAAAAAGAGTTGTTCACTTAAAAATAATCCCAACATTTTTGAAACGCAATTCAAGGCATAGGAAAGAAATCCTTGTAAAAAAATATGTTTACATGTTAAAAAAAATTTAATTTACCAATCTAATAAGCCTAAAATCTATCATCTATAATTCAAACGCACTTCGTTGATATTCTTACACCAATGTAAGCGAGCGAAGTGAACAGCTGTCTGGACAAAGGGAGTACTGATTTTAATGAAAGGTCTTTATAAAATTATTATTGCTTTATATGACTAAACATTAAACCCGTTGAAATATACAACCCTAAAACCTTATTAATAACGTGTATTATATTATCCGTAGGTTGGCAACAGCTTAGAGAGTAACGAATAAAAAAAAAACTGTTTTATTTATAAAGTTCGCAGAACTGTGAATAATGAGAAGAAAATTCCATTAAAGACCTTTCTGCTCTTGGCTATTCCACATTCCTCCCTGCGCCCCTGAGCCATTCAGTCTGAAGAAAAAAAGTTATTAATTAAAAGAGAGAATTCGCCATTAGGACGAAATGCGGGTTCATACTAAAACAAAACTAAGCAGTACAGATTTTTAGGGACAATTTGAGGTAACTATTCGCGTTGGGTTGTCGTTGTGTGAAATTATATCAGTTTTTCAAAAGTCCGACCTCTTTTAACGAATCAATTCAAAAACTTTCTTTTTTTTAAACGTTATAAAAATTTAATGAAGACTTTTGTAATCCTACACCAAAAATAAATAAAAGATAATAGTTACCTCATCGAATTTATTATAGTTAAGGAGACGATTATCATCCTTTTTCTTTTACGTATTTTAAATTTACTAAAATGTGTCAACTTTTATCTCTTTCATCATAAAGAAGTTTTACAAAACTACAATTCAAAAGAAAATTGAAGCATCTACGACATTTAGTACGTTTCTACCAAGTTTCAAACTATTATATCAAAATTTGTTTTATAGGTTATAAAATTCTGCTCGTAATTTTCTGTGGTTGTTAATCTTAACAAGAAGGATCTGTTTCTTCTATAATTTTATTAAAATCGATCAATGATGTATGTACTTACAGCTAATTGTTCAAAATAGTCATGTGTAAACTTTGTGATTATGTAACAACTCACAGAAAAGAGCAATCACCTTTAAACCATCTTTATTTTCTTTGTGGTATAATAATACATAAATTTGATTATTGCTATTTTTTTATGGTCTATAGAAACGGAGACATTTAAAAAAGGCAATATTATACAAATTTATTGTTAATACCAAATTGTCCCCAAAGAGGGGTAATTTTTTTTATAACTTTAAAATACCTCTAATAAACGATTTAAGCAAACAATATTGTACACCCTCCCGAATAAGTGTTCGCTTTTTTTATTTACTTGACTATTAACCATTTAGATTTTTTTAACCAACTTTGTAACTTAAAAAATATGTTTTCCTGGAAAAAGTCAGTATAGGATTTTGGTTCAACCACTACATAATTTTTCTGTACTTAATATTTGTAACAAATTAATTGATTTTGTATCTTGTCTTTTTAGAAAAAACTGATTTGTACATGAAGTCCAAGGCACACTTATGATAGATTTACAAATAAGTTTCATTTAACAGAAAACTAAGTCCTATAAAAGTTTTATTTCGAGAATTGTGATGAACGAAGTTATTAGCAATCTACAAAACACTGTTGACATTTGAGGAATATCACATTTGTGATTTATTTCTTCCTCTAAAAGTTGTTTGTTTATTGATTGAATTCCCTCAATAAACACCTACGCGTGCTGTCCCTGAAGCACTCCTTTTCAAACACAAGAGCACACTAATAACAAACTTTATGAAGAAAAAACCCCTGCCTTGGTAAATAGATGGCAGTATTGAAAAAGTAATTTTAGAGCCTAATTTGACTTTTTAGACAGCGGAAAAGTATTTTAAGGTGAAAATATGTTATACTGAAATTTCCTTTCGCGTTCCTTTATGATTCACCTGGGATCTTGTGGGAAGATAACCGCAAAAGTAGTGTGAGTAATTTTATAGATTTATTTCTCATCAACTTAAAAACAAGTTTATTTTGTTCAAAATAATTCTCTTAGGAAGTCCAAAATTTACGTAAACGTTGTGCTAATTCACTGAAAGAGTGATGGAAGTTTTCAATTGTCAACACCTACAGCTGTTCTGTCAAAATATTTTCAATGTTATCCACAACTTTCCAAAATGAATCAACTTGTCTACGCCACTATTTCTGAATTATTAATCAACATTATTATAGTAAAAAATAAACAACAAACAATAATAAACACCAACAAATTATAAAAAATACCAACTTTCTAGCTCCAATAAATTATCAACAGTACCAACTTCTAAACAAATAAACTAATACCACCATATAAATACCAATAAACTATAATCAGTACCAACTTGTAAACACCAATAAACAATAATCAGTACCAACTTGTAAACACCAATAAAATATAAGCATTGCCAACTTATAAACACCAATAAACTGTAAACAGTACCAACTTATATACACCAATAAACTATAATCAGTACCAACTTGTAAACACCAATAAACTATAATTAGTATCAACTTATAAACACCAACAAATTATAAAAATTACCAACTTATTAGCACCAATTAAATATCAACAGTACCAACTTATAAACAAATAAACTATAAAAAGTACCACCGTATAAATACCAATAAACTATAATCAGTACCAACTTGTAAACACCAATAAACTATAAACATTACCAACTTATAAACACCAATAAAATATAAACATTACCAATTTATAAATACCAATAAACTGTAAACAATACCAACATATAAACACCAATAAATTATAAAGAGTACCCAGTTGATTGGAGCAATCATGCTCTCACTCAGTCCTATTATACAATATAATACAAGCATATAATCTAAATATAAATACATTAAAAATTGGTGTCTTGAGCTTTGCAGGAGAACACCTAGTGAGTAAGTTTTAAACAGTTATTACACAAATTTTCTTAACCTCATAAAATTGTGTAAAGTACTACGACGTCGGCTAGCCCCTAACGGTCGTCGAAGATATGTGTATATTATAGAGTCTCCGGTCGCTTCGCTCTGTCAGTATCTCTTGTCTTAGCGCTTGGATATGTTAAGAAGCCTTCACTCACTACGCTCGTGTCAGTAATTTGGCCCTAGTGGATCAACTATACAACATCACACATTTCAAGTTAGGGTTGGAAATTACATTTTTGACAATAACTTTGGCATTTGTCGTCGTAGAGAAATTGATACCATTTCATGCAGAATTAAAATTTGCATACTTTTTATCTAATTTAGTGTTTTTTTAATTTTTTATTATACATTTTTCGGACATTTGCCATCATTTGTGTGTTAAAAATCAAAACACGACGTTTCGGGAATAAGAATCAATTCCCGTTTTCAAGTGACTAAAAACTAAAGAAATATGAAACTAGAAACTAAGCCTATGTAAGAAGTAAAATTAAATAAGAATACCACCAACCTTAATATCTAAGTATGCATCTCAGAGCTAAAACTGGGGAAGTCAAAAAAACACAATCACGGTAACACACAATTAACGTCAAATACGTGTTGTTGTATCAAAGATACAGCAACAAGTGACGTGGTCCAGAAGGCGTGATAAACTATTAGGGGAGTGGCCTATTGTTAGTTGTATTAAACTTCCTAGCCCGAGAGCGGGTTACAACCCCTTGTGGCGATTTCAGCTTGTTTTTTAGTTGTAGGGGTATTATAATCAAATTTTATTTATTTTTTTTAAATAATGGGAGCCATAATGCCCTTACTTCTATACTTGATTGGCTGATAGGATTGTCCGTTAGTTTTATGCTAATTTGCTAATTATGCTAATTTGTATGTTTAACACACAAATGATGGCAAATGTCCGCAAAATGTATAATAATAAAATTGAACTTCCATCATTAACAAATAACTTCAAACAGAGAACAATTTAGTGTGTTCTACGTTGAAAATCAAGCGAGATTTGAACAAAAAATCTGTTAGATCGACCACGATTTTGACATTATTAATTTAATATTTCAATAAGGTGAACACACTATAATCACGTACACCAAATTTCATGTTCTTACCTTATTTTTTGTGGTTGTTTTCGTGCTTACGTACACAGGCGACAACGACGACGGAAGGACGCCATTTTGAGAGGTTGAATTGTTCTGGATTAACTAAATTATTAACACTGAACGTAAACATTGATAAAACACAACAAAGTTAAGTACAAATTTAACACAGCATGAGAAAGCTTCAAACTGATAGTACAAGTGTCGGATGATAGTTGACAGCTGATCATACAACGAACAGTAAAAGTCAACATCTGTTTATTGACATGGGAATATTTATTTGTTTTCATTACCATTGTATTAATTTAGTAAACAAAATATTGTAATTTCAAATGCTTATTTATTTTATTTAAATGTAAACAAACGTTTAATCAATCGATTTTTTTCGATAGTTGTACAGTTGATGATTAACATCAGTCGGACGTTGAAATAAATATAATAACCGTCAGCTGTTTCATTGTTGGTCTTACAATGTTGCCACTTCTTGAGCAAAATATAAATGTGTATTAACATTCCATAATCTATCTCATTCACCCATCTACAAAAACATAAATAAAACGGGCCAACAATGTTGGTTTGATTGTTGTCAATAATGAACCATGAATACCGTCTTTGAAAACATATTTATATATCTTAGGCCGGTATTACACTATAATAGTTCACTATAATATTACACTATAATGTCGTATATCTATTATCAAATATCTGTGATGAAAAATATTACAGTGTAATGGACCAACTATTATAATATTTGAACTATGATCATATGTTCTCCTAGAGAGAACATATTATAATATTTCCAATCAAAATGGTGTCTAATAAGTTTCAGTGGACGGTAACAGCTACAAAATATCTAACCCACAATCTTTTTCTTTTATTTCTTTGATTTAGCTGTTTTTTACATAGCAATAAACAAATAGTCATTATAGAGCTTAAACCAAAAGCAAAACACTGTTGTTTATCCATTTTGAAACAACAATGTGATGAAATTAATATGACAGAGTAAATGGCAAAACATTTTAATAATATTTTACATAATATTTTTTTCATCATACCTATATCATCATATATTTGATAATAGATATATGACATAGATATAATTATTACAGTGTAATACCGGCCTAAATAAGGTCCTAAACTTGTTACGTTTGTGTCCATAAAGACGTCATCAGTGTAAATCTTAATTAATTACACTCAAGCGTTTAATCTTTTACAATCAAGTCGGGATGGTTCATTTTCATCTATTCACCGCTAGAAAATTGTTTGTTTTAAGTCTCATATTTTGTATCTTTAGTTGTTTATAGCTCTAAACCGATAAACAACCTTACCGTACAGTTTAATGTGTATAGTCTACATTACATTTCATCTTTTTTTGTGTTTTTCATATGCAATTTCAGTCAATTAAAATGTATTGTTTTGTAACAAAAATGTAATTTTTTTATTAAAAAATGTAACTGTTTTTATTAATAAAATTCCTTTACATTATTGTATAAAAGGTAAGCGAAACTATCCTAGCCTAACCAAGTAAAAACACAATTCGATACACACAAACATCACTTTATCTGTGCAACACAAATAGAAGAAAACGTTTCAATGCCTAAATCATTATCATCAGCTGCAACATGCACACAAACTCTACTGACCAAATGTAGTTACTCTAACCTAACCTATCCTACTCTGCCCTAACCTAACCTAACCTATAGGATAGTTTTAACCTAAAAATAGTGTCGCACAGATAATGGAATCTTTACATATTATTGACTTAATTTTATATACACGACTTTATGTCTTGAATCTTCAAATTTTATTAAAATTTGAACGAAATCGGTAGAGTCGATTTAAACATTTTTATAAGAATAACTTGATAGAAATTTTACCGATTACTCACGAAGCGCCATATTTGTAGATTGAGAATTAATATGTTTCGTTTGGGCCTTTAGAGGACGCACTAAAAGAAAATTCTATCAAAATCTTTTAAGCCAATTTTGACAATATAGTAATTTTGTGTTTTTTTACTTATATCAGTTACACCGGTAGAGCACAGACTGAAATCTTTTTTTTTTTTTACTCAGGAGACCTCTAAATCAATTAATCCGTGTCAAATATTAGCCTTGACATACATTTTTTACGGCGACATTGGATTACTTTTGTTTTGAGTCCTTCATCATGAAGCTAAGTAATTTCGTAATTACAAGATTCACTAATACTACTCCAAGGGTTGGTTTAATTGACCGGGCTGAGTTATGTACCATGATGGTTTCCTAAATATTTGCTATTTCACACTTTACATCATACGCTTTCTCTCAAGTTTGTCATATAATCTCGATTACACTGTGCTGAATCTGATTTCTTCAGCTTAACAGAAAATGTCAGGGATTGAAAAAATAACCTCCAAAATATTCAAGAAAAGACAGAGATAAAGGACGTGATTTATGATGTCTTTGTCATATGTTGACGATATTAACATCATTAGTGAGGATTTCATGTTTGTGATTTATTAGGAAATTCTAATAATAGTGAAATTGAGTGAGACAAAAGACGATGAAATGTTCAGCGTTCCTTCACGTACGAGTAATTTTAAACCTGTTTTTTTTAGTGACGACTCGTAGATAAAAATGGACGCAGAAGAACAAAAAAGCAAAGTAAGGATCCAAAAGAAGCTATAGAGAGAAATAAGTTTGAAGCAAGGATTAGGTCTAGGTCAACTTTTTAATGTTATAGCCTAGCTCGATTTACCTCATTCTGCATGCAATATTTTGGTAGATCCAGCTCTTATTTTTCCTATCAGGTCTCTCTTGACTAACTCATGCTCTCTATCGACATTGAGGTTATTAGTGTATTCGAGAGCTAGGGGTCTCTATTAAATGATATTTTATATTTTTAAAGCGCAGATAACTGCGAGGTTTTGTCTTTAAACACATAAAAATATTAATTAATTTTTTAAAAAGTAATACCAGTCATAGTATTATTTGCTACTGCTAACCTAATCTAAGACGACCTAACATAACCTATTCAAAGCTAACCTAACCTAACCTAATCTAAGACACCCTAACCTAACCTAACTTAATCTAAGCGCCCCAACCTAACCTGCCACATCAGTAAAAATAACTAAATGTTGCGTTTCAAACTTTTAATTTTATTTACATTGCAGTCTATCCATATTTCAATTTTAAATTGAGTTCAACTGTTATAGGTTCGGAAAATGGACCTCTGAAAACGCCTTAAACCTCAATTTTCACAACTTTGAGGGCTTATAGCTTCTAAACGGTTAAAGATATAGAAAAATACCTAATGATAAAAAAGTCTTAATATAATGTGTTTCTTCCAAAATCGCCTTAAAAATAGGGTTAAATTGACGGGTAATACCTCTCGTTTAAACTCAAAAACCTGGGTTTATCTTTTAAAGTTTGTTTGTATCTTTTGTACTAAACTTATTAGCGGCCACACCTGTTTTAATCATCGTGAATACATTATGTCATCGTGAACACTACTGCCATCTCGTAATCTATTGTTCCTATACAAAACTTTAAAAGAAGATCTGCGTAACTTTTTGATGGATTTTAAAATTAGTTTCTTAACTTTAAAAATAGCCACCTATTTCCAATTTGGCAGCTAATTTCAAAACGCTTGTGACAACTTTATAAAATAATAAAATTTTGCTCAAAATAGGGTTTAAAACAGTTAAGGAAGTGAATAAGCTATTATGGGTAGTTTGTCCTTTATTTAAGACTTCAGATAAAATAGATGTAGACACATGACACTTTTAACAAACGATATTACTTAAAAACCTTTGGGGAACATCGAAGAATAATTATTTAACAAAACAGTCATTTTTTTAAGTATTTCCTTTGCTAATTTAATTACTGATTTATGGTTTTTAATTGCTATAGATTTAAGGTTAATTTTATCTACTCTATTTAATTTTAGTCCTGTATTTGTACTTTCTGGATGAAACTTGTTGAAACAATTAGAAGTAAGAACAATTTTCTCCCAAAAATGCACCAAATTTCAATCTTTCGAGAGTTTAAAACTCCATTAACACGTTACCGAGTGAGTTTATTTAAAAAAAAATACCCTAGAAAGTCTTGAATTGTGGTGTCTAATCCGGAGTTTTTTAAAGAAATTTTGAATTTCAGTTCTAAATTAGAAAATGACTGACATTTCAAAGTTAGCAAAGTGGGTTTTTAAAGTTAAAGTCAATGACAAAGTGACGAAATACTATTTTACGAGATACTAAAAATACTAAGATGAAATCTATGTGATTGTGTTAGAAAATGTTCAAAGTTCGCAATTTTGGTTCAATTTCGTTTAAATATCGTATGTAGGGTATTTTTACGAATCATTTGAACATACAATTTTTGAATCGGTATTTTAACCTGTTTGAGTCTCCTTTTCAATAACCTAAAATCAGTTGTGTTTTCTACTTATTTCAAAGCTATTTATAAGCAGGACTGTAACATTCTCTCTACAAGTGAGGAATCATGCACAGCCACGCACCTATAATCACAATGGGGCATCAGGCAAATTGTTTTATTTTTTCCCCCTTAGAGTTTGCAATGAACTGCTTTCTCAAATTGATTTCAGTCACGCAACCATGCTGTACATGTGTTCAAAATAATCACACCTAAACGCAACATCAACAGTTAAACTTGTGTGATGATAATAGAATTAAAAAAAAAAAACCTTATTAAATGTCTTTTAATTAGCCAGCGAAAATGTATGACTGGGCTACGAAAATAACGAAATGATATTTACCATAGGTGTGATTTTTCCTTTACCGAAAGTTGAGTCGAAGAAAGAAAACGTCATCCTTAATACCGTATGCATTATCACTCTATAATTAATAATTGTGCTCGTAAATAGTTAGCATTTGTTTACAGTTTACATTAGAATCATTGGGTCTCCATTTACAATATTATTACATTTTAAATGAATATGTTTATCAAAATGTTTTTTTACTTGTCTCCACTTGACTCTACACAAAGGAGGAATCGTGTACAGTCACGTTCACATGACAATGGAGCATCATGATTGTTCTTTTACTTTCACCCTTAGAGTTTGCAATGGACGGCTTTTTCAAATGAATTACAGTCAGGAAACCATGTTGAACATGTGTTCAAAATGCTCACAACTAAACTAACATGAAAAAGTTAATATTATGCGATGATGATAGAATTTAAAAAATATTGTTAAATGCCTTTTTAATCCCCTATCCTTCGAAAAGGATTATAAACTTGGAACTTATTTACATGCGTGTACGTTTTCTTCTTCATATTTTTAAACAAAAAATTCAATTTATAGAAATTTGGCATTTTTAAAATTTCCAAATTACACAAAATTGTAATTGAATAAAGTTATACGTCAGTTTATTGGCGAATATTTAGTACTCTGTGAACAAAAAAGTGATTTTTGGAATGATTTCAAAATCTGCTATAGCTACATCTGTAACAAGCAGGAGTTCGCAATGTGGAAAAATGCGATATCCTCATTGGCCTACTGGTTGTTTTCTAGAAAAAATAGTGAAAAAGAGTGTGCATGTTTTGTCTATAACACCTGAAATAGATTTTTGTTTATGATCCTCCAAATGATAAATTTTTTAAAAATCTGCTATAGCTACATCTGTAACAAGCAGAGTTCTTAATGTGGAAAAATGCGATATCCTCATTGGCCTGCTGGTTGTTTCCCAGAAAAAATAGTGAAAAAAAGTGTGCATGTTATGTCTATAGCACCTGAAATAGATTTTTGTTTATGATCCTCCAAATGTTTAATTTTTAAAATCTAATATAGCGCATCTGTAACAAGCAGAGTTCTTAATGTGGAAAAATGCGATATCCTCATTGGCCTGCTGGTTGTTTCCCAGAAAAAATAGTGAAAAAAAGTGTGCATGTTATGTCTATAGCACCTGAAATAGATTTTTGTTTATGATCCTCCAAATGTTTAATTTTTAAAATCTAATATAGCGCATCTGTAACAAGCAGAGTTCTTAATGTGGACAAATGCGATATCCTCATTGGCCTGCTGGTTGTTTCCCAGAAAAAATAGTGAAAAAAAGTGTGCATGTTATGTCTATAGCACCTGAAATAGATTTTTGTTTATGATCCTCCAAATGTTTAATTTTAAAAATCTGCTATAGCTACATCTGTAACAAGCAGGAGTTCGCAATGTGGAAAATGCGATATTCTCATTGGCCTACTGGTTGTTTTCTAGAAAAAATAGTGAAAAAGAGTGTGCATGTTTTGTCTATAACACCTGAAATAGATTTTTGTTTATGATCCTCCAAATGTTAAATTTTTTTTAAATCTGCTATAGCTACATCTGTAACAAGCAGAGTTCTTAATGTGGAAAAATGCGATATCCTCATTGGTCTACTGGTTGTTTCCCAGAAAAAATAGTGAAAAAAAGTGTGCATGTTATGTCTATAGCACCTGAAATAGATTTTTGTTTATGATCCTCCAAATGTTTAATTTTTAAAATCTAATATAGCTGCATCTGTAACAAGCAGAGTTCTTAATGTGGACAAATGCGATATCCTCATTGGCCTACTGGTTGTTTAACAGAAAAAATAGTGAAAAAAGTGTCCATGTTATATCTATAGCACCTGAAATAGATTTTTGTTTATGATCCTCCAAATGTTAAATTTTTTTAAAATCTGCTATAGCTACATCTGTAACAAGCAGAGTTCTTAATGTGGAAAAATGCGACATGCTTATTGACCTCCTGGTTGTTTTCTAGAAAAAAAGTGAAAAAAAGTTTGCATGTTATGTCTATAGCACCTGAAATAGATTTTTGTTTATGATCCTCCAAATTTTTAATTTTTAAAATCCGTTATAACTGAATCTGTTACAAGCAGAGTTCTTAATCTGGAAACATTCAATATCCTCCACAGTCTATTTGGAATTGACTTGAAAAAAGTGTGAAAATATATATGTGTTACATCTACAGCATCTGAAGCGGAATTAAGTTCTGTAAAGGTTTAAATTTTCAATTTCTGTTGTAACTTCATCTGTAACAAGTAAACTGCTTAATGTGGAAACATGCGATATCATCTGTGGGTTACTTAAAAACTACATGACGCCTTACAGCATCTGGAACAGAATTTATAAGCAGAACTAAATATTATTGGAAGTATAATAGCATTTACCTTTATTTTTATTACACTATAGGTTCCAATGAGTGTTCCACATATATCTGACACAATAGGATTGCCTTATGTTTTTTTTTTTATACAGCAGGTCTCAAAAGTTTATTATCTCTTAGAAAATGCACCTATAATTCACTAATATTACTTACTGATATTTCTATTAATATTGAATATTTTCGTTTGTTAGATCACCAACTGATGACATTAATTTTGTTGACCTACATTATACAAACATTTCCCTTCTCAGTGGAAACACATACACGTATCGTTGCATAACCCTCTCTATTTGATTACTTCGGAGTCAATATCATGCAAACCAGATGTCTCTAAATGGAAGCACTTTTGAAAAACAATTAAATATACAGTGGATGAATTAATTTATACAAATTTATTTTGTACAGTGTTTACTCAATGTAGGACCACGATACGAAAAATACTCTTCATTGACATTTTTTTAAAATTCGGTTCTGCAGCTAGTGTGATTTTAATCTTTGTTAAAGCAGTAATCAACGCTTTATATATAAAAAAAAGGAAGAAAAAGAACAGAAAATAAAGTCTTCTTTTATTCAAGAGAATACTGTAATAGCGTCAGGTTTGGAAGAAAACAAGAGTTGGTCAAGCGATACCTCATTAGAAAAGTGAAAGAGATACACCAATAGGGTGTAGATTCAGGTTGGCTTTCTCGGGATAGCAACACATGTACTCACTATAGCCAACCCTTGAGAGTTAGTTACGCTGAAAGAGATCCGATATCACAAAATAGATTCAAACAAAAATTATAAATGCCTATATTTTGAATTAGTTTTTTGATTGTTTTCATCTAGGACGCCCTAACCTAACCTAACCTAACCTAACCTAACCTAACCTGTAATAACTAATTTCGTCCAATTGCCTGTCTATAATATATCCAGGGTGTTCAGTAAGTTTGGTTCCAATAAAAATAAGTCAAAAAATGTTTCATTTTCCGTCTTTTATAATATTTTTTTTTGGATTAGGCAAAACTTCAGCAAATATTGTAATATATATTATCTACTATTTGGCGTAGGAAGATGATGGACACGTCAATGATAATCTCTTGTTTGAAATTATATTCTACAATCTACATGATGTGTCAAAAAACAGGTCCCATATACAGGAAAATTATTTCCCCTCTCTTTTTTAAATGTAATCATATCATAGTTCCCCCCTCGCAGTTACTCCTAAAAAGTACCTTTATTTTGGTGAGAACAAAATAAGGATAAAATAAAGCAATAAAGCTTAAAGTTTCAAAATATTTAGGTAATTTAGGCAAATTGAGAACAGAATATTTTTATTTTACTTAGATATTAAGCTATGAGGAATCAAATTCCACAGTCTAATTTGATTTTTACTCAGCCATAAAACATTAATGTGTCAACTCTTTGGAAAGCTGTTTACATTTGCTATCTGATAATGTAACTAAATATTATTTCTCTGCACAGGGTGTTCCAAAAATATATTTTTTTAAAGACAGTATTTTATATTTTGTTTTGCTACGTAAGTAAAGGGAGTAACAAATCAACAACAAAATTTAGAACTCGACTGAATAAGAAATCACTCAAAATCAATAAGATAACCTCTACAGAATGGGGACAACCTTTGAACTTAGAGTTAAAAACAGATTTTTACACTATTGTTAGTTAATTCATGCATTTCTTTGTAAACGCAAACAAAACAAAAAATCTTTTTTAAACATTATTTTAGGAACATCCTGTTAAATAAAAAAAATATTGTGTTACATTATCATATAGAAAATATAAACAGCTTTACAAAGCGTTATAATATAAATGATTTTCTTGTTGTATGTCCGAGTAAAAATGAAATAAAACTGTTAAATTAGGTACATCATAACTTAGTATCTACGTAAAATTAAAAAAAAAAAATGTGCTTTCATCAAAATAAAGGGAGATTTTAGGAGTAACTTACAGTGGGAGATCGATGATATGCTTACATCAAAAGGAGAGAGGGGAATTAATTTTTATATATTTTTTTGGAACATCCTGTAATCGGAATAATAATAATAAAGAAAGTGAACTTTGACCGCCTTTTTTAAAAGCATGATTTTAATCAAACATGATACATTCTGATCACTTGTTTACGTCAAAAAAGACAGTTACACCGGGTTGGGGAAACGTTCTGCATACATTGCAATATCTCAGCTTCTAGTTGGCATAGGGAGGTGATAGACATGTCAGTGGAAAGCTGTAGGTTGGGGTTATCAACAGAGTGTGCCAAAACTCAGGTACACATGGCGTTTTGAAAAATATAAAACTTGTATTTTCTCTATCTTTTTAAATGTAACAATATCATTTTTCCATCTCCCAACCCCAAGTACGCCTTATTGTCTTGGTATTGTCCTAATAATATTGTATTTAAAAAAAGTTATCTTTGGAACATCTTGTAGGCTACATGAAAACAGCACCTTGTAAATAACTTTCAAAAGAGTTGTCCATAAATGTTTCACTTGAAGTAAGGCCAAGTAATAATATATAAACTCGTGAAATTCGAATCCTCATAACTCACTATCGAAGTAAATTTAAAATAGTTTCTTTCACCAAAATAAAGGGTGTAAGGAGTTTGTAGGAGTAACTTGAGGGGAGGGAATTAATATGATTACATTTAAAAAGAAGGAAAAATAAGTTTTATATATTTTTCGAAACACCCTGTACATGAAACCTGATTACATCCTATAGATAGCCCCAACCAAGAGCTTTCCATTGATTTGTCTGTTACCTTCCTAAGCCTACAAATTTGACACAATGTTTTTTACTTTTAATATTTATTGTGATACAAATTTATAATTTTGTATTTAAAATTATAAAATAGAGTTTATTTAAATTTGTTGATGCCAAATATCTTTGGTACTTACGTATTAACGCCACCGCAGCAGAAGTTGCTAATGCGCATGCGCCAATATTTGCTTACTTTGCGATATAATTATATATCACGACAAGTTTGGCTAGGTAGCTATATATATATTATATATATATATATATATATATATATATATATATATATATATATATATAAACACCTGGCCAAACCTTATATATATAATCACCTGGCCAAACCTTTCGTAAGTTTATTGAAGTTAATAATTTGAAATTAGATCATGGATAAACATGAGCTTTAAAAGTGAAGTGTCGCCAATCTACGCCTAAAATTTTTGCGACAAATCATAAAATGAAAGTATATGAATCTTAAAGCTGAAAAGAATGGAATTTTGCTTCCCTTAAAACCAGTTTGCTCTTTATTGGCGCATGCGCATTAGCGCAACTTCTGCTGCGGTGGCGTTAATACGTAAGTACCATATCTTTATATAACCTATAATTTTATTGAAAAGATACAAGGGGAAAAGTTTGGTACCTTTTAATGATGTTTTTTGTTTTTGTTTTAAATTTAAGTTAAAGGTTAGCCGAGATACAGAAAGAATTTTTGGTAACTTACTAGAACACATAAAAGTATTTTTGGTCGTACAGCACTTAACGGTCAATACTTGAAATAGTTATCGTTGAGCTCTGGACGTGTAAACCTCTTCTAGTAAATTACCAAGAATTTGTATTTTTAGTTTTTTACGGATATCTCAGCTATCTGTGGACGTACAATAAAAATAAACACAGTGTCTCCCATGAAGAGATATATGCTCTCGATTGTGTATTAATTGCTTATTCCTCAACCGATTCTTTTGAAACTTTACAAACTTTAAAACAAGTTACCAAAAATGTTGTGTAAAAATTTCAAGACACTGGTGTTTATAGAAACAAAATGACGGCAACACAATCAACTTCTATGCCTCTATTTCTTTGAAGTCTTGCAGGTTTAATTGTTGTTCGATTCAAATTAAAAGCAGCTGTTCGATTCAATTAAACAACAATTACATTAAAACAGAAACTTATAACCTAATGATATTTAGTACAATTTAATCGTCCTTAATAGTTGCAAAATAGTTTTTACAGTTGAGCAAAAAGTAAAGTGTTGTGTGAGGAAGTCAGTTTTTAGGTTGGCCAACCTGGTGTCTTCATTTAACTGTGTGTGACGTTTTCTTATGGGACTACTTAAAGAAGCAAGTTTACAACCATAGTTTCAACAATGATGCTGATTTTGCAGGGCGTTATTTAAGAGGAACTTGTTCGGATCCCATATAATTACTTTCATCAGATTTTAAATCATTGAGTTAGGTTAGGTTAGGTTAGGTATATAATAAACTGGACTACGTGTTGATCAAATATTAGGGGGACCTAAAACCATCGGAAATGATACAAGTCAACTCCTTCTGCCTAAAAACCGTCGGAAATAACAAGTAACTGTCTCGGACGACCCCTGAGTGAAACCCTTTTCTCTTGACCTGATGTCCTGATCCGGGACCGCTCGCGAATTATTTCACAATACGGCTCTTATGTTTATTCCAGCTCGTTGGCTCGTCCTGTCTTTGGGCCCTTTCTATTCCTCTTATTTCATTAATAGACTCTTAAAAATTCTATGGATATGCTTGAAGTTATATAGTACTTGTTTTTGAAAAAAGGCATATACGAAACGGAAAACTAATTATTTTTGGACACGTATAAATGTTGAGAGAAAATTTAGAAGATTTTGTGTTAAAGTAAAAGTATAAAATATTCTGCAATTGATATATGAATTCATTCTAGAAATTTTTTGACGTCAATAATCAATCACCAAAGTTGGCACCGTACTTACGTCACACTCTGTATATTAATGCAAAGTTGACATCAGCAAACAAGCGAAGACAAAATAAATCATCGACCTATCCAGACTGTGCATCAGCTGTTTGTTATTAATATACAATTATTTTCAAACAGGAATTCAGCAATTTTAAGAATGTTTAAACAGTGCAGTTTCAAATTTTCTTGACAATTGTAATTGTCGTCTTGGGGGGTCTTAAAGTTTCTATACAAATACAAGAAAGTCTGTTGTACCAAATAATTTGTCCACAGTACAATAAAGTGCGCTAGTCCCTTCATTAAGACTCTGTTCAAATAGTTCTTTCTTTTATTAGATGATTTTGGAGAGGTTTCTAATATAGCTACACCCAATTTTTCAAATTTAAATAGTGTAAATAAATTGTTCTAACGTTCCCATATACTCATGTTCAAAACTAAAATCTTTTGGTTTCTGTGAACGCGTAACTTATTGGAAGAAGAAGCGATCCGATACTTTTAAAATATTTACCTGTAATTCACTGTTGAATATAGAAATTACAGAAAAATTATATTATGTTTTAGTGGAAAACGCTTGGAAAAAACACTGTAAATAATATAGATATCTAAAACTAGTTTAACATGTTTCTGTTTCGTCCGTACCCTTCTCTCCACCCATGTTTTCAGAATTCTTTCTATTGGCCTATCTTAAACTCGTTTATGATTAGTCACTCCCCTTTCTCTCCACCTATGTTTTCGGTTTTATTTCTATTAGCCTATCTAAAACTCGTTTAACTTGTTCCTGATTAGTCACTCCCCCTCTCTCTACCTATGTTTTCGGTTTTATTTCTATTAGCCTATCTAAAACTCGTTTAACTTGTTCCTGATTAGTCACTCCCCCTCTCTCTACCCATGTTTTCGGTTTTCTTTCTATTGGCCTATCTAAAATTTGTTTAACTTGTTTATGATTAATCACTACCCTTTCTCTCCATCTATGTTTTCGGTTTTATTTCTATTGGCCTATCTAAAACTCGTTTAACTTGTTCCTGATTAGTCACCCCCCTCTCTCTACTCATGTTTTCGGTTTTCTCTATTGGCCTATATAAAACTCGTTTAACTTGTTCCTGGTTAGTCACTCCCCCTCTCTCCACCCATGTTTTCAGTTTTCTTTCTATTGGCCTATCTAAACCTCGTTTAACTTGATTCTGACTAGTCACTCCCTTTCTCTCCACCCATGTTTTCGGTTTTCTTTCTATTGGCCTATCTAAAATTTGTTTAACTTGTTTATGATTAATCACTTCCCTTTCTCTCCATCTATGTTTTCGGTTTTATTTCTATTGGCCTATCTAAAACTCGTTTAACTTGTTCCTGATTAGTCACTCCCCCTTTATCGACACATGTTTTCGGTTTTATTTCTATTGGCCTGTTTAAAACTCGTTTAACTGTTTTACGATTAGTCACTCCCTTTCTCTCCACCTATGTTATCGGTTTTCTTTCTATTGTTTTATCTGAAACTCGTTTAACATGTTCCAGATTAGTCCGTCCCCTTATTTCCACCTATGTTTCCGGTTTTCTTTCTATTGGCCTATCTAAAACTTTTTTAACTTGTTCCAGATTAGTCCGTCCCCTTCTCTCCACCCATATTTTCAGAATTATTTCTATTGGCCTATCTAAAACTCGTTTAACTTGTTTCTGATTCGTCCGTCCCCTTCTCTCCACCATTGTTTTCAGAATTCTTTCTATAGGCCTATTTAAAACTCGTTTAACTTGTTTACGATTAGTCACTTCCCTTTCTCCCCACCTATGTATTCGGTTTTATTTCTATTAGCCTATCTAAAAGTCGTTTAACTTGTTCCTGATTAGTCCCCCCCTCTATCCACCCATGTTTCCGGTTTTCTTTCTATTGGCTTATTTAAAACTCGTTACTTTGTTTATGATTAGTCACTCCCCTTTCTCTCCACCTATGTTTTCGGTTTTCTTTCTATTGGTCTATCTAAAACTCGTTTAACATTGTTTCTGATTAGTCACTTCCCCCTCTCTCTACCCATGTTTTCAGTTTTCTTTCTATTGGCTTATCTAAAACTCGTTTAACTCTATTCTGATTAGTCACTCCCCCATCTCTCCACCTATGTTTTCGGCTATCTTTCTATTGGCCTATCTAAACCTCGTTTAACTTGTGTCCGATTAGTCACTCCTCTTTTCTCCACCCATGTTTTCGGTTTTCTTTCTACTGGCCTATCTAAAATTTGTTTAACTTGTTTACGATTAGTCACTCCCCTTTGCACTCACCCGTTGCTCGAAATCTAATAATATTGTGTTAAATAATTTAAATTTACACACTCTTGTAAATTGATTTAAAGCGTTTATAGGTACAATTTGTAAATGGTATAACTTCAGCTGTCACCCTTGGTACTTGTTTATATGTGTCAATGTTAGTTTATTCATTGTTAAGTTCACGCATAAATCTCATGTAGTTGCGGTGATAAACACGTCTTCTGTATAAGTTTCTAGTCCCTCAATTTGGAGGCAATGTTACTATTATAAGTACAATGGGAAACAGTTAAATAAACTTTAAAAAAGTTCATTAAAAAAATAATTGTGAAATCTATTACAAACTTACAAAACCTGATTTTAAAATATTGCATAAGCCAGCAAAACGAACTGATAAATACCATATTTTGTAAAATACAAATAATCACAACAAAAATAACAACATTTTCTTTATCAAATAACCACACTGTTGTTTAGTTTGTTTTAAATTATTTTTGTTTATATCAATAACAGCTGATGTTATTTGATTGGTGTAGTATAAAACGTACGTTTTTAAAAAAATTATTATTATTATTTTTTGTATAAGAACAAATTATTCATGTAAAGCTAGATGTTTTTAACTACAGATGTTTATATATTCCAGACAAATGTTTTTTTATTATATATGTTTTATAAATTCCAAACAGATGTTTTTAGTTATATATGTTTATAAATTTTGTCTGTCTTTCTGTCGTTTGTTGTATGTGTTCTACAGCTCAAACACTAAAACTGATTTTAATGAAGAAACATAAAATTATTACTTTCTCAAAATCGGTTCCAAAGATTTTTATCAAATTTTGTTCAAACGTAGCCTCTAAAAACCCAAACAAAACTGACCGTTCGTGTTTTAAAAGTTACTTAATTTAATAAAAGAACGTAATTTTTCAAAATTGGTTGTACCAATTTTGTTGAAATATTAATAAAATGTAAAATTTAAACACACATATTTGAGTTCAAAATCGTAATTACAAATGTATTTTTAAGGAACAATCAAAAAGAAACAAAAGGAATCCTTAATTTCCTTCATTAAAAGCTCGACGTAGTTAACACTTAGAAATTTTTTAAAAGACGCCATCCTTGATCAGTTTTCACTATTTGCTTGACAACTAACTACTAAACTGAAATTTTTGGTGACCGATTCGTTTTTATCTGTTTCTGGGGATGGTTTATTGAGAAAGTTTGTGCAATGTTTTCACACCATTTATTTTCTATTCTAAATTTTCCTAAAAATCCACAGGATTTTTGGAACACACTATACATATGTACCATACAATGACCTTGTAATATTTTAGAGGGAAAGTGATTCAAAAATGTAATTCTATCCCTAAAACTTGTTGATGGAGTTGGATTTCTTGTAAGTTTGGAAAAGCTCAAAAGTTAGTTAAGTTGTCAAAGGCATCAACCCCCCTTAGAGTTTTGTCTTTAATCATCCCCCCACCCTATCTAACGTTATCTCTTACTCTAATACCTTGGTTGTGTTTTTATTCCACATAAACGTCATCTGTACGCCTGTTATTAAAGTTTATTCACCTATTTCATTTATTTCTGAAGTAGTTTCTATCAAATATCTTTTCATAAAACAACCAAAATTCAAATTAATAACATTTTTTTAATGAATTAAAAACTAAATAATAATATCATTAAATTGAGTTTTTCCATAGTATTTTGATGAAATTCTTTAAAAAAAAGCTAAAATTTAAATTTAAATTACAATGTACATAACATATTCCAATTCCAATCTTTGTATATTCTTTATATAAATTCAAAAACAATAATTATTTCCTATTTGAAAAATGATACTTTTATATTGACACAATCATGAAATTGAATATTTTCCATAGTATCTTGATAAAATTCTATATAAAAAAAACTTAAATTTAAATTACAATGTATAACGTATTCCAATTACAATCTTTGTATATTCTTTATCTAAATTCAAAAACAATAATTATTTCCTATATGAAAAATGATACTTTTATATTGACACAATCATGAAATTGAGTATTTTCCATAGTATCTTGATAAAATTCTATATATAAAAAATGCTGCAATTAAATTTACAATGTATAACGTATTCCAATTACAATCTTTGTATATTCTTTATCTAAATTCAAAAACAATAATTATTTCCTATATGAAAAATGATACTTTTATATTGACACAATCATGAAATTGAGTATATTCCATAGTATCTTGATAAAATTCTATATAAAAAAAACTTAAATTTAAATTACAATGTATAACGTATTCCAATTCCAATCTTTGTATATTCTTTGTCTAAATTCAAAAACAATAATTATTTCCTATATGAAAAATGACACTTTTATATTGACAGAGTCATGTAATTGGGCATTTTTCATAGTATCCTGATGAAAATCTATATAAAAAAGTGAAATTTAAATTCAAATTAGAATTTGTAATGCTTCAATTTCTATGGTTTGTGTTTTATTTATCTAAATTCAATAAGAATTTTATTTTTCTTATTTGAATAGTGTTATGAGAAAACAAAGTTACTAATGTAGTTTGTTTTTTAAGAAGAAATGCAGCCATATTATTATTTTTTATAAATGGGTGTGAACTGACAGGTACATTTCAAGGTGAAATTTATATCTTCAATATAAAAACTTATGTTTTTATTTAACCTACTTTTAAAGATTTGGTATTTTATCTCGATAAATCTGAGAGATTTTTTCACAATAATTTATTAAATATTTAGTTGAATTTCAATAATTTTCAGTGTGAAAAAAAAATTATAAAAAAAATCACATTTTATTTAATATATTATAAATTTGTATATTGTAATTTAATTTGTTAATAATTACAGAGGAAAAATTGTAAGGTTGAATGTAGCTGAATGTATAATATATATATAAAAAAAAAACTTACATTCTTCAATACTTGTAAGCTTCTAGATAGGGGCCTTCAAATCAAACACTTAAACTTATAAAATAAAACAAATGTGTGCCTGTGCAAGTGTATAGTTTTATGTCAAGTATTATGTGTGTTTGTATTTTTGCATTTATGATAATGGACATAGAACAGAGCTTCGAGAAACATCTAAGGATGGCGGAATAGCCGAAACGTCTGTATTTTCAAAGAGAATAGTCTACTGAAGATGGCACGTCGTTTATTCAAATAGTAAGAATGACAGTGACAAGAATTTATAAAAAGCATTTCTCTATGCATACATAGATTAGCGAGAGGTTTGTAATTAGTGGAAATGTAATAGAGACAGGATGTTACGAAATGATGTTTAAAGTAGACGGAAACGACAGCGCGGTTTGCGGATTCCAGAGTAATTAACTTCGAACCAGGTAGAAGGTATTACTCGTAAAGATAAATACTGCATGAACTTCCTTACTTGTGTGTAATCACACATATAGTCTAATGTGTTCTACAAATATAACAAAGAAAATAAAGAAAAACGTTGATCATGATACTGACCTAATCTCAGTATGCTGAAATGTTGATTTTGTAAGAAATGTTAAATTTTATTAGTAGATCAAGAGGTATGATTCATAGAGTAAGATTGTTTAAAACAGTTCTAAAGAGGTTTTCTAAAACACGTAATTGTGTATGGGTATCACTAATTTCTTAATGTCGGGTAGGCCCTAATAGACTTCTAAGATGTATCTATATTAAAAACTATCTACTCGCTTCGCTCGTGTCAGTGTCTAAGCCTTTGCGCCCCTCGAAGCTATTTTTATGTGATGGAGTTTTCATCTTCCGAAACGAAATTTATATCCACAATTTGGTAAATAAGCAAAATTGAATTTTCCAAAATATTATCACAAATTAAATTTGATAGAAATATGTTCACTCGTTTAGAATATAGTTCACTGACAGCAGACAGGTATATATCATTTCTAAAGTATTTTGTTGTTATCATTCATTATACCTTATTTTCGTGGAAAAAAATTGCATCGAATTTTATTGATACATTACAAATTGTCTCCAAGTAATGGAAATCAGCAAATTATTCTGTCAATTCAATTTATTTCCACCGAAACTCATCTCGTGTAAAATTGAAGCATTGGATTCAAAACAATCTAATAAACTGTATGCTTCACAGCTGGTGCAATTATTGATCAGCTGTTATAATTTGTTCTGCTGTTAAATGACAAGAATAACACTGATTGCAGATCCTGCATTCTGCAAGGTAATTAGGTTAGTCAATTAGGATTGCGTTTCAACAATTACTGTGAAGTCAAAATAGGAGGCATCGTGGTGAGGGGGGGATGTTTCCTCCCCTACTTTTACTGAAAACAATATTAGTACAGTCTTGATTCAAATAGACTTAGAAGTAGTTTAAATAATAAATTGCGTTGTGAGGTCAGGTTTACAGAGTGTACCACTTGGGAATATTTTGATTTATTTTGTAATGAGATCTAATTTGACTTGCTCTAGTTTATTCTACGCTACTACTTTTTTTTTTTTAAGAATTTTTATCGATTTCAATTTAGTTTTTAATGATGTATTTTATTTACAAGTTAAGTTAAACAAATTTATGCATTATTAAAATTATGGTATTTGTGTATCATCGAACAGGAACGAATTAAAATAATACTATAATATTAGTATTATATAATTAAACCTATTTGTGGTGATGCTTGCTTACACAAATCTAGTCTACATTGTAGTTTTAAAAAAAAATCTAATAGGTTTGGTCAGACTAGGTTACGTTATGTATTCAAATAGATTTATGAAATTTTCGGTTTAAAAACAACACAAGTTAATAAATCAGCAAAATAACAACACAAACATGTATTAAATACAAACAACGATTCTCGTAAGAGTGTTACAGCAGCACTGACCTCGTAGTGGCGTGGTCTAGACAGGAATTGACCTTGAAAGGATTGCACTGGGCGAACGAAAGTAGCAGTTATGTTATTTTTGTTAGTCGGGGCAGTAGATAGATGACACAATCTAAAAATATTTTGAAAAAGGATGTTTCGATTTTTAAACGTACTAAAATGGAAGAGGTTTTGTATCACCAAAATTATTTTAGATAAAATTTATAGCATTAAAATTCAATTCATATGTATTGTGTACCTCTGTTTTTCGTTCATTTTAACTCTAGAATTTTGCAGTTTACAAATTTAATATTGAGGCATATAATCTATTTATTGATTGCAAACAAGGTTATTGCAGAGAATAAAAATATACAAAATAATAAAAGAGTTCAAAAAACCCAAACAACCAGGTCCGACTAACATTGTAAGAGATAAAATGCAAAGTTAAAATTAAGGAAGAATTTACCGAAGATTTTACGTGTTTCAAAACTAGTTATCTATTTTCGATGGAAAATGTTGTAAGAAAAATGACACTTAATGCCCGGAGGAATATCCATAAATTGGCTGCTGTAACACATTGCGTATGCAAATTATTTTCTTTTAGTGTCAAGGAACATACGAACTTCGAAGAAGGTTTTCATTGCAATAGAAAGAGTATTTGAGAGCTTAGGTCCTTAAGTAAAATTGGATAAAAATTAGTACATGACTATGAAAAAGAACCGAGAAAAAGAAATGTCCCGCTCTGCTGTCAAATGAAAAGAGTTTGAAAAAGTCGATTATTTTAATAATTAGTCTAACAACTGGAAAACAGATGTCAAGTTGCATAAAGAAGACAATTGTAATAGGGCACTATTGCTGTTTTTCCTTACAACATATCCTCAAGTCAAGAAGACTTACCACAACATCTAACGTAAGGATATACAGAAAAGTCCTGAGACCGATAGTGATATATGATTCAGAGAAATGTATTGGAGGCAAATCTCAATACAGGAAGGTTGATTAGATGGGAATGTAAAATTCTAAGAAGTATCGGTGAGAGTTTAAGATGTCGGGAGATGGAGCATAGGGACAAATTGTACAGACTAGATGGAATCAAATATAGTCGCAACAATGAAACGTGGAAAGATACGTAGACAGGCAACGTGGAGAAGCTTAAAGAGAAGAGAGTAAAAACAGTCTTCTGATCATTATTAGGGAGATAGGAAGATGAGGAAAACTCAGAAAAAAGTCGATGGATAGTTTGAGGTAAATAGGTACCAGAAAATGAAAAAGAGAAGCGGAGGTCAGAGATTGTAGTAGGCGTGTTGTGCTGAAGGGTTACCCTTATTGAGGCGTAGTACTAGTGGTAAGGTTTAGTTTAACCTTAGAATTTTGTAGTCTACAAATATAGCTAGCTTAAAAACAAATTTATTGGTTTTATTAAAAAAAAAATTATCTATAGTTTATTTCCTTTCAAAAGTTACTCTAATAATTTTAAATTGGTAATAGCATAATTTGATTTCAATATAACCGATTTTTTTTTTAATTACAAATAATGTTTAACCTTTAGATCTTGCAATCCACTACGGCGACTTTTTAGAAAGCCTTGAAACCACCGAAACTCTCGTTATTTACTTTCTTCATTTAATGATAACTAAGATTTATCACAAACTAGAGAACACGTCTGCCCGCATGGTCGATCTGGTCACATTCCTTTTTTCCCACATGTCCTTTCACAAAGCTCTGCTTTAATAGCTTGTTGGGAGACAGGATATTCCCCCCCCCCCCCATTCCTCACATTATTGGTTTTTGCAGGCTTATAAGTTATGACTACAACAATAAATATCGCCTGTTTTTTTAGAGATGGAGTTAACTATGTAGTATAAAAATCAGATCAATATGATTTGGTTTTCTTCACTTAGGGTAGCAAGTCCGCCGGTAGTCGTTCTTAATATCGGTCGAAAATGAGCCTTTTGTTGAGTATATATTCATGAAGTAAGAAAATGTCGGCATAAAGCAAAATACAATAGTCGTGTTATGAATTTAGAAAGATACAAGTAAAATAAATTTTAGTAAGATTGGAGAAAATCCTTGAGAGGGGAGTTAGAGAACTACTGGTGAAAAGACAACTCAAGGTAGAACAGATTTGGAAAGGAGAATTTGGTAGGTTAAACAACCCTCAGGGCTGGGGCGAGACTGAAGGGGGTAACTCAGATTGTTACTCCCCAACCGGTCAGAATATACTCTGCGGTTATATAAAAGCATTGTCATTAAAGATAGAATTTTCCATCCATTATGTATACAGGTTTTAATCAAATTGTAGTGAATACAATGGTTAATTAGCTACAACATTATATATAGTTTGTTTATGGTTTGGACAAACAACAATTTGTACGGTTATAATCACCTTTCAACTAACATCAATAGATTCATTAATTGCCCAATAGTACAATAAATAGTCAACAGAGGTTGAAAAAAAAAACAAAAAAAACTAATTATGAAAATATCAATAATGTTAAACTGTATTACTGTATTCAGCATTAAAAACATTAAATAATTTTAAAAATGTCCAACTCTTGAAAAACTAGAGCCATAGAAACAAAATTCATTAATGTTTCTTGCTGAACTTAATGAGTAGAAAGTCTCCAAGAGTAAAAAAGGTGTTTTTAAATTTTTAAAAATGTAATTCCATTGTTTTGAGTTCCGGAAGTTACACGAGCTTGTGAGTGGGACGTTTGTGTAAATATTTAGTCCTTGAGACTGATACTGTACAAAGGTTTGATTCTCTGGTGTTCTAATCATTACAATCTTTGTTGTAAACCTGTTTACATTTCATTCAATTATATATGGACCAAAAAATAAATAAATTTGGGAAAATAAATATTTCTAAATCTTTGAATACCTTCCTAGAGGATTCAGTCATTTTAAAAACCCGCCACAACCCCTACTACTTAAAGAAATACCTTATGTATTTATCTTCTTGAAGAGTCATCCCACATGATTACACCATATTTCAGAATTGGTTAAAAACCTAATATGAGATATAAAAGTGTTCCCCTAATGCAGTAATGGTTCAAGCTATTTTAGTAAAAGAAGTTAATAGGAAATGTTGATACATTCATCATTCTATATGACTAAGTCAATCACTAGACCTCTTTAATGTCACGTATAATTAATGTTCTGTTTGTTTCAAAGTAATTAAATACTTTTGTCTGGATTTATCAAAAAGTTATTTTCAGAATAATATTGACTTGTTCCATTTACATTTAAAAATAGTTTTTGCTCTATTAACAATTCCGTCTGACCATATAATCGCAAGTATATATTTTTCTTTTGTTTTGAAAAGGCGAAAACCTCTCAGTCATTATAGTCTAACGAAAAGGAAAATACCATAAAATGAAGCCTTGTAGCCTTCGAATTCTCTCGTGGCGGCTAGTTGAGAATAGAACAATAGCTGGTCAAGGGAGACCACATAGGAAAGGTGAAAAAGAGGGATCTAACCCAATGTATCTGGAAGGAACATCAGAAGGTTTGGGAAAGAACTGCAGTCGAAGAGAAAGCTCAGGGGTTTCAAGATTCAACACAGAGGAAGCTCTTACTGAACAGGTCAGACCTAAGGAAAGTGGATTGTTAACGGTTCGTTCCTGTACCGTAGTTATCAACAAATAATGGGATATAAGAGACCTTCTCTGGAGACAATGTGACGAAGTTGAGGAGACAGGTCTGAATGCCCAGATCTGAGCTGAAAATGTGTTGTTTCCTTATAGACGCTCTGCGGAGTGGCGACAGTTAGGAGAACAGAACATCATCCAAAATATTTCCCGGTTTATGAAAAAACCTAAGATTAAACTTAAAATGAATGAACTGTGAAAGAAGGTGGAGATCAAAGTTTATTAGCTGAGAGATAAACCAGGATAGGAATATTGACCTTTCTTGCCTAATAAAACCAAAAACAGTACTATATGAAAAGGTGTAGATCAAGCTAGGATCCACGCACATACTCAATATAAATGAGCTCCTAAGGGGGAAAGTTTATAAAAACTACATTCCGAAAGCAATTGACAAAAATGTAATCATTAAAAGAACACAAATATAAAAAACAATCAATTTAAATATACGTTGTTATATTCTTGTACTTTGGAGAAAGTTTTGCATCATTCATTAAAAGAAAAATACTTTTTGCACAATTTTCAATTACTCTTAAAGAAACTTTAATAGAGTTTGCAAACTTCGTACCTTTCCTCCTGAAATAAAGTTCATTATTATATCCCTCACAAGCAATGTATTTGAATTTCAAATGGTTTTGTTTTTCTGGTTTTATTCCTATTCCTTGAACGTAATTTGACGTTTATTTATATTTATCCATTTTAGACACAGGAACGTAGAAAATTACAAGTTTACAATTTATTTAAGGTTAGTTTCCTGTAGAGTTTAATCTTCATTAAGAAGATAAAAAAGAGACACACTTTATCTTTAAAGAATTATTTCCGTAAGTATGACATTAATTTAAATTAGAATCACTTATCCTCTGAAGGATATTGTTTAGGGATTAAGGATCTAATTAAAATGTCGTGTTTTTTTTTTTGGTGGAAATCATTAACAAAAATCTGATTTTCTGTTGTTTTAGACGAGGTTTCTTTTCTAACTTTGTTGACAAAAACAATTACTCAATTTTGAATCTGAACAGAGTGTACAATAAGTAACGTGCCAAATTTTTCTGTACTTCAAAATAAAGAAAAAAAAGTTAATTTTAACATATGTCAAAAAATTCTTCAAATTGCATGTCTATCTATTTGATAACAATAATAATCTAGAATATTATCTAGAATAAACAAAAATAAATATCAAATTTTGCAGTGAACCACACATTTTTATAATTTTTCTCTTAACCGTTTGAAAATGGTTACCATAAAAATATTTTGTAGCCAAATATCTCAAATAAAGTTGATTTTAAAAAATGTATAAGATACAAATTTTTAGCCCTTTTAATACTGAACCAGATATCTTTCATTTCATGTATATCAAACAATAATTAAAATATAGATAAAAAAAACTAAAAACACATAGGAGCTTTTCTAGATCATTCAGCACTCAACAGTAAAATTAATTTCAAAATTTAGTAAGTATTCATATGACATTTATTTTTCTTCTTCTTCCTCTGTATTTCTGCATATGTTGACTCACAGCGCCTCCCGCATTTCCAACATTCAATCTTGTTTGCGCTTGTCTTTTCCAGTTTTTCACACCCAAAAAAGGCTTGGGCTGCCACACCATCCTTCCAACTACCTCAGGGCTGCCATTCTTTCTTGCGACCCTTAAAAAGTCTTTTTAGGATCTGGTCAGCAGGGATCCTTGCTATACTATTACCAGTCCATCTACTATGGCATACCTTATACAACTCTGTAGCGGTCAGAAGAACTTAACCTTACCTAACCTTAGTAAATCCTTGTAGCGGTGAGAAAAACCTAACCTTACCTAAATACATCTCTGTAGCGGTCAGAAAACTCTGCATTCTTTCTCGTATCTGTACATTTTCCTCACACACGGCACAAAATGTTTCCTCAACATCCTGTGTGTAAACCTAAGCAGTTCACTCTCCTGTGTTTTTAGAAATGTCATTTAGATGGATATGTCAAAAATGGCCTAATCAAAGTCTCTTAAAGACTTGTAGCACGGGTAAATTACTCTTGCATTGATTCACTCCCTGATTAATTATTTTTAAAATACGTTTCCGTTTGGCCAAATTATACATTTCCCCTAGAGACATCTGTTTTGCATGATATTGACACAATGCAATCTACTAAAGAGGGTTATGCAATGTACAATGTATGTATGTGTTTATACTAGGGGGGGGGGATATAATGTAGGTCGACAAAGTTAATGTAATCAATTGATTATGCGACTGCGAGATATTGTAAAAACTATTTTATAAAAGTGAAATATAATAATCCGTGTGTATCTTTTTCAAAAAACAATATATATTTCCTGAAAGGTTTGAGATATCCACATCAAATTTTGTTTTATAGCATTAGTTTACAGTATCTTGTAATTTTGCATTTAACCGTTTCAAAATAGCGTTCATTAAAATTTTCGAAGCCAAATATATTGAAAATTATTGATTTAAAAAGAATTCGTTAGTTGAAAAATATTTAGCACATTTAATGCTGAATAGGATGATATTTTAAATTTTATTATAAATGCCAAGGAATACTTTAGATATTAAAAAAAAAAAACTAAAACTCTTGCTTGGTAATTTACTAGAACACGTAAAAGATTCTCAAACCCTAAAAGATTTTGGAATCATTTACAAATACACAACTTTATTTTCTATTTGTATTTATTACTTATCCAGTATACCAAGTATAGGTTAAGTTTGGTAATAGAAATCAAATCCGTTCTCCTTTTTGTCACTGTACTTCACATTTTCCTGATCTCAGAAAACCGAAAAAGTGATTTTCGAGTACACCTAATTATAGTTTCAAGGTCGCCAAAGTTGAGACACGAGCAAAGCGAGTGAAGATTTTTTAATATACACATTTACGAGACCAGTTAGGGCATTGCCGATATCAAGAAATATGTACACAACTACGAGGTTTAAAAAAACTTATGTTAATAACGATTTTAAACAAACTGCGACTGGGTAAGACTCCTTGATCTACCAGTACAATTTACCATTTCCTAAAATTCTCAAGAAAGTAGCTTTTGCGTATTACATTTCGAGGTTCTGGATGTATTATATCGTACGAAGGGGCTGGGTAATACTATGATGGCGCGAATCAACTTGTTTTAAATTGTAAGACATATTTACAAATTTTTAGAAATGAGAAAACTGAATTCAGCTCAATAGGCTGTTTGTATAAGGTAGTTTCATAGCAGTTGCCTACATAACTGTAACTTTTGTGGCTGTTTAAACTGTCAATCAAATAGTTTTTATTCTTTGATAAATAACGTTGGTAACACTGTTATTGTTTAGTACATTATTTGAAAAAACATCTGTTTCAATGCATTGTTGTGAAGACGTGTGTTTTGTAGGCTGTGATAGTTTATTTTTATTTGGAAGTGCACATAAACATTCAAAATGTTTAACAAAAGGGCTATGATATCTCAATTCGTTCTATACACGGTAATCCAAGAAAAAAACTTTTAGAGCTTGTTTTACTTGTGAAAATAAAGAAATAAGTTCATTGAGGCGTTCCGAAATCGCTTCGCTTCGCTATCCGCCGTTTTGTTTTTACAAGAAAACATAACTTTGTAAACTGATTGATTGATTTTAGATTAGGTACACGTATTTTTTTATGTTTTTTTTCAAGTCTAGGAAAAACATTTTTCGTATATTTCAAAATGGCGGCCATTAATATGTAATTTAATTTTATGTGGAGAATGTAGATACATTTGACTGTTTTAACTCGGTAGACCGGACCATGAAATAAGAACCGATCCTCTTCAGAAAACAATAATTTAAGAGATCACACTGTTATGAAAATAAAACAAAGGAATGTTGTAATGAACCCTACAGTGGGTTTACTTAGATGGAGGAACTTCAAAATGCGTCGACAAATAAAATAATAAAACAATGTTAAGATGGTAGAAGTTTTTGTTGTAACTAATTATTTAAATACATAATTTTATTTGTTCTGCTTTTTACGTCTTTGGTTCGTTTTCTTATTGATAACTACAAAATTGATATTTCTTACGATTAGTTTTGGCTCGTTTTTGGGAAAATGTTTAAAAGTTTGTGTAATATTTTTGCATTGTTTTTATAGTTGTGTACTTCCCTTCAGTATTAATTCAGCTTAGTAATGTTTTAAAACAACACTAATTTCTCTTTGTAGTTGTTCAATTTTAGTTAATTCGTTAAATCTGTGCATGGTTGTCTGTTTCTAACACTTCACTGAACGTTCTGACTCATAGACGTTCTAAGTGGTTTACATACTTAGCAGGTTTCACTCACACTTATCTCATATATTAAAAGGGATTATTTAGACAATGTCAATGGATTCCAGGAATAGACACGATCATTAAAGTACACAAACATCTGATTTTCTTTAAAAAAATTTAATGTTTCTGTTGCATATATGAATCTAAAATTGAGTAAGTTTGTCGAAGTAAGATCGTAAATTCTTCTTCACAGTTTCCTATACAGGCGACATGGAGCACAACAATGTTCTGCGGTTTTATGTCTATGATAGACACAGCCTTAAATGGACCGCCCTTTTACTGTAAGTTCAAAACTCAAATCGACCTTTTGGGAATATTTTTATATTCTGTTATCTGTTTACTACCATAACAAACAAATAAAAACAACATAATTGCGACTTTGATCCCCCCCCCCCCACTGCAATCCTTTCAAGTTCGGCTATTTATTCTGTCTAAACTGCACTACTACGAGGTTACTCCTGAAACACTGTTACGAGAATCATTGTTTGTGTTGTTATTTCGCTGATTTATTATTGGTTTTAAACTGAATAATTTCATTATATTTGAATATATAACATAATCTAATCTATTCGTGTTTTTAGTAAAAAAAAAGAGAGATCAGATTTGTGGTAGTAAGAATCTCCCGAAATAGGTTAGGTTACTGTTTTATATATACTACAAGTGCAGTATTATTTTAATTAGTTACTGTTTGATACAAAAGGAGGGTGGCGTTCGTATAATACACAAGCACCGAAAATCATTACACTGATTGGTAGTTTACAACTACTTCAATCATAAGTAGTGTTTCCTTTCCTATTGATAAATAAATATCATGTAATATTAGCAGTTTAAAATATATAGTTTGGATGATTATAAATATTTATATTAGAACATATTACCTAAATTTATCTTTTCATTTAAATAATAAAGTAGTAAGGTTGTCTACGGCTGATTTTTTCCCCCTTGTTACCTTGCATTCTAAAAGGCGTTATAAGTTTCTACAATATTTTAGATAGTGCAGTTATCTCGGTTAATGTCACAAACTACAATTTGTATTCGTAATAAATTACCAAACATAGTCCTAAAGCTGTCGTTTTATTATACCGCCGTACAATTTTAAAGAAATACAAATTGTATCCGCTCACCCTCTTACTGTTTATAGACGAAAAACCTCTCGATCATAATGACTTTATAAAAAAAGGGGAAAAAAGAACATTAAATAAAGACCCTAACTGTAGAATCCTTTCATAGTTTAAACTAATACAACTACAGAATATTTAAAACCATAATTAACGGGTGGACAAATGAGTTGTGTACTTAACTTTAAACATAATACTGTAATTTTGAACTTGTGATTTTCAAAGATGCTCACATTTATGCTATCTGGTCACAGTTCTAAATTATAAAATTCACAAACTATATTAGAAAGTGTCTGAACAGTAATAGCGTTAATTTCTGTTCGTATCCTATTTTGTAGTTATATTCTGGAGAGAAAATAGAGTCACATCCAAAGTGTTACCTTAGAGATAATTATAACAAAAATTAACAGATTCCTAACTTAATTAATTTTAAAATAAGTTATATCTGATAATATACTGGTGGGTGGTTGGGCTCTTAACGAGCCACTGTCATTTCAGAAAACACCTACACAGGATAGGGATTGCTGCAGAAAATACTTGCAGGAAATGTGGTTTGGCTGAAGAGCCCGTAGAACACATTCTCTTAGAGTGTGAGGCGTTAGGACGAGCCAGGCTATACTCTCTCGGTCCTCCGGGGAAGGAGATGGAAACCATCCTAGACATATAGGTAGCATCTGTTCTTTCATAAAGATGACAGGTATTACTGAGTGGGTGTAGGAAGGAACTTGGGGCGGCAAAAGACCTTTAGGTCGACGGCGGTGAGGCTTCTGACGGAGGCTATCACAGCCCAGTACAAAAAAAAAAATTAAAAAAATTGAATATTGTGTAAACAAGAAATTTTAACTATGACTAACATTATCGACATAAAACCTTTTAAATATATGTAAAGTCCATTTGAAAATACACAGTGAAAATATGATGTAATTAATTAATATCTAAAGAATTAATAAAACCATGAATATAACAATGTTTATTTCAATGTTATCTAAACAGCTGATTTCAACTTAATTAAATCTGAGGTTTTTCATCCTTGGCGAAACGAATGCCGAGCAGATTTCCAGTGCCAACTAGTTTTTAAATCAACTTTGCGGTGTTTTATTCAAAGGATTTGACAGAACGTGTTCATTAATTTAAAAGAAGAATGCTGTTTATTCTGAACTGCATGTATAAGTTTAGAATTAGGTAAAGTATTTAAATTGCATGTTTTTGAATGCACCGATTAATTTTTTTCTGTGAGGTCTACAAGTCTGGCTTTAATGGATTTCCTTTGTACTGCGGAGGTGTTATTACTTTTGATCTCGTATTATTTGTACATAGGTTTTTAAAAACAAGGTTTGAAAAAGATTCTTCATTTGTAGTATCCAAATATCCATTTTTATTTGTAAATAATCCTGGATTTTTCTCTCTCTTTTATGTTTACATGGACGTGGACTAATCTGTCTGGGTCATCTTCCAGCAGTCCGTGAAATAAATGTGTTTTATGAAAAAAAATACTTTCTTCTTCTTACAATGCCTTTGAACTGACTACTTTGATATCTCAGTAGCGGATAAAACATTTCTAAGTAAATTATCCCTGTTTGGAGATTTCAGTAAAGTAGCACATGCAAGTCCTTCATTTTCTGTTATAAAATCTATGATATTTCTTTGAAACTGATCCAATTTCTAGTAGTATAGTTTTCTATTTATGAATTGATTTTCTTGATGGAAGAACCACATTTGGGTAGGTTGTTTGAAAATACCTTCTTCGTATTTATTTTCAAAAGGAAAAGTCCAGGAATAAGATTTCACTTTTTGTTCAATTAAAAATTCATTTTTTCAATGTTAGATATCACACATAAACAGATTGAACACAACTACCAAATTGTTACATTGTTGTGTTAAAATAACATCAGATTGAGAATCAATATTATCGGAGGAAGTGGTTCTTTTTGTTATACCGCCATTTTGTTTTGATTTACCATACGAAAATTTAACTCGAGGGTGTATAACTGTAAAGTGTCAAGTTGGTAGATTGTTCCATCTGTCCAGCTTATTAATTAAAAAATAGCGACCTCTTCTTGGGACACCCTGTACATGAAAAGTAATACTAATAATCAAATTAAATTTAAAATCAATTAGTTATAATACTGGAGAAAGTATATTGAAAGAATCTGTCTTTTAAAGTCTGAACAAAATTAAATCGGAACTCTTCTCTTTGAAAATTCCCGCTACGTTCTACTTTTCAAATATTCATTTGTAATATGTTATAATTTTTTTTTTTTTAATTTATATCACGGACGGTTGAAGATTCATTTTGTTAGTTGTATTTCTTTATTTCTCCAAATTGTTTAAATTTTTTTTATAAATTCAACAAAGTTTGTTGGTTTAAATCACATTAAAATAAATTTTATCCTATTACAAATTTCCTTTTTATTTTGATTACAAACAAAAATACATTTTCCCGGAACATGACAAGAGGTTGGCTGGTCGCCTGTTGGCGTGTTTGTATTATTTATGTTCATTAAACTAATGGAGTATTAATTACTTCTGTCTATATGTTATATTAATAAAGAGATGGAGGAGGAAATATCGTGTTCACCCCAAGAGGGATTTGGGAATCTACTTCTAATTACATTAATCTATATTTCCTCCCCTTTGGGGACGTACGGCCACGGGTAACCTTGCTCTTCTGCAAGATCTAAAATAGCCGACTTACCGTTGGCATTGATTAAATGATTATATAAACTGTATGAACGAAATCATTGAATGAATCGTACATTTTAGGGACTTGGGGAGTCTTGGAAAGCTTGAAAATCTCAAGACTCCAAAATGTCTAATATATGTAAATGTATATATGTACAGGATGTCCAGAACTTACTCGACCAAATTAAGTAGAACAAAAAATATCATATAACATACCGGTATCTTGGTTAGTTTTTCGTTTATCCATCATTTTGTTTTTATATAAAAAAAAATAACATTGGAAATCGATAGTTTATTGAGTTTAGATTTGGGGTACTCGTTTCATACAAGTGTACTAAAAACGAAGAACTTATTTCGTGTATTTTCAAAATGGCTGCTGTTTAAAATTTTAACGTCGGATGTAAAACCGGCAACTTTATAAAATCAATTGTTAAAAAAGCTTTAGATTTTAATGCGGTGAGTGGTCTTCTGTGTAATATTTGTTGTTAATACAGTATTGTTTTTTTTCAAAGTAGGCGTAAAAGCACTATTTATTACAAATAAAAAAATAGGTAATAAGATCAGTTGTTTAGTGGAATATATTATTCTTAAACTTCTTTAAAATCAAGGCTTTGTTTACTTAATTGAATTTAGATTAGATTTTGCTTTTAAAAATTGCCAAAAATAAAAAGAAATTTTGGTTTTAGCCTGATCTTGGGTGTTTCAGACAATTAACACTAAAATATATATATATATCGGTGGTGTCTATAACTCAAATTATCCTTCAAGTTAGAGTAAAAAAAGTTTGTCTTTGAAATGAAAAACTTTGGTCTCATGTAATTTTTTTATAAATTTAACGTTTCTCAAAATATTGGACATTGACAATTTTAAACAGCAGCAATTTTGAAAATATGCAAAATAAGTTCTTAGTTTTTGGTACACATATACAAAGTTGTATAAAAAAAACTGTGTACCAAATCCGAACTCAATATCCTATCTATTTCCAAAGTTATAACGTTTTATTGTAGAAAAACAAAATGGCTGATAGGAGGAAAACTAACCAAGATAAGACTAGGTGCTATACAGGGTTTCTTGTATATTTTGTGGTACCCAATTAGTTAATGAAGTTTGGTAGAGTAATTTCTAGACAATTTGTGTATATGTATATGAATGTTAAACTACAAACTCCGGTTGTTTTTATTACATTACAAACTGCTGTATGTTAGTAAAATGGTGGTAAGAGCCTTACCTTGTTTTTTTAGCTCATATTAAGTTCTTGAAATGGCTACCATTTACTTTTTGACAGAAATAGATTCTGGACTCTTAAGCTTGTTGTACATTTCGTAACATTTCCGGTCTAATTATTAACGTAAAATTCACAATTCGATTGGTTGCTATGTTGGGTAGGATAAACTTAGAGACCTCTGGTTTGCGCCATTATTCTTAACTTGAAAAGACCTTTAAAATGAAGTATCACTCAATAGGGGTTGCTATTTAAAATTCTTGACTTACCCCCCAACTACCCTCTTTTGGGGGTAAGGGTTGAAAGTTTTAATTCTTCAAAAAACTCCTTTGGTTATCTAAACTTTCCCTAAAGCAAATCTGTCTATTTCCATTAATAAAAAAAATAAGAGGGGAGTGGGACTTTTTGGACACATGGGTATATAACAGAATAAACTATTGTTACAGTACCAGCAAAAATTAATTTGTTTTTAATAAATGTAAATATTGTTCTTTTTTAAAGTGTATCGTATTTTATACTTAAGGGCTACAGTGAGAAAGCTTCTGAATATAATAATATGGTAATTTTATAGATTCCGGGCTCAAGTATAGGCGTATAGTTTTCCTTTTCTTTGTCTCTTCTTTCAAAATTTCCATTTTTTTTTTACACATCGTCTATCTTATAGCTCATCAATAAACATTACTTAGCCCTTCACGTACGAATAACTTAACTAAAGTGATGCAAATAATCATTCCGAACTACATTTCATTATAATCCCGTGTACTAAGAAATTGCTTTATTTGTTTAGTTAGGTCTAAATTCAAGATACATTTTAAATACAAACTGGTTGTAAAACTAATTGAATTGTTTGTTATTGGAAAGGTTATTTAGATGGGTGAGTTACAAGCAGGCGTAGCTTTGATCACTCATATTACACAGTATAACAAACACACAGAACACAATTCTCATAAAAAATACGCCTAAGTATCAGACGCGTTTCAACGACCAGGTCGTCCTATTCAGTGATACACGAACTACACCTATCAAACCATAACTTCAAATACTTTGGCGTATTTTTTATGAGAATTGTGTTCTGTGTGTTTGTTATACTGTATAATTTTTCTCATAAGTCAAGCTCAACATTTAATATAATATACACTCATATTACAATTAAAGTTGCATTCAGATACTTTTATAATTAAAAGTCATCCAAATTAGTTTATTTATAATTAACTCCATAGAGTGGTGATTGGTCTGACGAGAGTAGTGATTTATGAGCTCAAAGAGTAAGAGCAACCAGGTTTTCCTAAGTTAAGCCTAACTTAGGTTAAATCATTCCTCAGGTTATTAACCGGTGCTATTTCCTAACACCCGAAAACCGTAACGCAAGACATTTATATTAGAAGAATTCGTTTTCTCATTTAGTTTTAAAAGGACACATTTCCTTTTTCAATAATAAACTGTACAATTGTTTATTTAATATTTTGTTTATGCTTAAACCATTTTTTTTTACATATATACGTAGTATAGAGATTTTGCGGATATTAGTTTTGAGGAACAGTTTTAATGGAACAAACGGGTGGATAGATTTTAACCACAGTGCAGAACACTTGACTTTTTGACACGTTGCCACAGAGATGGTGATGACTTTCTGAGACAGATAGTGACCGTGGATGAGACTTGGGTCCCTTATGAAACCTCTTAATCAAAACGATACTCGATGGAATGAAGATACACTTCGTCACCAGCAAAGACTGAAGCCAAGAAAATCTTGACAATTCGAAAAATCACGTGCACAATATTTTGGGACAGACACGGGATTTTATTGGTGGTTTTTTTTTTTACCGCGAAGTAAAACAATCAACGCAAATGTTTATTGCAAGACGCTTCGGAAACTGCTTTGCGCAATACAGAATAAACGCCGAGGAATGGTCACAAACTGTATTGTTTTGATTCATGACAAACCCAACCTCACACTTTGAACGTGACACAACTCTTACAATACTTTGGCTGGGATCATTTTGGTCACCCGACGTCGCCTCTAGCGACTTCCATATCTTTTTGTACCTGTAATCGTTCATTGGTGTTTAAAACTTTAACAACAATGACGAGCTCAAAGAACATGTTACCACATGGTTGACAATACAGGCGGTAACGTTTTATGAAGAAGGCATCAGCTTGTACCCTTCTATGACAAGTGCCTACAAAGTGGTGGGAGCTATGTAGAAAAGTAGTTTAATGTTTGTAGATTTTATTGCAATCAATAATTTTTTTGTTTTTATTACCAAACGAAACTTACTTTCTAGATGTACCTTGTAATACAGGGTGTCCCGGAACTCTCTGGAACATTTCATAAAAAAATGTTCCTTAGGTTAAGACAAACATATTTCACAACATTAACATGGGTCTCCAGTGACTAGTTTTCCGTCTGTCGGTCTGTATGTGTTTTTTACAAAGGATTTTATAACTCAAGATTTATTTTAGATAGAAACTTAAAATTTGGTATAAATATATGTACATTACTAGGTAGAATAAGTGTATAAAATGTCGGTGCTGGAACATGAAGTGGACAGAAAACAGCTGATTAATGATACGCAGCGTCTCATATGTGCTGTTAAACAATGTTTTAGGTGTGTATTGTGGTAGTATGGAAATTACATTGATTTGCAAGAATTGTCACAACTTGGTTGTTTATTATTCGATTTTAGTAAATAAGCTGTCATTCGATTTGTCTTTTATTTGTGCATCTTTTACCAATCTTAATAATGTTTTATAACTAACGGTTTTCGTGGAATTTGACACTAAAACATTTAAACGGCCGCCATTTTGAAATGGATTTAGTTCCAGCAACGAAATTGTTTACACTTATTCTACCTATTAAGGTACATATTTGTACCAAATCTTAAGTTTTTATCTTAAATAAATCTTGAGTTATAAAATCCTTTGTAAAAAACACATACAGACCGACAGACGGAAAACTAGTCACCGGAGACCCATGTTTGTATTGTGAAATATGTTTGTCTCGACCTAAGGAACATTTTTTTTTTATGAAATGTTCCAGAGAGATCTGGGACACCCTGTATACAATAATAATCTACATCCAAATCCAAAACATCAAATAATGTCCTTATCAATAAACCAAATTACTTGTCACAACTTCAAGTTACATGCTTAAAAATGAATGATACATAAACATGTCACAAACTGTCTTACACATTTATTATACACAATAATATCATTTTAATGTAATTTTTCAATATTTTCTTCTCTCCTTTTAAACGTGTGATAAATATTTTTGTAGAAATTACGATATTTATACAAGTGGATATTTAACGATAAAAATGTTCAATTTTGTTTTTACTCGTGTGTTTCTATACTTCTACAAATCATTTCTTGTTCATCCTTTTAATTACACTCAAAAATATATTTCTCCCGGTCGACTGTTTACGTGCTTGCATTATTTATGTTCATTAAACTAATGGAGTATTAATTAAGTCTGTCTATATGTTATATTAATGTAGAGAAAGAGAAGGTAATATAGTTCCACCCCTTCCGAAAGTTTTGAGAGCTTTGATAACTTTTAATTTTCGTTAATCTATGGCCCACTTTTCCTCTTTTTAGAAGTCGAAAGCCTTTCTCCACTGTAACCGAAAATGGAACTGTTGTGGAATACGAGTAAAACTAGAGGTGAAAAAGTAAAATCAATATTTAAATTACACATATTAAGGATTTCGATAAATTTATAACTTAATTTACCTAAGTTAAATAATATTCTTAAAACTGTTTACCAATGCCATACAAGATAATTCCAAAAAGTTCATTTTCTAAACCTTCTCGTTTTGTTTTTTAAAAAACTTCGAAATTTAAAGAATATTCTTGTTCGTCTAAATAAGGTACCAGATTTCAAACAATATATAATAAATCCTATGTTAAATATGACATGTCCGTCAACTTCTTCCAACCTTTTCTAGCTATAAAACGAACAGAATTATTTCTCCATCTAACTTTTTTAAGCAATCTTAGAAACATTTTACTCTATAAAAGGCAAAATTAACTTCAATGTAACTATTTCGTATAGGCACTGTCTGTTATATCGAGAAACATCTAGTCATTCACGCATTAGATAGACTAACTACAATTGTTACGATGTCCAAAGAAAGATAGACTTTAAATGCAATGGAACATGACAAAACAGTTCCAAAACTTAGTAAACAGACATATTCATAATTTTGAAAACATAGAGTATAGTAAATTAAATTGAAGAAATCAGCCATCAACTAGTTTTAAAATCTAAATTCCTTTATTGTCTAAATCTTCTTTTCTTTAACCTCTTTGCAAATAAATATATAACATCAGCTGATTAGAATGTTTCACTGTTTGTTTAAATTTTTTCATAGATTGATATCTTTACTTCGTGTAATGAACGAAATATTCGCTAAAATATTCTGTATACGTTTTTGTTTAGTTTTCCTGTAGGTTAAATACGGGTGTCCCTCGAAAAGGTCGCTACTTTTGAATTAATATGCTGGACATGTAGAAGACTCTACAAACTTGATATTTTACAGTTATGTTACAAAGATATCTAAAAAAAGTACCCTCGAGTTTCATTTTTTATGATCAATTAAAACAAAATGGCGGAAAACAAAATAATGGTACGTTTTCACCAAAATTATTTTATTTGCGTAACCATTACAAATTGTTGATTCTCCGATAACATGTAAATGTTTAAAACTTTAAAAAAAAAACAGTAATAAATGATTCAAATTTGACATTTTTTCGAATCGATGTCCATTATAATCCATGCACTGATAGCAGCGATACAAAAATAGTCATAGGCACTTTTGAATAATAGCTTTTGAAAAACAGTAATTTCTCTTCTTTCAGCCTCATTAATTCATCATTGTTGCTATATAGTAAGAATAATGTTTTCTTTCAAAAAGCCTCCTAGGAAAAATCGTAAACAGTCAAGCCTGTGGATCTAGAAGGCTAGTTGCTACCACGATTTATTCAACAGTTGGAAAAATCTCGATTTAAAACTGCTTTGGTCACATTAGCATAATGAGGAGGAGGAGCTCCATCCTGTTGGAAAAAAACGTCCCTCATCTCCCGAGTAAGATGAGATACTATGTGATCAGTTAATATTGATGGGTATCTGTCTCCAGTCATTGTCTGATGGAATATGTCATACGATAAAACACCATTCTTAGTGACGTCATCCTTTAGTGTGTTATAATAGTTACAAATATGTCTGTTTACAGAAACTTGAGGGTACGTTTTATTTACATATCTATGTAACATAACTGTAAAGTATTTAGTTTGTAGAGTGTTCTCTATGCTCGGAATAATAATTCAAAAATATCGACCTATTCCTGGGGCACCCGGTCCAAGAAGAAATATTTAAAATTGGTTGGTATTTCTTTAGAAAAAATTTCTCGAAATAATTTCTTCCAGTCTTAAGGTTTATGAAAACCATTAGTACTTACTTGTAGAACCATACCTTAAAAGACTTCAAAGATGCCGCCAAGTCAGCTTTCCCTTCGTCTAGTAATGAACTGATACTCAGATCATCTGCCAATTCCGTAAAGTAGGAGCAAAAATAGTATTTAAAAAAACTGTATTTCTTCCGTTCTGTAAATTGAGTGAGAGATTATTTATTCCTTTTAGGATCTCCAGGACCTAAGAGGAACTTTTCAAAACGATCGCTTTCCTGTACGTAATATGCTAACTCTACTAGGTCGTGTAAATCAGCTTTTTGGTCGTTCTTACATTTTGTTTGCTGAAAGTCAAAGAGGTTGCGAATTTACTTTATCAGACATTTAAAACTTCTCGTTATAAAGCAACTTACCACTATGAAACTACCGAAATTGTTTCAATATACACAGATTTAAATAAAGAAAAGTGTAACATTGCATTAGGGGATGCAGAGGTTATTTGTATGAAATCGTTGTCTGTTATAATAAAAATACATTTATTCCGTAATGTACAATTAATTAGGGTTGCGTTACATATTTTGTAGATTTAATGAAATCTAAACAACCGTATTTTAGAATATTTTCTGTTGATTCAAATGCTGCCACCCTAACCTAACCTAACCTAACCTAACCTGTATCTATACTAAGGAAGTAATTGACATTAATTATTCTTTGAGATTAAACTCTAAAATAAATCTGGATCTACGGGTTCTTAAGTGAAACTATTCCGAATTTTAAACTGACGCGAAATTTCTTTTCTTTTAAAAGAAAAAGTGTAATTAATTCTGAACTGCAATTAATAACTACAGAAATAAGATAAATTCTTCATTTGCATATAATTAAATGCACAGATACGTCATCAGCTGCGAGACAATGTCATGCAACTAAAGTCTCTTGTATTAATGCATTTTGTTTTTACCGTGGAGGAGCTAGGTTATTAAACGTTGGTAGCATTTAACCTTCTTTAATGCGTATTTAAAATTTGTGTTATTTTTTGGTTTTTTGAAAGAGCAGATGTGCAACGTTTATGCGCTTCAATTAAGAAATAAATTCATTTGATTTACAGTTATTTTAAATAATTTAATGCAAATATTTTTAAAACAATTATTTTATCCTATTTAAAAAGATTTTAAACAAAAATATATTTCTCCCGAAATACCAATGCTTACATTATTTACGTTCATTAAACTAATGGGTCATTAATTATTCTGTCTATATGTTAATAACTAGAAAGGGGAGAAAATTGCGTGCTCAACTCTTAGTTCTATCACCCCGTCTCTCTCTGGACAGAGGCGTCGGTATTTGAGATTTATTTCTAACTACATTATTGCCTTTCTTTTACACCTTTAGAGTCGTACGGATAACCTTATTCCAACGCGACCCAATTTTGGAATATATATGAGTGAGTAGAATAGAGTTTCTCCTTCATTTATTTAAGAAACTCCTAAATACGAGGGGGGACCTAAAAGTAACGGGAATGATGAGTAACTCGTACACGTAAGATGAGTACACCTAACACCCTTCAAATGCTCATTTTAACCTAACCTAACCTAACCTAACCTAACCTAACATAATATAACCTAACCTAACCTAACCTAACCTAACATAACATAACCTAACCTAACCTAACCTAACCTAACCTAACCTAACCTAGAATAGAGTTTCTCCTTAATTTATTTAAGAAACTCCTAAATACGAGGGGGGACCTAAAAGTAACGGGAATGATGAGTAACTCGTACACGTAAGATGAGTACACCAAACACCCTTCAAATGCTCATTTTAACCTAACCTAACCTAACATAACCTAACCTAACCTAACCTAACCTAACCTAACCTAACCTAACCTAACCTAACCTAACCTAACATAACCTAACCTAACCTAACCTAACCTAACCTAACCTAACCTAACCTAACCTAACCTAACCTAACATAACATAACCTAACCTAACCTAACTTAACCTAACCTAACCTAACCTAACCTAACACCCTTCAAATGCTCATTCTAACCTAACCTAACTTAAACAACCTCCAAAGGCTGGTAAATCCTCGTCTACTCACTCACGTGTTCTGACGTCACCTATCCACAGAAGCAGAAAAAACTGACGTCTCGTTTTACCAAACCTAACTGGGCAGTGTACAGTCAGCAGAGCTATTGCCAGTAGTTAACAGTCTTGTTTTCTCAGTACAAGAAACTATTGCTTGAACTGAAACATTTCCAGATTTAAAGTTGATGCAGAAACCAATATTTATGTATCCAGTGTTACGATTAAGGTTGATAAAATTGACGACCTTTGTGTTTTCACGGTTAATGATCTTAGAAAACTGTAAAGTTATTTTTGACAAGCCGTCCGTCTGTCATCGTTGTAGTCTGAACATAAGCACGACGCGGGCACAAAAATTATGATAAGAACATGTAATTTGGCATAAACTACAGTGTGGTGATGTAAAACCATATTGAAATTTAGAAAAATCAATTTTAAAATGTCATAATAGCAGCCGTTTTAACTTTTTTGTTGTCTATCACATGTATTTTCAACTTATACTAGTACAAGCGACCCGCGTACCTGTGTTACCAGGGGTAAAAAAGTGGTAAAAAAACCACTTGACTTAGGCTATATACTTGAAACTTCGGTTTTAGCAGTTTCTCACTAAGATCTATGATTGTGCAAAATTTCAATTTCCTAGCCTACATATCGAAATAGTTTCAATATGGAGATTTCTGAACTTTCGGGAACCTATATCTCAGGAACCACTTGACTTATATACTTAAAACTTTAGTTTTAACAGTTTCTCACTAAGGTCTATGATTGTGCAAAATTTCAAGTTCCTAGCCTACATATCGAAATAGTTTCAATATGGAGATTTCTGAAACTTCAGGAACCTATATCTCAGGAACCACTTTACTTATATACTTGAAACTTCGGTTTTAGCAGTTTCTCACTAAGGTCTATGATTGTTCAAAATTTCCTAGCCTACATATCGAAATAGTTTCAATATGGAGATTTCTGAACTTTCGGGAACCTATATCTCAGGAACCACTTGACTTATATACTTGAAACTTTAGTTTTAACAGTTTCTCACTAAGATCTATGATTGTGCAAAATTTCAAGTTCCTAGCCTACATCTCGAAATAGTTTCAATATGGAGATTTCTGAAACTTCGGGAACCTATATCTCAGGAACCACTTGACTTATATACTTGAAACTTCGGTTTTAGCAGTTTCTCACTAAGGTCTATGATTGTGCAAAATTTCAAGTTCTTAGCCTACATATCGAAATAGTTTCAATATGGAGATTTCTGAACTTTCGGGAACCTATATCTCAGGAACCACTTGACTTATATACTTGAAACTTTAGTTTTAACAGTTTCTCACTATGGTCTATGATTGTGCAAAATTTCAAGTTCCTAGCTTACATATCGAAATAGTTTCAATATGGAGATTTCTGAAACTTCAGGAACCTATATCTCAGGAACCACTTGACTTATATACTTCAAACTTCGGTTTTAGCAGTTTCTCATTAAGGTCTATGACTGTGCAAAATTTCAAGTTCTTAGCCTACATATCGAAATAGTTTCAATATGGAGATTTCTGAAACTTCAGGAACCTATATCTCAGGAACCACTTGACTTATATACTTGAAACTTTCGTTTTAGCAGTTTCTCACTATGGTCTATGATTGTGCAAAATTTCAAGTTCCTAGCCTATACAGTTTTCGAGTTGAGAAATCAAACGGACAGACTTAGCGTTTTATTAATATGATTTATTAACACATGTATTTACTCATGTATTTATTAACACATTAAAGTAGATACAAATTTAAATTCTGCATGTAATGGTACCAACGTCACGTCTCTGCGATGACAAATAGCAAAGTATTGTCAAAAAATGTAATTTTGTACACTAAACTCCCAAGAAAATGTGATATTAAGTTTAGAGATCCAAGTCACCGAAATGAGCGAGTAGATGCTTCTTTATAGATGTTCAGGTTTGTCAGATCCGACATTGTGTCTACGGTTGGTTCTTCAGGAAAAGAATTAAATTAAAACAGATTTGCTCAAAAAATTATTTATAAACTATATAAAAAATATGAAATGGAGAAAATAGGATGTGTGTACTAAATATTTAGATACTGAAATAAATGAATCCAGTCTAACCTCACTTGGAAGCCATGGAAAACAGATAATTCAAAGTTTGTCTGAAGTGCAGCGGGTATTCTATAGAATTCCTAGACAAACTATGAAATGTGCTTGGATTCATACTATGCCTGCCAATTTTAGTTAATTTTTAAAAATGCTTAGACATTTAACTAATTTACGGTAACATATACATGACTAGGAGACCCGTTTGCCTAGCCGTCGTCGAGAAAGTACACAATTACATGGTTAAAAGTCTGCGTAAGAACTAACTACAGTAGAACGTCGATAATCCGGATTAATTGGGACCAGACCCCATCCGGATTATCAAATTATCCGGATTATCGAAATTACATTAAAAAACTGCCAGCACGCACTATTTGAGAAAAAAGTTTTTAAAATTGTATTATTTTCTATTATTGGTAGGTAGAGTATAAGGTCTATAAATTAAAAACATGTTTTTCAAGCACTGTATCGTATTTTATTTACAGCAACATGTGTACAACGTACAGTAAAAACATCAGACACTACATATTCTTGCTAGAGACGAATCCGGATTATTGACGGTCCGGATTTTTGACCTCCGAATTATTGACGTTCTACTGTATTTCAAACATTTCCTCTACGGGATAAGACTCCTTGATCTACTAATTTAATTTAACCATTATAAAAGGCACAAGAAACCAACTGTTGGGCATTACATTAGTTATAAATGAGCTTTACAGACGCATTGTCAAAGAGTATGACGTCAGCTGTCTCTTCTTGTTTGAAACCTAACCTAACGTTTTTCACACTTGTAGTTCCTCATTTTGGTCTCTACAAATCGAAGAATCCTTTTATTATAGAATTCCTCTGATATTTATGGAAATAAACAACTCTATGCCTCCTCGGAAACTCAATGTTCTCATCAGCACAGTTCAAGACACTGAAGTTACAGTTTCACGTCCTACTTGGATTTATATCCCTTCATTAGATACGTCCTCTCAGCACTACGTGACTCATAAAGTACAGTTTTACCATAAACTTTAAAAAACCAAAGTTATATCTCCCAACCCACATTCCATACCTTCCTCGGCTAGGGTTAAAGTCTTATGTATTCCTGTTAACTGTGTAAATATTATTTTATCCAATAAAATGCTAAGATGTTGAATTTTTAAAACTACAATTTTTATTTACAAGTGTTTATTTCTACTAACACAAATGATCGAAGCGAGAATTTTAGATATTTTCAAATAATCCTATTAAAAAGTATCAAGTCACTATTATAGTAGTACATAACATTGGGTGTAATTTATTATTAATCTTCACTACCTAAATTGACCCTGTAACATGTAATGTAGGTTTACATTTTAAAATTTTGACTTAACCTTTTAAAACTTTTTAAGCTTCCCTAATGGTTTGTATAGAAAAAAAATGTTAATTAAAAGTTCTACTCCAATTTTACCTTTGGAGTATACGTAGGGTATAACTTCGACCTTCGAGTTTAGATTTGATCTTCAAGTTCATGGCCTCAGAAAACCGAAAAACCGATTTTCGACTTTCCAGTTGGTTGTCGTCTATACGTAAGCATACTAGCGGTCACAAAATCAAGATGGCATTATGAAATTTTGTATTCTCATATAGAACCCTATTAAAATTCAGAAAAATATAACTAAAAATTTCAAAATGGCTGCGATTTAAAACTTTTTCATCTATCTTGAGTTAGTCAACGTACTAAATTAGTAATTTGCAAATTTTAATTCTGCATGTAGTAGCACCCCTGCGATGACAAATAGCGACGTTAGGTTCACAATTTTCGAATCCTGATTTTAACAAAAAAGTAATATTCGAATTGTGTAGTACAAGATATAGGACCAGGTCAAAACCCGATCTAAATTCATCACGTACGGACGGCTTCAAGGCCCGTTGATGTCAAGAAAGCATTGATGAACACAATTACAAAGTTCAGTAAACATGTGTAACAGTTTTAACAAACTTACCTTTTAATCTAACAATACAATTTAACATAGCCTGCGAGACTCAAGAAACTAACTTTTAGAGTTTCAATTAAATGATTCGTTTTTATTAGGATGTATGGAGTTGGATAAGTACCATGATGGTGACTATTACATTGTATGTTTTCTGCTGTTATTACCTCAAATTTATTTAACCCTTCCAAAACTCTTTTGGATATATCGTATATTTAAATTAAACAGTAAAACAGTAAAACAAATGTGAAATGTTACACATTGACTTAATTGCTTGACACTATTTTTTGTGAATAAAAAGAATGGAAAATTACATTCATCCAACTTTTTTCTGCAACTAATATATTCATTCATTGCAGTGTGAATGATTGTGTAATATGAATATGAATAGTTGTAACAAAACTTGTATTCTGATGGATAATTCATTTGGTAAGCACCATGATGTGGATAGGGTAACATTACTAAAAATGGAGAGGAGTTACTGAATATCTCTATTCATTTATTATCATCATCGTCGTCCCGTTTTTATATTCTAATATAAAAAATTTAATTACCATATTGGATATATAACCATCTGTCATGATCACAGAGTCTATATAAGAACTATAAACTGTCCACCAATTTTATTTCCTATAACGGACTTTTTTTATATTCATTTAATTAACTTCTTTCTTATCTGGATCAAATCTTGCGATAAATTTTTTAAATTTTGAAATCTACAGAACCGATTTCTTTCAAACTTTATACACTTATGTATTAGCGTGACTATAGAATATTTTATAAACTTTGACTCAAATTCAAGAACATTCATAACTTATGTAAAAAAAATAAGGGGGTAAATAACAAGTGATTAATGTATGTGAAGTACTAAAAATAATAATAATAACAAACAAAAAGTTTTTAAACATGGTTTATTTAAAAGCTACTAAAAGTAAAAATAAATTTCTGTCTGTCACAACTGGCTCACTTTGTACATATGTGACTAAAAATAAAAACATGGAGCTACTGTAAAAGAATTGCATATAATACATATAAATGATGTTTAAAATATATATCTGATTGAAGATAATAGATTTCAATATACTTGACTAAAGCTAAGATGTATGTATAAAAACCTCTTCTTAATTTAAAAAATCTTTAAACACATATTTCAGTTCGTAATACGAATTAATCATTTTAAATATAAGGAAAAGGGAATTCTTTTATGAATTCGTTCTTCCTCGTATGTCTATGTAAATTGTAAAAGTAAGATTTGTGTTCACCTGGCTGAAACTCAAGGCAATTTTTTTTTTAAATGTTAGGTAGATATATAATTGATTGCGATTAAGTTTTTTTCCTACAAATGTACAGAAACACTATACAACGTTTAAGACACGATCTTAACGATCTTAACAATACGCTCGTCTAACAATCTACTAAAAAACAATACTTTTGAGTGCCACATGCATAGCCATTCGTGTGGAAATGACTCCTACATTTTAGTGCCTCAACTGTGAAACTTAGAGATAAGAACAGCTCAAGTAAAATGATTTCGATTGATAATAAACTCACAGATGAATGATGTAAACTCAGGTTTTGTTTGCCCATCTGTAAAACTTAGAAAGTGAAATGTCTCAAAGGAAAATTAATTTTGATCGTTAGTACTAACTCTTCCCACTCAAAGCTTTCACGTGAAAGTATTTTTTGGGTATTATAAATAAAGTAATCACTAAGATCATAAGGGTTGGTTTAGTTTAGGTTAGGTTAGGTTAGGTTAGGTTAGGTTAGGTTAGGTTTAGGTTAGGTTAGGTTAAGTTAGGTTAGGTTAGGTTAGGTTAGGTTAGGTTAGGTTAGGTTAGGTTAGGCTAGGTTAGGTTAGGTTAGGTTAGGTTAGGTTAGGTTAGGTTAGGTTAGGTTAGGTTAGGTTAGGTTAGGTTAGGTTAGGTTACGTTACGTTACGTTACGTTAGGTTAGGTTAGGTTAGGTTAGGTTAGGTTAGGTTAGGTTAGGTTAGGTTAAGTTAGGTTAGTTGATAACAGTTTTAGTTAGATAAAATACTTTATATTAAGTAAAGAAGTAAGTTTTTAAAACATCTGAAACTCGTAAGTTTTGCTTTAAAACGAATTGCACATAATTTTATTTACTTCCTTCATTTACTAAACAAACTTATGTTTATAGTGTTCCAGAAATCGGAGGACTTCTCCCCCCCCCCCTCTACTCAATACAAACAACACGACTTTCCGCAAATCCCTCCGCAATCGCAACTCTTTCATAATTTTATTAATTAAACAGATTTTTCAGAAAATGGGAATAGGGACAATGCCCTCGGGATGCCCGCGTTTCCGCTTACTGGAAAGTATAGAAAGGATTTAAATAAATCCGATAACAAAGTGTCTGGATGTTGGAATTTCGCTCGGCAACTCCATGATGTGTGAAGCTTGTAATAATAATAATTCTGCATTCATTAACAGATTTCAATTTTAAATTTCAAATTTTACTTTTTGTATCTACTTTACAGTATAGACGGTGATTAACGAAGGAAACTTTCAGGATGTTTTTTTGTTCAACTGGAAAAAATACATTCAAGAAAAAGAAATTCTTGGAAGGATAAAATTATTGTCCCTAGTAATAAAACGATTATGGTTTAGTTTGACATTAAAAAATTTCCAAATCTTAACTCTAATACAACGATTCATTTATTCATAAGGTCTAAAATAAATAGATTTTTAGATTAAATTATAAGAATTCATCTATTAGGTATTGTTTACATGATAGTCTTATATTTAAATCGCTAAAGAATTTCCGCACTTTACTGTCAAATTAAACGATGTTTCCTACATATTTGCCGAATATTATTAATTTTTTCAAGGAAGCACTTATATTGTAACAATTTTATCATTTAAATAACATGCCTGTTATGGATAAATAAAATGTTTAACAACAAATAAATTTAAACAACTGTTATAAATTCTCAAATAAGTTTCATTTGTTTGAGAATTTATAACAGCGTTTTAAAATTAGTTTTAGGTTAACCTAAATTATTTATTTGTGCGGATTCAGGTTGTGTTTTGATTGATTTCTTACATCTCGCGTAATTAAACAGTTTGTATTCTCAAATGCGTTTTATTTTGTTGTTTTGTTTGAGAATTATAACAGCTGTTTAAATTATTTTTAGGTTAACTTATATTATGCTTACTTTATTTCTCTAAACAAGATTAATTTCCTTATGTATATTTCAATAACATATAGGGGATGATATCTCAAACTTTAAATTTGGTTTAGCGCCAACATTTTTGTGTGTGTCAAATAAAAATACATATTCGTAATCAGAATAATTTCTAGTTTTATTTGATACCCCACACATAATTTCCAAACAAAATTTTCAACTCAAAATTTTTTGCCTCTTAACTCCAAGGTCATTTTTATTACCACTATTTTTTCCTATAGGCTATATATATGTGTGGTAATACAAAGAATATAAATATGTTTGAAATATTTTTTTATATCTTCTTGTCTGTGTTTGCGGGTTGTGATTTATAGACAGACAGACGGATAAACACGTACGTGAAATTATAAGGGTCTTTGGTTTTACCTACGGACCCTAGAAATAAAAAAAAGTCAAATGATACAGTCAAAATAAAATGCCCACATCTTAAATTTGATGTAAAATCAGTACACATGTTTGGGCTGTATATAGACAGACAGATATAATTTTAAAAAACCACTTTTTTCGACTCATGGTGATTCAAAACGGATTTATACGCAAAAAACTTCTTTTTTTTTGACTTATCATATTTCCTTATATTACGTAAATAAGTAAAAATTAAGAAATAACATTGAAGTTAAAGTTTGGGGAATAATTGTTTTTCTTCTTTTTTTTAAATTTTAAACATTTCTTAGGAAAAGTTTGTGCAATGTGTTTACATCTTATTAACAAAGTAGTATTCCGAAAAATATCAACGTTGCTTTATAAACATTTCTATAACAAACTTGAAAGTAAAACATTTCAAAGACTTGATCCAATAAAGAATCAACTGATTGATTCATTACTGTTTGAAGTTTGGGAACAAAAGTAGTTAACAAATTACTCGCCAGGGTGAAAGAACTTTAAACAATTTCAGATTGAATTTACTCCTATCCCATCCCAAAGAAGCTTTTCAGGCGTTTGGATTTATCTTCCTCTCTTTCGCACTGCCTGTACTAGATTTATCTCTGTCTCCATCACACTTCTTGACCTTGTTCATGAATTGAACAATTCTGGGTCGATTCCATTTATTTTATATGATTGAACGAATGTCATTGTTGACATTGGTTGTTATGAAGGTTTTTGTTACTGTGCAGTTGTTAATGAAATTGAATGCACGTTGATGAAAAATTTAAACGAATGATTTGAAAAAAAAAAAAAATCATAATTTATAGTTTTGGTTTTTGACAGATACTTAAAAAAAAAAATGAAAAAGAAGAACAAATAAACTCCTTAAACTTGAAGACTCTAAATATCGTTAGTTCGGAAGAGAACACAAGTTGGTCAAGAGAGGGGAATAGGAAAGTTATCGAGCTTAAATTCCTTGGTGTTGCTACATCCGTTCTCATTAGATTGAGTCCCTGTAGGATATATATGTAGAAGGAAAACCTACAACCATCCATTCTAATAACCCTACTATTTTTAGATGGAATCTTACTTTCAGATTTCATTTAGCAAATCAATTACCCTATGAAATTCCTGTCATCAAGTGGGAGATACTTTAATGCCTTGATTGGAGCACTTCCGAACTTATAGTTGTTGCTGAATCCCATATTTCTTGTATGACTAACAAAGACGGTCTCCAGTACTTGTTTGTGAGTATACGGAGTAGCCTCCTTAACGATTGTGCCAAATTATAGTAATCCTTGACGGAAGAATCCATGAGGAAAATTCAACTTGAGTAGATTTAGACAAAGGTTAGGTAAGGTTAGGTTAGGTTAGGTTAAGACAAAAGAGAAAGATTTGGGGAACGTAAGCAAGAAGGTATCCAAATCTTCTTCTTTTTTTTTTAATTATGGGAACTAGAACTCTCAGTTTGTAGAGGAGAATTCTCCTCAACCGTTTTGAAAGGGGTAACTAGGGTACGTGGGGTCGTATTCCCAAAATGGCTTAATATCGATCTCTTGGTGTTAGATACGGTGTTTTTTAATGGCATTGAACTAATTTATTTGAACTAATTCTAAAGTTGTCAAAGATTCCTTTTTTTGTTCTACGTTCTGAAAATTAAATTTCATTGTTCAACATTGTTTAATAATCTGTTAAAAGATATTAATTTCTATCTGTATCGATCCAAGTGTAACAACTTAATTTTAGATAGGTGTTAATCTATTCCTATTTGAAAGTAAATTTAAAGCAAGTTTAACTTCACTTAAACGTCATGTTATGTTGGTATTTGTAATTCCGTGGAATCTGATTATGTCGGGACAAGGCTTCCTTCTTCAATGGCTTCTCTTATCTTATGGACTTAAACTGGTCACTGTTCGCGTAGCAGCCTCCTAATTAATGTTATAAGAAGGGGTAAAGTTAGGTAAGTTTTACAATTACGTTTAAAGGAGGATGAAATAGACGGAATAAAAACAAATTAGAAAATGTTACAACTTTACTATACAACAACAAAATGATTTAAATTACCAAAAAACACGTTTAAAATAAATACGAATGAATGGAAAACAAGATAGGGGTGTAAGAATGACTAATGTAGATATATTTTTTGGCAGGAATTTAAAAACAGAATATTTATACCGAATAATCGTTTTGTATAGTAAATTTGAATAGCGAAATTGGATTGAATTTTAAATAGCGAATCTAGATATAATTTTTATTTATTATTAAAGAACATTTTACTATTTAGATAGAATTTTAACGAATTTGGATATTAAAATTGAATAAAAAATAAGGAAATTAAATTTGAATAGCGAATATGGATTTTAAATCTGAATAGCGAATTTGGATATCCAATTTCAATAACGAATATGGATAATAAATTTGACTAGCGAATATGAATATTAAATTTGAATAGCGATTTTGGATATTAAATATGAATAGCGAATATGGATATTCAATTTGAATAGCGAATATAGAAATTAAAGTTGAATAGCGAATATGAATATTAAATTTGAATACCAAATTTGTATATTAAATTTAAATAATGAATTTGTATATTAAACTTAAATACCGAAATTTGTATATTAAATTGGAATAGCAAATTTGCATACTAAATTCGATTAGCGAATTTGTATATTAAATTTGAATAGCAAATTTGTATTCTAAATTCGATTAGCGAATATGGATATTAAATTTAAAAAGCGAATATTAGTAGTAATTATGAATAGCAGATTTGGTCGTAAATTGAAAGAGCTAATTTGATATTAAATTTTCATACCGAATTAGGATAGTAATTTTGGATAGAGAATTTAGATAGTAATTTTAAATAGCGAATTTGTATATTAAATTTGAATAGATAATTTGAATATTAAATTTGAATAGATAATTTGTATATTAAATATGATTAGCGAATATGGATATTAAATTTGAATAGCGAATTTGTATATTACATTTGAATAGAGAATTTGTTCAAGGATAAAATCAAGCAATAAAGCTTAAAGTTTCAAAACTTTTGAAACTTTAAGCTTTATTACTTTATTTCATCCTTGAATATGGAGTTTAAAGAGGAAATATCTTCTATTACATTAAAAAAGAGAATGTGTTTATTAAATATGATAGCGAATTTGTATATTAAATATGATTAGTGAAAATGGATATTAAATTTGAATAGAGAATTTGTATATTAAATTTGAATAGCGAATATGGATATTAAATATGATTAGCGAATTTGTATATTAAATATGATTAGCGAATATGTATATTAAATATGATTAGCGAATTTGTATGTTAAAGTTGAATAACGAATTTGGATTTTAAATTTGAATAGCGAATATGAATATTAAAATGAAATTGGTGCTATTGCTTGTATAAGTGAAATAAGTTGAATAACACACCAAATACGAACAAACAACGGTTTAAAATGACATTTTTAATTCTGTATGTTTACATTTTAAATTCTTATTTTTATTTTATGACAGCTATCCTTTTTATGTACAGACAACTGAGCGGCTTCAAAACTCTATTTTTTGTTTCCTGAGGCCATGAAACATCAGTCAAAAAACCAGAGGTCTAATATTTTGACGATTACCAAATTTACTATATACTTCTAAGTAAATATGTGACGAATTTTACTCAAAATATTAACTGCAAAACAAACTAACGTATATAAAACCAATCAACAAAATACAAACAAGAACTGCACTAAAACAAAAGAGATGTTAAACAAATGAACGAACCTGACTAAACTAATTGAATTCAGAATAAACAAAAGCGTTTTACAATGAAAATATTAACATCGATTGTGATAGTTTTATTCCCCCTAAAGCGTTAAAACTAAAATATACACAATATAACATTGACAAAGGATTTCGATCATTAATCGTTCAATTTTTTATTTTAAACTAGATAAACACTATAGAATTAAATGTTATAGAAAAGTTTTTATTTTCAAATCGTATTTTTTTACCGTTCTTACCTGACACCCACCAAGGTATTCCTCAGGCCAGGATTCACGGTCTCTCAACTATATAACTTATTGTGCACCCTCATTCACTCGACTTTTCTCATCAATCCAGTCTCAGGTTTAAAAACCGTGAAATGCTTCGGATGATGTTGTCCAGTTTCCTTGTTGCCCTACTCCACTGAGTGCCTACAGAACCGGAGGTCAAAAACTACGCGTTAAGTCTTTTCCGCATCTCCACTACAAATCGTACACAAAAACTCTGGTGTGCGTAACTTTGAAATGCTGTCCGCCCTTTCATTTCTTTCAATACTTTGATGACGCGGGAACCACAAAAGATTTACCTTAAGAGCAACATGACTGTCCTATACTATCCTAAAATTATAGTTTTGTTTTACCAAACCCTTAGAAGTGATCCCCTACTGTTTGAGTTTGTATAGATGGTCTTATCATTGTAGTCCCTATTTATATTTCTTCTGACAACTTCCATAAGGGCAATCACATCCGCTTGAAAAACTTTTGTCAGCATTCCCAGGTTTAGGCTGAAACCACCTGACCTAGTAACTTGGAGATTTTGAATCCATCGGCGTACAAAGTCAAGAATATCTATCTTTAAACTGTCCCCGATCCTGCTGTTTGGTGGCCTGGTTAGGTTAGGCAACGAAAATCTGTGAAAAACTTGAGTCGACATTTTTTTTTTGCGATACAAACTGGGTAAGTAAAGCACAGGTTGCGATGAAAAACAGTGAAAAATAATGTTACACGACATTTTTTAAATTTGAAATTTGAAAGCTAATTTCAAGATGATAGTTACAAAATTGCCGAAAAAATTAAAATTAGCAAAAGTAAAAGCTACTCTGTTCTAAAACACGTGTTACAAATGTGAAGTTTTTATTTTAAAGCCGTTCTATAAATTTTACGCGCATTCCAAATTTTATTTCAACTAGGCATGGGATGTATGTGTGTGTGTGTGTGTGTGTGTGTGTGTGTGTGTGTGTGTGTGTTATGTGTGGGCGAATGACAAGAGGGGAGCTAAAGCCAGCGTCATGCCCCAGGTGTCTGGTATTAGATTTGAGCCTAGTCAAACAAATTGCACACGCCCAAACACAATCAATATCAACAGTTTGTTTATAAATTTCTATTTTAATTGTTTTTGTAATTCATACATTTGGTATAATATTAACCACTTACTACATTATGATTATCAATTATATTATACAGGATAATCATTAGTGTTTATTTTTCAAATACTTCTTATAATATTTTTTTGAGCAACAAATTCATTTTTCTCTTTAAAAAATTGTTTAACAAACGATATTAATAAATTACCAACAGTTCTAAGAAACATGTTCTTAAATCTAATAAATTAGGTTAATATATGTAAATTATTTCACCCAACAAACAGTTTAATACCATGCCTTGTATAATAACCTGATAGATTAGATTACTTCGGTTAGCTTACATTAATTTACTTTATGACAACCTGTCATTAGCTTTTAAACTACATTGCTTTGTAAATAAAACATAAATCAGAAAAAAAAAATCACTGTCTTACTGCTTTCTGTTTATTATATGAAAAGCAAATAGGTTTCTTAAAGTATTCCGTATTAAAATCGTACGATTATTATTGACAACTTAAAATGTTGAAAAAAACTAATTGAATCAAAAGAACTATTCAATCCCTAACACAATATTCAAGGAACTCTACAGTCTACACTGTTGAACTGATTGTCACTCCATCAGTTTAGTTTCTAGATATTCACCACGAATTAAATGAATTTTCTTTTAATCTCCTAAAAACATCAAATTTTAGAAACATTTGGTAAAGTTCTACAATACCTTTTCTAGTAAGGAATATATTGTAAAAATTTAGGAAATTCACTTTTTGTTGTTTTTATGTTTGAGGTGCACAATTTAATCCTTTCCTCCTGTAACACAGTCTCATTCCTCTCTACCTGATTAGCTCTCTCTATTGATCTCCTCCCATGTTTTGCAACCTCTTCTCAACTCCTCTCCCGAGGTCCAAACGTGCAACTCTACAGTCCAAACTGTTGAACTCCATTTTATTCTAATCTCTTTCTTGAGTTGTCCTAATATACACCACGAAGCCTGTATAATGAATTTACTTTTAAATCCCGAAAAACATCAAATATACAAACATTTGGTAAAGTTCTAAACCGTATTTTTTCGTGAGAAGTATATTGTAAAGATCTAGAAAATTCACTTTTGTTTTTAATTTTGAACTACATGATTTAATTCTGTCATAGTCTTACTGTCTCTCTCTACCCGATTAGCGTCCTCGTTCTTCAGCATTTCAATATTCGAGGAATTCTACAATCCAAACAATTGAATTATATTTATTTCTAATCTCTTTCTTGAGTTGTCCTGATATACACCAAGAAGCCTTATTAATGAATTTACTTTTGAACTCCGAAAAACTTCAAATTAGTTTCACAATCATTTATTTTGTAAAGTTGTATAATGTCCTATCTCGTAAGAAATGTATTGTAAAAATCTAGAAAATGACACTTTTTGTTTTTATGTTTGACTTACATGATGTAATCCAATCCTCCCGAAACATAAAGCCTTAATTCCTCTCTACCCGATTAGCGGCATTTCTCTTGATCTTTTCCCACGTTTTGCCAGCCCTTCTTAAATCTTCTCCCAAGTGTGTTTCTTATCCTTACAACTCTTCTGTTTCCTGTAGGATTGTTCTCTGACAACGTCTCCTCCTTTTCTCAAATTGTATACAATCTACCTTCACTTTCTTCACTTAATTTTAACTTCACTTTTGTACCTATTTCGAATCTTTCTTCGCTCTTCTCCTTAGCTATTCGTTCCTAATTTAGTCCGTCCATATTATTTGAAGTGTTTTTTTTTCTGAAACATCTATTCATAAACACGTGTTGTTTCTCAACCAGCGACTTGTTCAAGTTCGAAGTTTCATACAGTAGTTCATTCTTCACATTGAGTTGAAAATCCTCTTACTTACCTTTAAAGGTTTTTTTTATCTTGATATCTTGCTCAGATTATTAAAAGCAACGTAGCCTTTACCAATTCTGCATCTCGCGTTACTCTACCTTCCAAACTGACTATAGTATTAACTCTTCATACATAAGCCTTTAATTGCCCACTATAAGAAGTACAGGGAAAGTTTGGTAATCGAAAAAATTGTAACTTCCGTTTTTTGACTGATCTTTTCGTTTCAAACTTTAGGAAACAGGAAATGTGATTTTCGACGTCGTTGGGGTTTATTAAGAGTTGCAATTAAAAACCCTATTGAAATTCAGAATAATCGAATTATAAAAGTCAAAACGATGCCTTTGTAAACAGCCCCCCCCCCCTATATAGCGTATTATTCAACTTATAACACACTAAATTAGTTACAAATTTGAAAATTTTAATTCAGCATGTAATGTTATAACTCCTCTTTGATAAAAATAACGAAGCTATGACCTCCCAAGTAAATTTTAGAGTAGTTACAAGATCCTGCATGGCCGATTCATTGACACGAGCGAAGCGAGTGGATAATTTGTTATATATACACATTTACGAGGGTAGTAGGAAGAAGGCAGTAGGGATTTAGAGATTCAGAAAACCTCTGGAACAACTTTTTAAACCTGTTAACCTACCAATACAATTCAACATTTCCTAGAAGGCTAGACTGACGAAATTTTTGATACTATATTTAGAGGATTTGTTTGTATTATATTATTTGATGGTACTGGGCATAAAACCCACACATATTTGGCATTGACTTTTGTAATTTTTAATTTCCACTTGAAAGTAAAACCTCATCTGTAATTCCAAATTACACCCCTGTTTTATTATTCAATTGTGCAATGAAATTCAGTGTTATTGTAATTGATGTACGAATAATTTCGTGGTTTTTGTTGAAAGCAGTCCTGAACCAAATTAAATTTATTTCACGTGTCATGATAAACAACCGTCTCTCCACTTAGGATTAATTTTAACTTCAATTTACATATGTTAAACCGATCTCACTTACTGTATAAATATGCGTCTTATGACTGAATAATTTTGTAAAAGAGTGGGAACACCTACCCTCCTAGTGGTTCTGTCAACATTACATGTTTTAATACAGTCCATAAATCTTTCTACCCTAGTTACTGTCACTTAACAATGTTTTGATTGGTGTAATTAATTTTAGAATTAATACACAGTACGAAAAAAAAACGTTAACTAGTATTTAAATTTGATATTTTGTAACCCTGCGAAGCTTGAAAATGTTTAATTCGTATAAATGAAATTATTAACAAGTTGATGCGGGCCATCATGGTACTTACCCAGCCCCATCATACAAGCAGATCCTCTAAATATAATGCCAAAACGTTAGTTTCTTGGGCCTTGTAGATGTGTATATATTAAGATTTTCCACTCGCTTCGCTCGTATTAGTGTCTCGGTACTAACGACCTTCTAAGCTGTACATACGTGAAGGAACCTCCACTCGCTACGCTCGAGTGTCTTCTTAACTCTACGAATATCACATTTTCTTAGGAGTTCAAGGTTATTTGTACTAATAACTGGGTTATTTATCATCCTAGAGAGATGGAGTTGGTAACATTACATGTAAAGTTGAAATATGCAAATTTTGATTCCGTACGTACGCATTATAGCGACCTCAATAAATGATATAGGAATAGTGTGCTCTTATAGAACTCTGTTTAAATAAAAACAAAAAAAAACGAATTAACAGTGTCAAAATGGCGGCCATTTTAAACTTTTTTTTGCGTACATTTCATTAATTATTCAACTTATAACGCACTAAATGTGTAGATTCTAATTTTGTAGGTAATAGTACCTACATCTTTACGATGACAAGTGGCGAAGTTACTGTCAAAAATCTAAATTTGTTTTTGACCTCCAAAGAAAATGTGATATATTTACGAGATCCTTCAGGGCCGCATCACCGACACGATCGTAGCGCGTGTTCGCTCCGTCACGTGCACGATATAGGCTACTGACACGAACGTTGCGAGTGGAGACGTTTAAGGCCTAATCGTCGTCAAGAAAATAGTGATATACACAATTATGAGCTTCAGAAATTCTGTGTAACAACTGTTTTAAACAAATTTATCTTACTATGATTTCTCGATTTTCTACAAGGCCCTGTTAACCAACTTTTGAGCATTACATTTAGAGAATCTGCCTGTATTATGTTCTATAACGTGCCTGGGTAAGTGCCATTATAGCGTCCATCAACTGTATTTTATTTTCATAGTTTTAGAAGGAGATATTCTGTTACCAGCTCACTATTTATGATAAATGACTTGTGCAAGCTGTAAATATTGTTTCCTTTAACAGAACTTAATTTTGTTTATTTCCATTTTTAAGTTACTTGTTTTGAGTCATAAGCCTTTACATTTCACCAATATCGGTATAGATTGGTCAGATTCTGGAGTATTGGAACTTCTACAACAATGATTACAAAAGTAAGTGGTGTAAGACAAGATACATCGCTTACAATACGTGACATTGGAATTACACGAAACGTTCAACTCAACAAGTGTATCATTCGTTTAAAAATATAGTCTTCCAAAGTCTTTTAATCATTTAATTTTGTTATCCTTAAAAGAATTTAAAAGCACTTTATATATATCTTACGGGCATAACAGGACGTATGTTTTGACACTTCCGATCCTCTATGATTTTTTAGGGATTGAAGAGGAGGATGAGGTTCAAAATCTTAAATGTAAAGGTAGGTCATGTTAACCCTTAACTAACCTCATGATTAAAAGTTACGCAATCAACATCATACGTCTGGGAGACACCTATGGGTATTTAAATGAAAAAAGGCATTAACAATGATCAATAAGTGTAATAATCAGTAAAATGGCTTTACATACCTATATTAAAAATACAGTGGACGTAGAATTAGTTCAGAAACATCTTTTCACAATGTCCTTCACCACGCGTCTCGATAAAAACCATAGATAAAAACTATAAAATAAAGTCACGTAAACAACAACATACGTCTCACAGACAAAAAGTCATCAAAAACTATAAATAGCGCAGCCAAGGGGCGAGAAAAAAACTGGCAATTTTCACCGAAAAAAGACCAACGTCCGACTGTCAGCTAGACGGCCGGACAAAAACAATAGGTCAAATGGAGGGGAAATACGCCGATTTTTATTTTCGCGCCCGTCTTCAAGACGTATGATGTTAGTTAAGGGTTAAAAGACAAAGTAAGTCAGAAATTTGTTTTCCCATTACTTTGTAACGGAGCAAATTATTAAACTCTAGTTCCGGCATTTACTTTGTCTGTTATTAAGCTTTACTATGATGTACCATATGATTTATCTTTTTTATTTAAGATTTTTAAACCCCTTCCCGTTCGTTTAACGTTTCATTTAAATATTTTAAATTAGATTCTTAGTTTTATTTTGTGAGAGCATCAAACGTTGAATTACGAGTTAAACACGTCACTTGTTTTTCTTATTTAGTTTCTTATCTTCTTCTCTGCTTCCATTTTCTTTAACTATTGAACATAGGAAGTTAAATCCTCTCACTTGCTTCCCCTTCATTACGATGGTAACTCGCTCCTCTCCAATCTGTAGTTTAATGATGACCTTGAATTATTTAAGTTTTCCACTGATATGCAATGTTTGCATTAGAAAACAATGTTACTTTTAAATAGACAAAGTTAGGAAAATATGGCGGACAAGGATAGAGTTATTATAGAAACTCTGCAGGATATTTTATTCATCCGCGTCAGGATCTAGTACTCCCGGGATTTGCACAAACTCTTTACGACTCTTACGAAATACTTCTGTACTTTTATTACTGTTCAGGTTTTATTGAATTTCACTTGCGTATAACGAAGAGGGACATCGGGTTTGGAAATTTATTGCGTTGTAAAATTTTAACTAAGTCACATTTTGGAAATATTTTCGTCCCTCATTATGATATGACTTAGAACTGGAGTAAAATATCCGCTGGTCTTTAGAATCGGTTTGGTTTTGGAAATATTTATGTGTTCTGATTTTCCTTACTTAAAGAAACGTAGAATAAAGTAAGTTACGTGATGGTTAAAGTTTTTCTGTAATGTTCCCTAAATCTCCCTTAAAAAATAATTTTTAGAATAATGTTTGTGTAACAGACTACTGAACAAACTAGTAAACCGATTTTCATGAAATATGGTAAATAGACCACATCTTGAAAAGGTAAACTCAAAATTTTCAGGGTAGTTATAAAAAGAACAAAACTAGAAATGCGGATAATTCCAAAATTGGCTATAAAAATATTTTTGACCTCTATAAACTCAAGATAAACGTATTCAAGAAAAATACCTGTTTATGAGTTATCGTTAAAATTTTTTAAAAAATGGTTAATTCAACCGTTATAAAGACCTACTTTCTCAATATATATAAGCATTTAGGTAGAGTGTGAATATGAAAGAAGTAATCCCAAAACCACACATAAAACACTACACAAATAACGACTACCCTTATGTCTCAAGAAAATGTAAGAAAAATGTCCAACTCTTCAACCGGAAGAAGAAAATTTAATATATTACTTTAACTTTTGATTCAACCCTTACCAATGGTTTGGAGTCATTTTCAACAATTTAAATTTTTAAACTGCCTTTAAAAATCAAAATAACCCGAAAGAATTGTTAGTTAATCCCCAAAATGAAATTCCAATGATGGAGAAGCCTGAAATTATGATGAGTGTGACTTATGTGATAAGTTTTATCTTGGTCAAACTAGGAGAAAGGTTATTACGACATTTAAAGAGCATTTTTCGTGTATTAAATTTGACAGGCTTTAAAAATCTAGGCATGTTGTTTTTATTCATCCGAAAAACTATTTCATTTTTACTTTTCTGTAGAACATAGGATATTTTAATTATCGACAAAAAAATAAGAAGAAAAAATCGTGATAATTCTTTGTCGATAACATTCAAGATTAACCTAAAGCAACATATTGTGAATTATAATAATAGTTATAATATAAACTATATAATAGTTATATATAATAAAAACTTCATGTCACTTAACACAAAATGCCCTACAGACCGAAAACGAAGCATTTCCGGACTTATGCTTCTATTACCTTTTGGTACTTGCTTATTATAGGGACCCCACTTTTTTGTACATCAAAAAGTGACTAATTAAAGTAATACTGCAATTTCAGTTTATACATATAACAACCTATTTGTGGCGATTCTTGCCACCACAAATCAGATCTACATGTTTGTTTACCAAATACTCGGAATATGTCAGATTATGACAGATTAATGTTATATATTTAAATAGAAAGTTTAAAGTTAATAAATTACCAAAATAACAACACAAGCAGCTATTAAATACAAACAATGATTCTCGTAAGAGTGTTGCAGTAGCACTGACTTCTTAGTGGCGCGGTGAGTATTCCATATACTGCAGCAGTACCAAACTTTTTTCTTATTTTTTTCTAGATTCATTACCCGAAATATCGCCTATTTGAATAACTCTGATTAGATAAATCAAGAACAAGTTTATTGTATCTACTAAACCGCAACTCCTCTAACGTTTGCAATGAAACGTATTACCCAATCTAAGTAACATGAACTATTGAACATGCCTAAAGTGTTGTGCAAATCTCTGTAAATGAACTAATTAAACTTGTAACTATTTGTCGAGGTAATTATATGTATAATACACTTAGAACCTAATCAACGTAATTGAACACTTTACTGTCGTTTGATCTCGCTCAGCCTTTGCTATATTTAACTTCAAACACAGGTGTATTTAGAAGTACAGGGTGTGTAAAAAGTAAAACGTTAGGAAATCTAAGACTGTTTAAATTTTTAAACCATTCTGGTTTTAAAGCTGGATAACGATGAGTTGTTTATAGATTTTTGTGTAAATTTATCATATTTTTTTGAATAAACAAAGTATTTTTTAAAGACAAACAAACCCTCGGTGTACATAGCTTTTTTAAAAAGAAGAAGAAGAAAAGAGTGCAAAATAAAGATTCTGTCCTCTTCAATAAATTAATATCAGGGTCGGAAACAACAACAGTTGGTTAAGAAAGACCTGATAGAAAAGATGAAATAGGCGTGGCAAAAAAGACCTGTCGAAAAATAAAAAAAAATAATTCAACATTGGTCTGAAAATTAATTCAATTGGTGTTTCAAATTAAAATATTGAATCTTACGCTAATTAGTTATTTTATCCGGTTTTGTTATATTACTTTTGTCACGAAAATGCTTATTTTTTTTGTAAATGATCTAGGTTAATTATACAGAGCTTACACTACATTCTAGAAAGTTTTTATTTGCTGCACACATTACTTGTTTAATTTGTATTCCTACATTAGTATTTACACATCCTAGACTACGCATGCTTACATTTTTATATTGATTCAACAATGGCAAGTAGGGAAAATCGCCTCCTGAAAATGTTTCAAATGTCAAATGTTCAAAACGTTTAGCGCCTATTACTTCGAAACGAGTATTTTATTAAACAATACATAAGAATTAAAAAGTATTAAAATTTTGTACAGAGTCCAAATAATGAAGTAAAAAATAGGACTTACCGTTATAGATTAAAAAGTTGGGGACCATATTGGAAAATGGTGGCATTTTTCATAGTTTGCAAAACAGATTTTTAAGTTATACGATAAACCAATAGTGCCTACAATAAGAGAATTACCCTTTATATCCAAATGTCTGAATAAACTATATTAATAATAAAATTTACAACAATAATAATAAAAATAAAAAAACTTCATAAATTTTTTCTGAAAATCCATACAATAATCAAAGAATGTCCAGTTATATCACCAATACAGCACAAATGCTGAACCAATTTTCATGCTGTTTTCATTGGGTAGTCTAACTGTGAACCTTGAAGTTTGATTTTTGAATTTTTTATAAGCTGATAAAAATTTTTAAATAAAGTTTTTTATAAATACACAAAAGAGTTAAGTAAAAACCCATAATAAAAAACAATATTAAATAACCTTTTTTTCCCTTTTTTTCTTATGCATCAAATACCCGTTTCAAAATGGTGGCAGCCTAAATTTGTCATAAAATTTCCCGTTTTTAAATGAGTTAGATTTAAAAAATTTAAGCACACGCCATTTTTAAATTTGTTATTGGATTAGGTTGGTTATTTTTTCTCAATTTAGTTATTTATCTTATTAGTTACCATCCTAAGTTTCAATTAAATCTGTCAACCGTTTTGGAGATAAAAAACAAATTTCGTGAAAAACAAAATATGTTAGGTAATTCCGGACATACGTTTATAGGAACTTCTTCTAAATTATGTTGAAGGAAATCTCCTCTTGAACACAAGATTTTGCAACAATCTGTGTATACTGATCAGCTGCTATAAATTTACTACCTTTTGTTAATACTATATTTACATAATTTCACAAAACTAATTCGCAGATCTTCCAATCACAAATATTTATCCCCAAAAGCTAATTAAATTGAAATAGTTTAAACTAATTACAAACTTAGTTACTGCTTTAACCAGTGTCACAGTCGGAGAACTCTATTTGTATAAAGTCAGACGCTATTTGTTTACCGTTTTATCTGTGTTTGTAGATGTCAGTTAATTGCACAGATTCTGACACAGATGAGAAGTTTCTCAACTCGATTAATCTACCGCAGCAAAGTACATCTACTTCACTCGTAGATACAATGTAATTCATTATACGTACGTATGAGGTTAATTCAATAAATCAACTAGCTGAAGTGGATTTAATAAATAAATAATACAATTTAATTGTTTGTTCACATAATCTTCTGGCAAAACTGCACAATCCGTACTTCGAGAGAAAGAAATCGGTAGTCACTCCATCTTTGTTTGATGACGTAGTAAGCGACACTATTGACATTTTTTTAAACAGCTGTTTGCTGTTACGTAAAATCTAAATATTAAATCATAGTCTTTAAAATGTTGGTTTAAAAAATGTGTTAAGAAAATGATGGGTATTTTATTTTTACAATTCACTATACTATGCCTAGTACGGTAATAGTTCATCTTATGAAAATCATGGTTATTAAAGATGTTATTTATGAAAACTACGACATTCGGAAGGCTTTTCTTTTCTTTTTTAAATGTTACGCAAATTCCTATCATGACACTACATTTTTCATAACAATGCTTTATATTTCTCTTGACAAACACAATTAAATTCTTGCACACAGTCTTAAGACTTAAACTCTTAAGCTTTATTAGAAAAGAGATGTTACTTGATGTATTTCAGTGTCCCTTTTTATCGAGATGTCGCTTCCTCTTCTAACATAAGTTCCTTTAGTCTGACTCATCCGCTCTATATTTACCAAGCAATTCTATAGTTGGAAGTCTCTGCCAGTTTAGTATTTTTTACCTTTTTTGTTAGTGTAACACGTATAGCATATTTGTAGGAAATAAGTAAAATATTATACAAAACAAGTCTGGAGGTGATAGAACCTTCCAACCATGTTTTGATGATTTCAACCATGCGGGCGTGGTTAATATGAAGAAAGATCACCTTTATTCTCTCTAATACATGTTCTCTCTTCAACATTACGTAATTTATTTTCAAAAACATCACTTTAGTACTAAATATTCAAAAACCTTACCATTGAACCTTATCGTTTGTTTTAATAGGTTTATGCATTTAGTTCACAATGTTGTCTCTTTTATTATATTTTTTTAATTAATTTTCTCTTATTTTTTTTTATTTTTTTCATTTTCTTCATCTTAATATTATTATTTGTTTTTTCTATTTTTGTGTATTTATTTTTTGTCTTTGTGGTTTTAAAAATTTTGATTTATATATAAATATATATTTACATGTATTCGTGTTTATTTATGTATATATATTTATTTCTACGTTAGTTTTAAATGTATATATGTGTATGTTATGCTTGTGTTTTTTTTTTTTTTTTTTTTGGTGGGGAGATGAGGGAGTGATACCGGTTCTGATTTTGTTTTATAGTTTTCGATTGTGTTAAATTTATTTTGTATATCTGATTATTGCATTGCAAATGTTACGTTATATTAATCTTTAATATTGTAGCGTAGAAATATTGTGATGGAATTGCAGTTGTGGGCGTGGTCAAGTTACTTTCTCTTGTTACAAGAGTGAGGTTTTGGCTTTGCCAGTCACAGTCCATTGACAGTAGGGTTTGTGTGCAGCTGAGGATGATGAGGCATTGAAACGTCGTCTTGTATTTGTGTTGCAAAGTGATTTTTAATGGAAAATTATGTTTTAATTCATTTGCTTATCATTGAAGGTTTTTTTTCAAACGGTACCTGTGAAGATTGTGTAGAGAACCTAACACAAGAAGAAGTGTAACAAGATCGGTTGCGCACTAGAGCTATCGATGATCATTGTGATAAGCGACTTTTATCTTAATAGGGATACAATCTGGTAACAAGAGATATTTGTTTCAAGTTAGTTCATCCAGTTAAGATGACGCCCCCCCCCGAAACAGGAGAAAGGAAAGCAAGATGTGTAGGGTACAGTCGTATAATTTGAGACACAGTTCCCGCAGTAGTTGCAAACAAATAATCTCAACCTGAAAAGAATTTTATACGATAAGTCTTGAAAGTTTTCGTTTCTTATTGAAACTCGTGACTACTTCCCTTGATTTTTTACATGTTTAATTCAGCAACAATGGTCTTCTAGGCCAACCCTATCAAATCAGTCTTATGGTAGTCATAAAACAAGGATATTTTCCAAATGAAAGGAATTAAGAAACGTAAATCTACAGCATTAATTGTACTTCTAGACATCTTTTGTTGCTTTGAATAATCGTACGATACAGAACGTGTCGCTTAATACATCTTACGATATAAGACATTATCGTATTGGTGTACAGTACATCCATTTAGCCACTACAACACAGTTTGAACGCGTACTAGTTATACCTATCGTATAAGATAATATCCTGTGTTGCTTACGATCTCAAAATATATAGCAGTCTTATAGGAACTAAGAAACATCTTAGTTATACCTATCGTATAAGATAATATCGTGTGTTGCTTACGATCTCAAAATATATAGCAGTCTTATAGGAACTTAGAAACATCTTAGTTATACCTATCGTATAAGATAATATCGTGTGTTGCTTACGATCTCAAAATATATAGCAGTCTTATAGGAACTAAGAAACATCTTAGTTATACCTATCGTATAAGATAATATCGTGTGTTGCTTACCATCTCAAAATATATAGCAGTCGTAAAGAAACTAAGAAACATCTATCTACGCTGTCGTTTTAACACATTTTCTTTTTAGTAAATTGAAGTTTCAAATATAACGTTCCTTACGTTTTTAAAATGATTGTTTCTAAGTTGTAATATAATATAGAATATATATAAATATATATATATATATATATATATATATATATTTACAACATTAATAAACAACTCTTTTTTTCACTAACAACATGATATGAGGTTGGTTTAATAGCAAACCGTATCCATTAAGAGTAATTTACTTTGTTACCATAATGCTTTGACTATTGGTATTAACAGTTTGTAACTTTATTTAAATTAACTTTAAATTTTTAAAATATTATATATGTTTTCGTTTTTGATTTCAGGTAAGTTGGGGCAACATTTGATAAAGTGAATCCAGGTCGACATTAAGGTAAAGGATCATTAACTGTGTCTGATATGCTTACAAACAATTTGGGGAACATTTGGTTTAAAACAGGAACAGCGTTGTTGCCTTGAAGTTTTATTTCTTGTCTTCTATATTTTACGTTGGCGTGTGAATTGATGATGTATTTATTATTATAAAGAAGTGGATTTTACCCCCTAGACACTTCAGTATATATGACTTTTGTGTACTTTCTAAGTTCCTAACTAGCTTATGTCTATTCCCTTGGTTAGGGTGAGGGATTTCTTAGTTAGGTTGCTAACTGCTTTAAAGGTTCGTACTCAGAAAAACCAATTCAAATACTGAAACAATAACTGGTCTGGTCATACAGTTATTCTTTCTGCACACTCTACAAGAGTACAAAAGGTTCTCTAGACATCCGCGGAACCTCCAACAAATCAGGCCTTTTCGTTTTAGCTATTTTTGTCAGCGGAATTAATTGATGGTGAATTTTAAATCACCACAACTTTAAAGTGAATTGTGAGAAAATGTTGCGTTTTTCTTCAATTTTATACTTATACTTCTGACGTTGGAGACTTAGAGAAAAACTACTTCCTCTTTGATATGTTAGTTTTTCCATTTCCCTTCACACTCTTCCCTCTATTTCTTCCATACTTTATTATATTTTCCCACCATGATGTTCATGGACGAGGTCTGGTTTTTTTTCCAGAACGTTTTGCCTCCATCATCTTTCTGGCATTCTCTCTTCTGTCATTCTACCAACAAATCTAAACCATTTTGTTTGGACTCTTTCTGTTCCCTCAATTAAAGGTTCCAGTGTATGTAAATCTTTCCTTTATTTTACAATTTAAAAAAAAGTTTCCTTCTCTATTATAGTTTTCTCTGTTGCTCTTCGCAAATATGTCAATTTTGTTGTATTTTTTAGTTAAAAAAACGAAATGCAACGTAAAATTTATTTTTTGCTTAACGTCTTAACTTGCACGTTACAATGACATTAGTGTAGGTAACACACAAAAAAACGCAAATCCATCGACCGTGCTCGAACCTGCGTAACTTTAAACGGCGAAAGAAACGAGGTTAAATTCTGAATGTTCACTAATTTTATCAAATATAATCCTACTGTTTGGGCTAAGATACTACAAAACGGTAAGTTCCCTGAAAAATTAATTTGTTTTTGATAAATCACATAAGTTTCTCCCATTATAACTTCCTCTATACTGCCTATTTATGATATTGAATAAATAATATTAAAGCCCAAAGTAAGTTATCAGAAAAACATTTACCGATAGAATGCGCTAATAGTTGTCGTTTCGTGATCAACTCTATTAACCACATCCCCTTCATGTTAGAACCTAATAGCCACTTGAAACCGACATTAAATAGCAAAGTGATTGTGGAATCGCTACTGCCTTTAGCTCTTATTATTTTATCTTTAATAATTGTTTATATGAAGTAAAAGTAGTGCTCAATTGGCTACTGAGATGTGTAAGGAGAAAATTTCATCGTATTTGGACATACTGGAGTGAAATTACAACAATTTTCATTGAAGCTAAATTAAACAATTAATTTTTTTTTTAACCTTATTTGTTTTATTTTCACCTTCATCATTTTGCATCAATCCTTAGGGACCTTAGCTTTTTCCACAACAATCTTCTTGTAACTTCCTATATCTTTCTTCACCTTCTCACGTCCAATTTCGTCCTGTTTTTCCTTTTAACCATTTTCCATGGTCTTCTTCAATTTTTATTGCGTTCTTTTGTTTATCCACGTTACTAAATCCGACTTTTCTCATAGCTCCATTATATCTTTACTTGCCCGTGTATTTATTCTTCCTTTCATTGGTGCAAACAGCTGTCATTGGATTTTTATACCAAGGTTAGGTTTTTACTTTCTCACATATACGTAGTATGTGTGAAACAATTTATGTCGAGTTTTGAGGTCCCCCGAGTTCAAAAAGTGTTTTTTTGGAATTACGTCTGTCTGTCTGTCTCTCTGTCTGTCTGTCTGTCTGTCTGTCTGTCTGTCTGTCTGTCTCTTGTGTGTGCACTGTTGTCCAGCCCAACCGCGTAGTATCAAACTTGTTATTGTTGGTATTTTTTTCTTTTTCTTTTTAAGGCTAAACATCCCAGGATTAGGTACAAATTCTGCCACCACGGCGCAGCACCAAAATGGAGTCATTTTGTATTAATGTTTATTGGTGGAATTTTCGTCCGATTTTTATTTGAAAAACTGATTTGTAAACAGAATAATATTACAATTTACGCTACGTAAGCCTAATTTTAATTAAGTTATTGGTTAAAAAAATAATAATAAGATCTTCATGTTAAAAAAAGAAATATGCAAATCGCAGGTAGTCATTTTGTAGACAATAATTTTTAATTAATTTTACACTTTTAATATTTAAAATCGCCCGAGTGGTTAAATCGGTATCATGTTTTATACATTTAAAATAATTCCTCTTAGGGGTATGAGGGCGCGGGAGACACGAAACACTTGCAGGGCCGAGTTGACTCACTGTGGCACCCCCCACCACGTCGCTCGTCTTACAATCTTTGTGCTGGATGACTACTTTCCCGCCCTTCCACTCATGTGCTCTCGGTTATTAGTTACAGTGATTCTTCTTAGGGATTTGTTTCGTCGTCTGTTTATAATTTTTATTGGGAACGTTATTTTGTTAAACTTTTATGTTCTCCATGGATTGCCCAGGAACAACCAAATCTAAAAAAACAGATTCCTCTTGAGGGATTCAATGGCGAAATATCAAGGGCCAAATAGCCTAAACGATGGAACATAGATCCTTGTACAAATGTTTCGTATATTAAATAGAAAGTCATTTGATCTGTTATCGTCTAAAGCTAGATTCGTGGAATCTATCAAGTATCAATTCGTGGAAGTGTCCGCTTCGCACAATAACAGTATCTGTCTGGACTTTGTTAGTCTTTTGTATAAGTCAGGTCAAATATAAATATACAAATATTATATAGTTTAATTTGTGTTCATTAATTTAAAAATTTTATTAAATTATTGTTTAGTTTACTTGTGTTTAATATCTCTCTCTCTCTCTCTCTCTCTCTCTCTTTCTCTCTCTCTCTCTCTCTCTCTCTCTCTCTCTCTCTCTCTCTCTCTCTCTCTCTCTCTCTCTCTCTCTCTCCTCTCTCTCTCTCTCTCTCTCTCTCTCTCTCTCTCTCTCTCTCTCTCTCTCTCTCTCTCTCTCTCTCTCTCTCTCTCTCTCTCTCTCTCGCTTGTACCCTTCTGGGGATATACGTCCTGGAGATACCTTGTGGGATCTCGGTAAATATAAAAGGTAGAAGTCTGATTTTTATAGTGTATTGCTTAATAAATAAGTATTACTCCTAATACGTTATCTCTCGTATTACGTAAGATTAATAGTTTTACATTTCATATAAAAGGTAGAACTCTTTAAATGGAGTAATTATTTAGAATGGCGAATAACTTATGTAATTTATAATATATATTGCACACATTCAAATAACGCATAGAAGCAACAAGTATACAACCACATCTAAGAAATTGAAATGGACAAACGGACTGAACTCTAAGTTTATGAAAGGTGCTGCCATCAGCTAGTATAAGTTCTGCTAATTGTTAAGCAGCTATTTCTAGTTGTTAGGAGTGCTCTGCAACTGCTAACGTTCGTTAGCTGCTTGGAATTAGCTGCTTTGCTAATTAGCACCACATCACTACAGGAGGGGCCGCGCGTTAGAGCGGCTGGGCAGTATGGCGGTGCGCCACGCGGAAGGGGGGCGCGGGGCGTGAGAGAAATAATGATAGTATATTTAAAACACGATTCCGATAGGACCATTTGACCGATTTCATATCTGAAAACGTCAAAATTCATTTAAAATTATTATTTAAAAAATGACTACCTGCGATTAAAAATAATGATAATAATAATATATTTTTGCTCAACAACTTTTTTATAAAAAATCTAAAAAAGTTTCACCTTCGTAGCGTAAATATTTTATTGATATTATTTACAAAATAACTTACAAAACAAAAATCGGACAATAATTACGCAAATTATCAGTAATGCAATTTTGCCGCAGAGGTGCTGCTATCTAGCGGGCCAGAAACACAACTTTTTCAGGGATGTTTAGCCTTAAATAGCGTCCATGATTTATTTTTCACTCTTTGACAACCACAACAATGAGATTTTTTTTGATGGTTAGTTTTGATTTGATTTGGTTTTAGAAATGGGTAAGTGAGAATTTGAGAGCAATGTTTTTCGGGGACTATGAAACTGCCCCGCTCATTAAAGAGGATCAAGAAGGGTCGCCTCACAAGACCAGAAATGCTGAAATTGTCCCGTGCTCAATTTCGGTAGTATGTGTTTAAATTTAACTTTTATCAGGCATTACATTGATAGGATTAAGCCTGTAAGGTTAAGTTAGGTTAGGTTAGGTTAGGTGCCGTAGCGTAACATGTGAAATAAAATTTTCAATATTATTTGGGCGCTCGTGGTAATTTTAAAATTTCTAGTTTATCATTTCGAGGCGACCCTTCCTAATCCTTTGTAATGAGCGGGGCAGTTTCATCGTTTCAAAAGTACCCAAAATGTCTGGACAGTTTCACTACGCCCCGTTTTTTCACCGTATATTTTTCCGAAGTAACTCTTACTAATTTGTAAGGTACAAAAGACATTTAGATATTATTGGTTACCGATTTCAAATTTGCAGAACATTACTTATCTTGGAAAGATCATCATTCGTGTAATAAAAGTATATTATAAAACAGTTTTTTGATTTTTGAAAATCGATAACCATTTTGGAATCTACTAATAGATTTGTTGCCGTGTACGTACTTGTTCAATTATTTGAAAAAAAAACTTAGCCTACATGTGTGAAAATCTGTTTAAAATTGCGATCTTTAAAGATTTACATAAATAATATTTAGTGTTCCACAAATGGAGGAAATTACTGTAATGAGTAGGGTCGGTGGATGCTTTAGTGTCAGGAATCAGCTGTTTTAGAGAGATGTACAATTTAGAATTTATATATTACCAACTTGATCTTTTAAACTAGAATTAATCCCACACGAAAAGTTTAAGTCTCTCGACTATTAAATTTTCAGATAAGAACAGCTTAAGTAAAATTATTTTGATCCGAGTTAAGCTCACAGATGAGTCATGTAAACACTTTGTTTGCTCATCTGTGAAACTTAGAAAGTCAAACGTCTCAAAGGAAAACAAGTTTTGATCGTCAAACCTTCAAACTCTAAAGGAAAACAAAAACCTTTTAAGTAACTGTTTATCTAAAGGCACGCCTACCAAATAATTCCATTAAGGTTACGCACTGCCACAGGGGATTAAACGGTGGTATGGTGTGGCGCTCCATTTTTACCGTGTGTAGAAAATTGTAACCACTGAAGATCTTAGTGTTGTTGATCTTTAACATATAAACACATGTTTGCAACGACAAATTTAGAACATAAATGTAATTTATAATTTGTTGAAATCGTGAAAAGTTTTTAACTATTTCAGCTGGTTTTCCCTGTCATTAAGTATCATTATGCAATATAAGAAATTTCAATTTATTTTTTCTACAAATGATAGTTTGAACGTTCATCAATAAGTCCCCCTCTCCTGTATTACATTAGTTTATATTTAGATTTAGGTAAGAAATTGATAAAGATAGATAAATTATTTCCTTCCTGGTAGTGTACGTTTCAGCTAAATTTAAATCTCCGTCATCTTTAGGTGCTAATAAATCCAATTTCATTATTATCTTTTATTCCTATAAGCGCTTATTATTTTTTGGCGTTACAGCTGCTGCAGAGGTCTGTCCTCCAGAACAACTCTCCTCCAAGGGACTAGCTGTCCTCTATCTTATAGCCCTAACTTGTCAAGATTCTCTTCCATATCCTTCCTTTTCCTGGACCTTCCTCCTAACACCGGCTTCACTGCAGTATCATCCGACATTGGTTGATGATCCGTATCTCGATTAATAATTGTAACAATATCTGGTCCTCCATGTAAATATATAGCTTTGCATTTGTTATAACCAACTATGTTCCATCAACTTGAACCTGTCAATAGTTTCTTCTCAAAATTATCAAAGTTTTTGGCATTGTCCAATATTCGGAAGTATGTAATAAAACTGGCCGAAGGTATGGTTTTATAAATTCATATTTTCGATGTTTAGGGCGGAAGATGAGTTAAAGGGAAGAATAAGAGCAATTGCTCATCGCCAACTTGGCTTTAATTTAATTTGAGATTTGATTTTGGCTCGTCAGAAGAGATACAATGTAGATTCTAGTTGTGAACTGATTTAAGAATTTTTTGTCCGGGTTTTGTGTTACTCGGCAACACTCGATTTTCATTTACCTTCCGAGTGAATAAGGCGGATTGGGTAAGATTGGATTGGATATTCTCAATAAAGGCAAAGTGTATTGTGATAATGAGAAGTTCGTGAGGGCAGCCTCCTCTACAGTTTTTTTTTCTCGGAAAAAATTATATGACGATGTCACAATATACATCGTTTCGAACCTTAACTAACTGCTGGTAAACCTTTTAACTACTCTAAGTAAAGGTTGCTTAGTAAGAGATAACTTATTGCTTCAAATTTAACATATTCGTACATAAAGCTGCTGCAGAATCCATTTTTATTTACAAAAGGTCAGCAGACAAGATCATTTCAGCTGTCACTTTCTTGTTGAACTATTGTAATGATCCTGCATTAGTTCAGAATGAGTTCCTCATTTTTGAACTTCGACGAATCCAAATATTCTTTCTCCCAGGTATAAGGTTTTCAGTGAATTATTCAGAGACAAGTCCTGATCAGTTCAATTCAAAATTAAAAACCCCGATTTGACACACAATCCGCGTAATTTAGGCTATTATTTAATCTTCTGATCTAGAACCCACTCAACTGTAAGACTAAAATTTGTTTTGTGGGCGCAAGAGTTACCTGCGTAGTGATTTTACACTTTAACATGTTGCTGAACTTTCAGTATAGACAAACAGACTCAATATCGTTTTTCCTGTTTTAGCAGGAGGAAGTCTGAAGTTGTATCGCAGCTACACCAACCTTTTCTTTGCTGTCTTAATAAATCTTTCAAAAAATCCTCCCTACCTTTATTTTGGATAACTTCATTCCAATCTCATCATTAACACGAGACATTTATTTACTTCATCATCGTATTATTCGTAGAATCGTACATTCATTCGACCTTTGAAGGAGGTCCCAGGTCCACGCCAAGGACCCAGGTCCACGCCAAACTTGGAATTTTCAAGTCCTCAAGAGGTTTCATACATGCAAATAGATACATTTTTCAAAGTTTTAATCTTAATTTTGTTCCATTTATCTTTCAAAATTTGTATTAGTTTATTACGTTTTAAACCCCCTTCCCATGAATTACGTATTTAAATGCGCGTTCACCTACATTCAAGGGTAAGTTATTTAACCGTTCATGAAACATCTGTTATTCTGTTTATAAATTGACAAATATTATCACTTATTCATTTAAATCGTTTGCATTGATACTGAGCTACATACGGTTAACACAACTGACGGATAGTTACATCAGTAAAACTAATTAGAAGTGGCTGTCAAATGTCAAGGGGATTGAAAGGATGGAGAGTATATTTCATACATTACATCAAGTTGATTACATTAGAGTAATTGTGTAAATAGGTTAAGTTGCTGTAAAACACTTTACTTGGTAATTGGGTAGCTCAGCAGTTAAAACCTTTTAATGGACAGATTATTAAAGTAAATGTTGAAGAATTTATCAGTTTGTTTCTATCTGGTGGATGAGAGGCGGTTGTATAGAAATAAGACGAGATGTGGTTGGAAAGTTGAATTTATCTGAAATTGTTCACGTTCATTATTACGTTTGGGGAATTTTTATCAGAAACTGTAGCTATATCTCTCATTGAAAAGGCAATATTTGAGGCTATATCAAATCTACCAAAATCATCCATAGGAGGTAATTTATCAACTTTTGACTGTGTATACTTATGAGTTTGTACGTTTATTTGTTTGTGTTTTACAAAAGAGCAGAACCAACAGACGTTTCTTTCTGCCAAAGCAATTCATTTCTAATAGTATCTCACTGAGCAGTGTACATTTAGCAGACTTATTTCCTATTGTAAGTCCAGCCAACTTAGTGAGAGATACATCTCTGATTATAATTATCAGGACCATTTCCGATTAAGCTAATGTGGAATCCCATCTCTTTAATATTCCGAGCTGACGTATGGTTAACATTTTGCATCATTCTTTGTTGTATCAGCTGCTGATATTCTAGTTTCATTATTTTCTATTACCTCATTTTTAATTTCCAAATGTACTTTTATTAGCGTTACTTTATGGGTAGAGTAATAAGCAATCTATTCCATAGGGATCTATTCCCCTCCCTGTTAGAAGTTTAACGAAAAACTCATGGAAAATACCCATTGAATAGTAACTTCATCAGCACAGTTTAGGATTCAACAATAATCCATGCAATTTAGCTTATTACAAGATTCTCTCTTATAAGAATATCTCATTTTGTAAGACGTTAATTTCATCTTTGGGTAGGATGAGTGTATTTCCAATTTAACTCTCACTTGACCTTAGAGATAACCAACCAGACTTTATATTTTATGTTCCTGATTTGGGGATTCTTACCTCCTTTTACATTTGGTTTCTGAGGTCAATCTTTCCATCTTCACCCCCGTCTCTCTTTATTATATTAAATCTATAAAGTACAAATGTGCCATTCTTGAGATAACTTAGTTGGATTTACACCTGCCTTTGGGTTAGATCTCTTCTTACTAATTAGGTTTCTCATGACAAAAACCCTGTGTTATTAAAGTACTGGAGAGTTTGAGGACTCTGGTTTTTAAAGTAAAAAATAACAGCGATATTATTTTGCCTGTAAACTTCAATAAAAATCTATTTGATTATGTATTTGTCTCCTCTCTTAGCGATCTAAATATTTTCGTTCCTATCAAATTAAATCTTACAAAAAAGTCTCGTCATTTTACCATGGACATCTTCATTGTATTCTCAAGATCCAATATAAATATATTATTTGTTATATTTTCAGTGTGTTTGGTCTTTGGGTCTCAATCATAGTGAGTACTGGTGAGGAATCTTGGTTAGGTTACATGTAGTCTTGTGTTAGACCCTTCTTTTTCATCTTCACTGTCACTGTCTTGAACAACTCTTGTTTTTTCCCAACCCTGACGTTAATACAATACTTTAGTGATACGGTTCTTAATTTTATACTCTTTTAATTTTTAAATAAAGCAATAAAGATAAAGTTTAGAAATTATTTTAATAATAAAATGAGCTATAATTGTTTCACCTTGCGGCATCATCGGGCAACTTCATGATGCAACAGAGTAGCCTTATGATACCGATGCAAGGCGAAACAATTGTAGCTCATTTTATTATTAAAAATAATTTTTAAATCTTAACTTTATTGCTTTATTTAATACTTGACAAAATATCTGTTGTTACATTAAATACAACTATTTATTTTGTAATATTTTACAATATCTTAATGCTAGTTTATTTCTAACGTATAATTCCCCAAAGTTGCCATGTTTTATACCAAATCCCCCTTTCA